>QEPC01013865.1:22972619-23038572 GCA_003113815.1 Sphenodon punctatus
AGGGGATTTTTTACTGGGCCTGGCTGCACTGGGCCTCTTCCTCTTGGCTTTAGGCTTGGTTAATTGGCCCAGGGTCGCTAGAATCTCCCCCATTGATTTTTCTAGGGAGGCTATTCGTACCTGGGTTTCCTGGCTGTCTTGCTGCGAGGTGGCTGCCTCAGGAAGCGGAATGGACCCTGCGGGGGCTTGTCCCACGCTCATGTTCACCCCTCAGTACTAAGTCTAAATATAAATGCAGGACACCGGGCCCAGCAGCGCTGTCCCTGATCGCTGCTGTGAGATATTATAGGGACAGAGTCCAGCCACGCTGTCTCCGCCTTGCTCTAGCCCTCTCTCAATTTGTTGGCCGAGGGATAGCTCTGAGGCCCAGCTGCGCTGTTCCTGATCTCCCGTTTTTTGTGTGTTTTTTTTAATTTAAATTTATTTTTCGTGAGGGCTACTCAGAAAACGGCCTTCCGTATGCTCACGGGCGCAGTCGCGCCAGCCCGGAGCTTCAAGTGATGGTGATGGTGGGAGCCCGAACAACTAAGCCTCGGTCACAGAGGCTTCCTACCCCCACTGACTTTCTTTTCCTTTTCTTTTTAGTTTCACGGAGCTGCGCCGACGTACGTCCTACCGGACGAAAGCAGATGAATGGACTGAAGAGACCGGGCAGCTCCTAGTGCGCATGCGCAAGAATAATTTTTTTTTTCATCTGCCTCCTATCGGCCAGCGGCAGAGCTACCCAACCGGAGGAGGAGAAGGAGGTAAGAGGAGAAAGGGCAATAGCTGGCAGAAGAGTCATCAAGAGATGGTTTCTTGAACAGGGTGTAGACGACCGCAGCCTTGAGGTCATTGGGCACCCTGCCCTCCCTAAGGGAAGCACTGACAACCTCAGCCAGCAATGCCCCCAGTGTCTCCCAGCTGGCTTTCACCAGCCAGGACGGGCATGGATCTAGTTCACAACTGGTCGTCCGCCCCCCTACAAGCACACCCTCTGTAGTGGTAAGCGAGATGCAGTTGCCACTAGTCAACTTTGAGTAAAAAAAGACATGACCATGGCCCACTGTGACCCAATGTAGTCAGGGACCCACCTGCACGTGTGCGCAGGCACCGCCAGTTGTTGGCCTGGGCTAGCATGTCTGTTCCTGTGCAGCCAACCCGGCAGCCACCATGGACAACAGGCATGGCTGTGCCTCAGTGGGTGCCTGTCATGGAGGGATATGGGGTGGTGGGAGCACTACCTGGGCAGGGCTGGCTACCCACACACTTCTTGTGCTTCTAGCTTTCTCGGGCCGGGCGGCCCGCAGCCAGTTCCCCAGCCACGTCACTTCAGCGCCACGGCCTGACCTGGGCTGTGTCACCTGTGAGTCCCGCCGGCTGCATGTCTGTTTTTACCCTTTGTAAGAACAGAAAGTCTGTGCTTCTAGGAATGCCAAGGGCCTCTTGCTTATAAAGAAGTTAATTTACAAGCTCAAACAATTTAATTATTCTGTTTGTTGCAGTCATTCTCTTGCCTTCACCCTTCTCTGCATGGACTCCCTAAATCCCAGACAGTGCTATCTAACTTCCTTGCGTGTAAAGTTTGATCACATTACTGCATTCTAGGAACTCCAATGGCTCCTCATTCCCATCAGGATGCAATTCAAATTTGCTGTCATTGCTCCTGATGCCACCATGTAGTTGCTCTCTAAACCAACCCATAATCTTTTAATTCTTTCACTTCATCTTCTTCCCTTAGTCTGCAGTCATCAGAGTTGGTGTCAGAGTAGTCTCATTTGATTCTTCTCTTCCCTTTCACTATCTAACTTATTTATATTAACCCTAAAGACTGAGATACAGGGTGGAATCCCAATCCCCTTGAGGTCAATGGAAATTTAGCCACTGATTTCAAAGGAGTCAGTATTGCACTCATAATTTGTGAAAGAGATGCTATGCAAAATAAAACTATTGTTCTCACGTTAAAAATCAGATTCCCTCCCTACATAAATGGTTTTAGTGATGATTTTTACACATCATATTCTGAAAAGCTGATGTAAACACAGACTGTCATTACAGCCATTTGGTGCATTGCATAAGGAGAGTCTGATCTGAATTGCAATTCTTCTCCGTTCAAACGCACCTTCTTTATGGTCCCATCTCTAGAAGAAAAAAAAAATACCTTCCAGGGCAGAAAAGCACCATGTCTCATTTTAAGCTGGACCACTCATCTACAGAAATGCTACTCCAACCAAAGAAACAGATGCAAAATTACAGTCACAGCTGCATTCTAAGCAGAACAAGTTGGGTAATGGTACACTAAACTGCTAATTAAATTGCTAATGATATTTTTAGTACCACTGCGGTATTTTGCCACCTTTGTTTAAATAAAAAAAGTACCCAGCAAATTTTAAAAACTGCAAATTTCCATGTTGCTAAATACCAGTGAGACTTCTAAAGATGTATCACGTATAAACAAATCTCTCTAAAATGACATAGCCATGTGGAGATTTACTGGAAGCTCATTTATTGACAAGCTATTTGTTTTAATATACTTCACTACTAATTTTCCTTCCCTTTAAGGCTACCAACCTCATGAACTCCTCTGTGTTAGTGTTTTCAGAAACACCCACAGTTGGTGTTGGAAGATAATAAACTGACATATGTCATGGCATGCTGGCACTAGAAAGGTACTGTGGCTACATTTACAAAAAATAATAGCAACAGTACAATTTTATTTTTATTGTGATAACTGTGGTGAAATTTATTGCAGTGTTAGTATTTTATTGTTTCATTATGCTAGATTAGCTGAGGGAGGTAATTATATCCTTGACATAAAAATGCCTTTAATGTTTTCATTTCAATTTTGCAGATTATAATATCCAGGTTATAGCATTATCATAACTCCATATTGTTACATGTACAGTTAGATGGAAGAACATTTGTTTCCACAATTACGGAGATAATTTCTAATAAAAGATTTCACAAACGTTCGTAACTAATTCAGCTCTTAAAGCAAGGAGTAAACATAACAAAATATATACATATTTCTTCTATGATAGCCAATTGCTTGAAACAGACATATGCTCCCTCTAACATCAGAATATATATATTTTTTTTAAAAAAATAATTTCCCCGCCAAAATATTTTTAATCAATTACTTTTACTTCAGTCAGCAAGCTGTTTTGGGAAATGATCAGGGAATCTGTGATTAACATAATCCTAATTTATCAGTCTTAAACACTGATAAACATTCACGTACATTCACGTACATTCAAGTCATATAAAGTCATATAAATCTATACACAAAATCGAATACTTACATTTCGTTTTGCAATGTTCTCCAGTTTCAGTGCTCTCTTAACACTGTAAGAGAAATATATATCAAGTTTCATAATTCTTCCAATAAAAAACAATTCTGTTGATAAGATCCATAACGAGCGATTGCAAAAGCATTTTTGTTATGTCTTCTACACTATATCAAGGAAGCTAATCTAATTCAAGACACAAACTTATTAACCGATTCAAATACGGTATGACAAAAATGTTGCTATATTAGAATTTGGAACACCAAAAAATTCACCTCTCCATTTTATATTACGGGAATTTTATAAAACAGTTCAAAACAAGGTACTGAAGTCCAATTACATAGGACAGTACATTAAAAGGAGATAGTTGTCTCTCTCTTACAAAATACCGATAATGAAAATAATTGCACACAAGTGCACAGTAACATACTTACCTTCTGGGTAGACATTGAAATTATTTTGCTATTAGAAGAAATAATTAGGTATTTAAACACAGGTACAGTCAAGGTGAAAAAAGTAGTTCTTCCCATCAGTTGAGCTCTTAACATGATTCAATGCTACCAGACTATGACTTAACTGGGGAACAGATGCTCTATGTCTTTACAAGTCCCCAAACCGTAAGAAACTATTTTCTCGTCTTCTTCACTATACTGATTCAGGAACATGCCAAGTTCTCTCTACAAAATCTGTTCTGCTGAACTGAATGCCCAGCTGTTAATGGCAACACTAGGAAAGGAAAGCTGAATATTTATAATACTTTATATCGTACAGCTGTCTTCTAAAGAGCAGTCATCAAAATTTTATTGAATGCAGACTAAATACTCAAAGGAAAGAAAGGTCAACATAAATTAAGACTATTTTTTCCCAGAGACAACTCCAACTTTTTAAGTACATTCTTAAATCTTAAACAGTAGTTAAAAGCTTTATATAAAAGCAACTAGAAAACCTTTATAAAGCTACTCTATAAAAAAAACCCTCAGACATTTATTTCAGATTAAACAAGCTTTGGGAAAGCACTTCTGAATATAACTACACAGATTTTATACTGGAATTAACCATTTTCACATGTTAACAACTGTGGCCCCAATCCTGAAAACACTCTCCCCCTCATTCTTTGCACATGTCAGTCATCCCATTGATTAGGGTCTACTCATCAAGGTAAAGTTCCACGTGAGTGTCTGCTTAAGACTGACCTTACTGAAAACATAACTTTAAAAAAATCTATGCCATTCTTCTAAACTACAGACATGACTGTATTAAAAAAAAAATAATTTAAACGACATCTTTGAACCATTATTGTGTGTTACTGTATCAGAACTAGTTTGGAATTATCTGTATTTTTCTAAAGGGCAGAGAAATAAATACACTTTCTAATCTTCAAAAGAAATCGAATAAACATGCCAAAATTACATTTTTTAATATTAAAAAGCAGCTGCAATTCTTGCCAAGGGACAGAAAAAGCTGAAACAGGTTGATGGAATTCTTTACAATGTGTTTCTTTTTGAATATAGTGACCTATATTGCTTAAGGAATGCAGACTCCATTATAACTTCCACCCTAGTGGCAGCAAGGAAACATTATATACATTAATACATCCGCTCAGTAAGGGTGCTCTAGGGGCCAATGTATTTGCATGTTATACTAAGGCATGATATGATGGAAGTTTTTATGATGGACTTCAAAAGAAGCTGGAAGCCAAAGTACAGCAGAATCTGGGCTCAAGATAGCTTTATGATTAGGATAAATGAAAAACTACATGAAAATCCTTTTAAATTATAAGGATATGGGAAGTTTTCCAAAGAAAAAAAATCATGAAGCGGTCAAGCACCATATTATTTAAAATCTGTCAGACACTGTGGATAGCAATGGAGTTCCTGTCTCTCCAGATTTACCTCCACTTGCTTGCAGAGACTTTGGCGGCCCCCTGAGCTAAGCAGTTGCAGGGACAAATTCTCATTCCAGATTAGTAGTTTCATATTGGAGGAGGGCTGCATGACTCCAGTTTTGGACTTATGTGGTTGCTTAAGCTTTACTCTTTGTAGGGTTAATGTCCAACTTATCTCAAGGGATTGTTTTCTGGTGTGTATATCTCCTTTATTCTAGTGGTAGGGCTGTCTCTTATACACATCTAGATGTGTATAAGAGACAGGCACCACGGCAACAGGTGGCCATGGAGCCCCTGCTCATGTGAACTGGGGCGGCCAACCATGCCAGCAGACTGGTCTGCTGTTCACAGGCACTGTGGTTTGGGGGGGGGGGGCGGAGGGAGGACGGCCTTGGCCGGGGGCACTGGGAAAAAAGCCTGGGTTCCCCAGCACCCTTGCCCAGGACATGTCAATTGCAAAAGCCAGCCCAGCATACTTCCCCCTCCCCCAGGGTCCATGGCAAGGGGAGCATGTGGGAGTTTTTCTTCATGGCCGGGGTAGCCACGCTGGGAGCCACCCATCTGAAGTGCTCCCCACACACTCCACCAGCGTGGATGCTCCAGAGCAGTGCCACTCAGTAGCCATGCCTCCCCTCCCCCACAGCATTTCCCTGTTGGTTTAAAAGCACCGAATGAGTGTCAATTATAGAGTGGATGTCATGCTTACACAATACCAATCTAAATAAATGCTTGCAACGGAAACTAAATTAGTTTAGTCTGTTATTTTGATTACGCTGGTTATTTCAGTTCAACAAAAATCATTATTTTTATTAAACAAAAATATTTCAAACAAACACATGGAAATAATAACTATAAAAGATACAATAACTATTTGTATCTGCTATGTTTAGATGGATCTAAAGCAGGTGAATTTGTTGAATAAACCAGTTCTCACATTATTTGTTTTAGTCAGCTAAGCATTAGATGCTAAACACTCCACTGAAACTGCCCTTGCCAAGATCACCAATGATCTGCTTGTTGCTAAATCTAAGCGCCTCTACTCCATTCTTGTCCTCCTTGACCTCTCCGCTGCCTTTGACACTGTCGACCACTCACTCCTACTGAACTCTCTTTGCTCCTGGGCTTCTGCAGTTCTGTCCTTGACTGGTTCTCCTCCGACCTCTCTGACCGCTCCTTCAATGTGTTTCTTCCCAATTCCACCTCCTCCTCCCTCCCCCTCTCGGTAGGGGTTCCCCAAGGCTCGGTCCTGGGCCCTCGCCTCTTCTCTATCTACACCCTGTCCCTGGGCAAACTCATTGCCTCCCACGGCTTCCAATATCACCTTTACGCTGACGACACTCAACTCTATCTCTCCACCCCCTCTCTTTCCCCTTCTGTTCAAGCTCGCCTCATCAACTGTTTCCCTGATATCTCTGCCTGGATGTCCCAACATCAGCTCAAGCTCAACATGGCTAAGACTGAACTCCTTATCTTTCCTCTCTACCCTTCCTCTCCCTTTTCCCTGTCCATCCTTATTGATGGAGTCACCATCCGCCCCGTTCCCCAAGCCCATAGCTTGGGCTCCGTCTTTGATACTCACCTTTCCTTTAAACTTTACATCAATTCTGTTGCCAAGTCCTGTCGCTTCGCCTTACACAACATTGCTCAGATTCGCCCCTTTTTCTCCGTCTCCTCTGCCAAAACCCTTGTTTATTCTATGGTCATCTCTTGCCTTGACTACTGTAACTTCCTCATTACTGGCCTCCCCCGCTCTCACCTGCCTCCACCCCCTTATCTCCATCCAAAACTCTGCTGCTAGGGTCTTTCACTCAGCCCATCACTTCGACCACATGCAGCCTCTCCTCTCCTCACTTCACTGGCTCGCCCTTCCACAACACATCCTTCACCAACTCCTGGTGTTCATGTACAAATCCCTTCACAAACTGGCTCCCTCTTACCTCTCAGCCCTAGTCTTCTTACACACTCCTGCACGCATTCTCCACTTCTCCTCTGTCCCCTCCCTCGCTCTCCCNTGCCTGGAACTCCCTCCCTGCCCACATCCGCCTTGCCCCCTCCCTCCGCTCCTTCAAATCCCTTCTCAAAATCCACCTCTTCCTCGCCGCCTTTCCCGACGCTTGCTAGAACTTTCCTCTCAACATTTACAGTCTGCCCTCCCCCTGACTGCAACCAAGCCAAGCACGTGAACCTGAGACTTCGCATCAGCTTGAATGTTTTGTCCCTTGTCTCCCCCTATGTCCCCTCTCCTTGTCTCCCCCCTCCAAGTCTTTTAGATTGTAAGCCGTAGGCAGGGACCGCGTTCAACTCATTGTTCTGTAAAGTGCCAGGTACACAGCTGACGCTATACAAGTGCATATAATAAAATAAAATAATAATAAACAGCCCCAAATTCTGCTCGTTGGCTAACAGCTCTGAAGCAGGGTGGGCAGTGCGGTGGGTGGGTGGGCAATGCATGGGGGTGCATTCCCACGGATCCCCACCCACCTCCATGCACGGAGCATCCGGTATTGGTGCCCGGTGCTCCGTGCGTGGGTGAAGGTGGGTGGGGCACAGGAGTGCGCATGCACCCCCATACATGGCTGTTGTAAGCCGCCCCGGGCTGCATGGCAGGAGGGGCGGGATATAAATCTATTAAATAAATAAATAAATACATGGTATTCGCACAGACCCCCCACCCATCTTCTCCGCACCTGCTGTGGCGTTCAAACGGATGCTCCCGCCCCCATCCGCGCAAGAGGGTGGAGGCATTCATTTGAAAAGGTCCATACACTCAAAGAGATGAATAACGGGGGGAAAGAAAACTGCCATATACACACCCCAAACTTTGGGAATTTCAAATAAGAGCATCACACCCTTTAAAAGTTGGGCATAGATTTGTACTCAGTCTCCAATTTTGGTACTTTGTTCCTTCAATGGCTGAGCCAGGGCTACTACAGCCTATGGTTATATATAACATCACAGCCTGTGTAGTAGGGATGGTAAACCTTTTCCCTCCTAAGAGCCATTCTGAGTGTTTTTAAAGGAGATGCTACCACTCACAGCTACCCAGGAGCCACTCATCTGACCGCTTGTCTGAAGAGGGAGCAGGGAAATGCGTGCTCCCGTGAGCCAATCAGCACCCACTCATGATCACTGCTGAGAAATCCAGAATGCACTGTGTGGGGCAAACCTAAAAGGTGGCAGCCACACATCTTCTGCCCATATGAACTGGGGCAGCCAGCCACGCCAGCAGACCAGTCTGCCACCCACAGGCGCGGTGGGCAGGGGACACGGCCTTTGCAAGTCACACGAACTGGCCACGAGATAGCTCACGCTGGGGCATGTCAGTTTGAAAGGCCGGCCCAGTGCGCTTTCCCCTCCCTCCATTGTTTGTGGCAGGGGTGGTGTGATGTGGCTGCTGCTGTAGCTACGCTGGGAGCTGCCATTAGAATTTCTCCCCATGTACTCCACCCGAGTGGCTATTTCACAGCTTGCTACTCTGTAGAGCGAGTAGAATTTTGGGAAGGGAAAGTAAAGGGAGGGTCCAGATTGTGGTTTCGTACCATAGATCTTTCCCCTGTCCTTGTGTGCATGCCCTTATGTCTGCTCCCTTTCCCCTGATTTCTTACATTGCTAAGGGGCCCAAGGGGCCCAAAAGCCTGCATGCTCTCACCAACAGTAGTTGGTTCCACAAAACATATTATCACGACGGTTAGAATGGTGAGTTCTAGTGCCCTACCCCCTTGAAATGGTTACAGGACAAATGCAGGACCAACTAAGCCCTTTTGCTGGGCAGAGGGCTAGAGACAAAGCAGGTGCGACTGAAGTAGTGGAACCAGTTTTGGCAGTGGGCAAAGGTAGGTCAGGCTGAGTTTAGTTTGGTCAGAGGGGATGCAAGCTGAGAAGGTCTGGAAAAAGAGAAGGCAGAGGGAGATCCTGTCAGGAACCCCCTAGAACAGTGGACTTTCGGTGTCCGGTGGTGACTGGCTAGAGGAGCACATACAGGAGCTGTTAGCTAATTTTAAAAGTGATTTCCTTTTCACTTCTATTTCAAAATATCTATTCATTTATATCCCTAAATAAATAAATAAATAAATAAATAGATACAATAAATATCTCCTGAAAAAAGGTAGTTTGAATGATAGTTCAATGATGATGGTTTGAATGATAGTTTGAAAAAAGATGGTTCAAAAGGTGGTTTGAAAATCTTTTATTGGACCAAATGCTGTTGGTGAAAATGAGCAAGGTTTTGGGCCACACAGGGGCCTTCCTCAGGCATGTAGCATAGCCAGTGAGAAATATATCAAATGAGCAAGTTTAGGGCAGGTATATAAGGAGGCAGGAACGGGTGGGAGTAGATAAGACTCCGGGGGATGTTCTGGAGCAGCGCAAGCAGAGCTGGTGGCGCCTGCTCCACCTCACACCCAGACGGCATGCCTTTAAACAGACCCGCCACCTGGGGGTGAGGCGGAGCAAAGGCTTGGGTCCAGCCTGTGTAAAAGCAGCCAATATCATCTGATCCACTTTGTCTCCAACAGAAGTTGATCCAATAAAAGACTTCATCTGAACCACTCTGTCTAAAACCTTTCCTCAGAGCATGACCCTTCAGTGCTTGAGGACAGGTGCTGGATACATGAGTCTCAGGAACCGAAAAGAGACTAAACAATTGCTCCAGGATGGATTTGGCCTATTGGACACAGGTTCCCTACCCCTGCTGTATAAGTAGAAAACAGGAGAGAGAGACCAAGCCCATGGAGTTACAGTGCACAAGAGTTCATTTACCAGAGTCCTCCAACTTCCAAGCTGATTCACAACCTCCTTCCCCAACAAAACCTTATTTTGATGTCACTATATAGCATGTCATTTTTATATAATTATACACAAAACTTGCTAATCAGTATATTTACCCATAAGAACAATTACCAACCATTTCTGCATTTTTTTGCACAATCACTGAAAAACTACAGGTTAGGCCAGGGTGGGAAACCTCAAGTCTGCAGGTCAAATGTGGCCCACAGCTAGTTTTTATTTGGTCCTTTTCCACTTCCTGGATCTGGCTTCCAGCTCCTGTGCCTAATCCCAAGTACGGACGTAAACAGCACTTACAAGCGCTGGCAGCTTGATGTGAAAGTGAAGACTGCGCACCCAGATGACCTGAAAAGGCCCCATGCGCCTGACTGCCCTTGTTGGCGCACTGACAGGCATGCTCTACCGACCTGGTTTTTTCAGGTTTCTACAGCACACCCGCCAGTAAGCTCAATCATGCTTGCGGCACCTTCTCAGACGCCATCCGGGCCCGCATTCTTCACCTTTGCATCAAGTCGCCAGCACTTGTAAGTACTGCTTACCACACATCCGAAAGAGCTCTGAGCTCAGGGTAAGGGAGCAGAGCTGAGGGCATGTATAGGATAGGATCTGCAAACCACACCCTCCTTTTCCCGAGTGCAACCCACAAACACCCCTGCTCCAACTTCTATGCAGCCTTTGGCGTTTGTACTAACGCTCAGGGAGCAACCCTCCAGCATTAAAGCCAATGTGAGTTTTACTGTTGGTTTCGACGAGAGCAGGATTGAATGAATGTTTGCAACGGCAATAGAGACAAAGTAGTAAGTTCGATCTTTTATTGACCCAACTCTAGTTGGTGGAGATACGCAACCTTTTGGACCTCCTCACGGGGGCCTTCGTCAGAACCGCCTGACCAAGGACCCTATGGGGTCCGAAGGCTTGTGTACCTCCGCCCACGGTCGTTGGTCCGATAAAAGATATATGTTACCACTTGTCTCTCTGTTGCCTATATTTGGAACCAACATGGCAAACCCTACTTTCTCTACACTGTGTGCAATGGGGCACTTTGCCCCCCGGTCATGAGGGTGAAACGCGTCTGACTTTCTCACTTGCCTGAGGAAGGGCAGGCTCAGTAAGAAAACCTCACCTAAATCTACTTGGTCTCCTCTCACTTCTGCTAGGAACGGACCACGCGGCGGGCCACTCGCTTACACGCTGCCTGGCCACTAAACGGCGAGGCTGCTGCGCTAGAAATTCGTGGCCACCTAGGCAGGATTTGAAGGCACAATGAAAAATGCACGTTGCGGGGCCCGCATTGCAATACACGCCCTGCAACATGCATTTCTCATCACTGGGCCTTCAAAGCTTGCCTAGGGGGCCCCCTTGCCAGGCTGCTGCGCCAAATTGGCGCCAAAATCTCAGCGCCTCCCCCTCACATCCCGCCCCGCGGCCCCCCCCGGTACCTACGGCATGGCTGCTCCCGTTCCCCCGCCCCTACTCCCGAGGGGGCTTCCCGCTCGCCGCCGCCTTGCAGCAACCACAGGCGGCCGGCTGGAAACGCCGCAGTGTCGGCTGAGGGGCGGGCCCGAGGGGGCGGGCCCGTGCTCGGGAGCAGGCCGGGCCGCAGAGGAAGCCGCGGCGCGACGCACGGGCCGCCTCCCCAGGTCAGCTCAGTGGCGGGGGGGGGGTCTCCTCAGCGGCCTGTTCTGCCTCCGCTCCAGCCGTCTTTCCTCTGCTCCCTCCCCCCCTTTCATCGCTCGGTTTCTGTCTCCCTCTCACAGCAGCCCCCCCCCCCTTTAACCACACACTCCCCCAACCCACCTTTGTTCTCACAAGCGCATCCCCCCTTTCCCACAAACGGGATTCTTTGTCATTTCTTTGAAGCGGGTCCCTTTAAGCGACAATGGAAATTTTCCTCCTTCCCAGGCGTCCTCTTCCTAACTCGTGGCTTTTTCTAGCTAGAGCGGGGTTTTTGGGTGCCCAATCTCCAAAGGGTGGAGGGAATCTCTTTGAACGAGAGAGGATTTTATTGATTGATTCAATAAATAAATCCTCGCACTAAAAAAGTGCAGCACCAAAATCCACACTTGCTAAAAAGGGAGATTGTTTGGGTTTTTTTAGAGCCCGCTTTAAAGTTAATCTCATCCGAGAGACCCTTTCTGCTTCTGTTTGAGCGGTGCTGGGTAGGTTTGGCTAAGATCCAATCACAGAAATAATAATAATTATTATAAACATTTGTAGAGCGCTAGCCGCGTACCTGGCGCTTTACAGAACATAGAAATAGACGAGGAGGAATAAATGAGGAGGAGGAAGGCCTGTTCGATTATCTAGGTCCGTCCACTTTGGCTGTTGTAGGATGGGGTGGCGTGTTTTACTAGGACTTTTATCTGTCCAGTCGGTATTTAATGATCCAAGCAGTGGACCTTCCACCGATTCCCCTGCAAGACTATTGCTTGCTATACTTTGAATAATATATTGGCACCACTATTGTGCTACTCTGCTGTCCAAATAAGAAATGGCTTGGTAATGAGACTGTTGAAGAACATAAACAAGATTTCACATTTGATAAAACTAGTTACTGGAAAATTAACATTTATTCTCCGTTTCCTCCTTGACTTGAATTCACTTTCATTTTGTGTGTGTAACACTGGTGCTTAATTATAGTGACACTCGTTTGCAGTAACCGGACTGTGTCCCTGTGGGGTCCTTCTAATGCTAGTGTAATATGAAAGTGTCAGGCAGGCGGCCTATGTATTATAAATAGGGTACTTCATCCATGATAAGCGATTATTATCTTTCTTTCCCAAGTGGAAAAGACCTATATAACTCAAGAAGGTGCGAGTGATTTAGGCCTCCTGAGTAAGGATCCAATGAGTCCTGAAGGGGACCCTACCGATGTCACTGTCTTGTTGTTGAACTTGAGATATTCAATTTATTATACTGGAATATATTTTCAGAAGTCAATGCTGGGTAAAATAATGTTAGAGGCTGTTAGACCAACAGTACAGCACGATTTAGTGTCCCTCTGTGATGGCCTTCTAAAAACCCTAATCACCTTTGGTAAAGAGGAAACCACTGGTAAGGTTTACTGGTCATTTATGAACAAAAAGCATTACTGCCTTGAATTATTTCAATAATTTAAAAAGCAAATCTATTTCTTGATTTCCCCCCCCACCCCTGCGTCCCTCCATTTAGTTTTGTGACAGTGCTGTGGCTCCTTATGGTCTCAGTCCTACCAGCATTTATGCATGTGGTGAAGCAGGTGAATAATTCGGTGATCCAAATAGTGTTATTCACATGACACACATATACTAAAAGGTTAGCATGATTGTAGGCCCAGTCATTTCCATACCATTTCCTCCCACTATTCTTTTTATTCTTCTTTTAGCAATTCTTTTTAAGGGTTTCTAATTCAGCTGGAAAAAAATAACGACTGAGGCTGGACATACCTGATCTCAGCACCAGAGAAAAATTATTTTTGTAACTGTTTTTAAAAAGAGCAGTTTCTTAAAATGAAAGAATGTTTTCCAGTAGACCTCTATAGAGACAGTATGAAATTGACCCCTCAGCCGTCTGATTTATAAAGTCAACTGAATTTTCAGACTTTGGAGGATGAAGAAAAAAATCAAGAATATAATTCCATTATTGCACTCTTAGGCTGCTTTTATACGAGCGGATCGCAGATGCGTGACTTTTCAAAATCCCGCAAGGAGGGATTGTACGTGACAATGAACGCGATCACGCTCATTCAAGGCAGTCACACGTTGTTTGACGACCGCTAACTAAATACTTCAATGTGTGAGGTATTTAGTTCGCGGTTGGCAAACAACGCGCGACCACCTTGAATGTGTGTGATCTCTTCCATTGTTACATATAAAACCACCCTTAGCCCATGGGCTAAGAGCAGAAAATTCACATAATGGTATCAGGTAAGGTGGCAACATCTCATTCTGTCTTTCTGAAAGGTATGCCTGTGAATTATGTTTTCACATGATAACCAGTTCTGAGTGGTAGCTTAATAGTTTTGTTATGTCATCAAGATGGTCGAAACAATGTATTTTTTAATTTAAGCTATGGCGTGAACTGAGTGACCGATTTTCATTTTTTAAAACACCGTTGGAAAGCCAATGAAATCTGCTACAAGTAAGGTATACTGATAATTAAGTTATCCATAACCTTTTCCATGGTATAAGCCATAGAACAAGGAAAGGTCCATTTTTCACTCCGTTTTTATACGGTTTACTGCACGTCAGACTCTACCTGCTGCAGGTATGCATGTAAACATCAAGTGACAAAATTAGTTTACCTTTACCTTTCCAGTGAGCCATGTCATGAATAAATTAATTATTATAAACCATAGTTAGAAGCGTTTGAGCGAATCTACGTTTTATATGATTTTAGCCAATGTATGGATAACATGTAACTTAATATTATTGTAAAGAGACTTCTATTAGTTTGGGGGGTTTTAATAGCTGTTTAGTATGCATATGTTTTCATTGTTACAAACGTTATACTTTCATTATTTCACACCTGCCAACCATTTGAATGTTCATCACCACTTCAGTCATCTTCCGAGTCCTCCAGCTCAGCTGCAAAGTCTACATCTTGTTTTTTCTGGTTGCTACATGTCCGTAGTTTCCACATATCAGTGCAAGTAAGTCTATTGGATAGGCATGTGAAGCTTGGCAGTTGACAGGAATGCACACACTTGCATGATAATAACATCTCCAAAACTGCAGTTGGTGCTGGTGGTTCACGCATCCGCTCTATGACAAGATTACCATGTCTGTCTGTTGTCCATCCGCAGTCTTTTGGGCTAGGTACAGTTGGCCTGTTTCGTAGAGAGTGCCTGCAAATGCCTGCCTGGAAGTTGGTCTGAAGAGTGTGCATGAATAGGCAGTCTTTGCACAGTGGGAGCTGTCAATAAGTACTATCTGACATCAGAGAACAGGAGCATGTTTCTGAGGCAGTTAAGAGGTATGCTTGGTCAGCGCAGCAGTAAGTTGACTTATCCAGATATCCATCTGCCCATGACCAAAAAAGACGAGGCAGATTTCCAAGCTTTGGTTGACCAGATGGCAAACAGTTGGCTGAATCCAATTTTCCATGATCAGGCAGATTTGGTTAGCTTATCCACTGGTGTTGTAGACCCCCCCTTGACTTGGCCAAGGAACTTCTCACGGCTCATGAAGTTGGAGAAGCAGCATATCAGAATTTCAAGATGATGTGTTTGGAAGCAAGTTCTACACAGCAACTTCCATGACAATATGTTAAAACAAAACCTTAAAATATTCTCCAATGTCAACAGAAAGACGACATGCAGAGTAGGCAAAGCTAAGGAAGCCGTACTCAAGGCTGACGGAAACCTCTTTTGGCATACGGTCCTTGTTGCCAAAAGTAGACAGGTGCATAAGAGAGATGTCTTTGTTCACCCTCTGGAACCTTTGCCTTGGACACTCGCAAACGGTGACGGATCACTCTGCAAGACAAACAAGACTGCAATTGCACGAGAGTTTGAAAAAAATGTATCTCCAGCAGAAAACACACATGTCCCATCTACCTGCATCATTGATGGAATGAGTTTGGTGCAGAAGATGAAGGGTAATGAGAAGGCATTTGAACAGCTAGCAGAATCTGTATTCCATGTTATACTTCACGAGGGTATGCCGAGTGAAAGAATAGATGTTGTTTTTGGTGTTTACCTGGAAACTTCAACCAAAAATGCTGAATGATGCAAGCGAGGGACAAATGCTAGCCTGCAGTTGAAAAACATTACACCAGCTTACAAAATTCAGCAGTTGAGGCGGTATATGTGCAGCTCATCTAACAAGTCTCAGCTCATCAAGTTCTTAGTGCAACGATGGAGGATGCCTAAGTACTCTGCGTACAAGGTAAAGTACTTTACGCAACAAGTGAGGAGGCCTGTTTTATGATCATCAAAGACTATTGGGAGGAAGTCAGCGACCTGAGGTCTACACAAGAAGAAGCTGACGTTTGGATGTTACTGCTTTCACTTCATGCGGCAAGGGCAGGGGCGAAATCTGTTGTTGTTACTTCAGAAGACACAGATGTACCATACTATGCATTGGCTTTGTGAGTGACATACTATGCCCCATGTTTCTAAAGTGTAGAACAAAGAGCCACACGAGGTTTATCAACATAAGCAAACTCGCACATTCAGTTGGCGGAGCGTGTTTGATGTCCTGATTGGACTACATGTCTTAACTGGCTGCAACATTGTGAGTGCTTTTGCAGGTCAGGGTAAGTTAATTCCCTTGAAACTACTGAGAAAGTACAAGAACTGCCTGGAGACATTCATTCAACTAGGCCAGTCATGGGAAGTCTCTCCAGAGATGTTTGAGAAGGTACAGCAATTCACCTGCCAGGCTGCCACATGTACGTACCAACTACCCGCACTAGTTCTGTAAATGACCTATGCTATGAACTCTTTTGTGCAAAGTGAGGAGAGGAGGAGCCAAGGCAGCGTCCACCATGCAAAGATTTCCTATTCATGCAAACTTTTGGGGCCAACTTCCAGACAGGTATTTGGAGGCGCTGTCTACAAAACCAACCAATTGTGCCTAGTCCAAAAGATTGCAGATGGGCGACAGACACAGACCGCAATCTTGTCATAAAGTGGATGCATGAACCACCAGCACCAGTTGCAGTTTTGGAGATGTTATCATGCAAGTGTGTGCATTCCTGTCAACTGCCAAACTTCACATGCCTATCCAATGAACTTAATTATACTGATATGTGGAAACTACGGACATGTAGCAACCAGAAAAAACAAGATGTAGACTTTGCAGTTGAGCTGGAGGACTCGGAAGATGATTAAGAACATAACAAGTGACATACTGAGTCAGACCAATGGTCCATCAAGCGCAGCATCCTGTCCTCCAACAGCGGCCAGTCTTGATCACATGGGAGAAGAACCAACAGTCACAATGGGCGATCCATTCCCCGTTGTTCACTCCCAGCTCCCGACAGTAAGAAGTTCATCCCGTAAGCTACTTGGTTAATAGCCATTAATGGACCTACTCTCCAAGAACTTATCCAGGCCTTTTTTAAACCCAGCTATACTACTGGCCTTGACAATGTCCTCAGGCAACAAATTGGAGTGGTGATGAACATTCAAATGGTTGGCAGGTGTGAAATGATGAAAGTATAACGTTTGTAACGATGAAAACATGCATATTAAACAGTTGTTAAACTCCCCAAACTAAAAGATGTTTCTTTACAATAATACTAAGTTGCATGTTATCCATACATTGGCTAAAATCATATAAAACATGGATCCACTTGAACACTTCTGGTTTATAATAATTTATTTATTCATGCCATGGCTTACATGCTTTTCCAGTATCTCCAGCAGATACATGCCTTTCTGGTGCTCCATGCATGGGGATGTGGCGGGGATCAGTGTGCACCAGCCCCCATGCTGCGGTGCACATGCCCACCGCAGCCCTCTTAAAAACGGTCTAAGTGAATCTCTGCTTGAGGAGACTAGGGTGAGATGTGCTTTTCACTGTGGAAACAAAATCTAAATATGTTTGTATTATTCACAGATGGCCAGCAGTCCTGGGAGCAGTGCATCCCTCTTCAGTGAGCAAGCAACACTTTCAGAAAGTTCTCAAGCAAAGAAATCCCAGAATTCTGAAGAAAAGGTTTTTTATAAGAATTGCAGAGCATCCTATTTATCTGTCTTTAAAAGCAGCTTAGAAAACATTAGATCAAAAGAACAACTTACTTTGGGTAATAAGTATGACATATTTTTATTTTCTTGTGTTTTGATTATGATTTGCAGAACAGCCGCCAGAATTTCAGTGATAGAAGCAGTCCACTTTGGTTACGTTTGCTTCTGTAAAGGCTTTGGCATTTCATGGTGGACTTCATATTGTTAAACATGAGTCTCTTAAAAAAAATAAATGGCCAAGATGTATAAATCTATGTTTAGTTAAAGTATTCCCAAAAGTCTTTAGTTTAAAGATCGAGGTTCCTACTTCAGTATTATTCCAAATGATGATTTGATTGTGTGGTATTCTTGCCAACAGTCTAACAGAGAAACTTGACCGAGAACCCATTCATATCGCTTAGAAATTCAGTACTTTGTTTCTTATCATATGAAATGGATAAATGGAATAAATTTCTCAGATCCATTTTGAAAACTACAAAGGCCCTTTTCTAACAGGCACAGGTGCGTGGGGGCGGGATGGGTGGGCGACGTGGTGCGTGGGGGTGTGTTCCCATTGACCTCCACCAATCCCCACGCATGGAGCATCGAGCATTGGCACCCGTTTCTCCATGCATGGGGTGTCCGTGTGAAAACGCCCAAAGTGGTGTTTGCTGAAAACTAGCATTGCAATCCTTAACACAGTGAAGTCAATGGCAAAACTCCCACCGACTTCAGTGGGTGAGGACTGTACCTCAAGTGTGTGTTTCTCTGGCTTTTAGCACAACCCGCATGAGACCTATTGACTTGAATGAAATTTGTGCTGGTACTGAGGGTGAGTGCGTCACATCCCACAGATTGTGGTACCAGACTGCAGTCCTAAATAGGCATCTAGGATGACAGTCTTAGTGCTGGGAATAATCAGGAAATAGCATCTTTATTATACTGTAATACTGCAGCACATATATATTTGCAGAAAAAGTAAAGAATTAATAAAATAAAATAAAATAAAATAAAATAAAATGAGAATGAATGTGTTCTGCTATCCTATAACGCCATCACATAAAAAAGACCTAATGTAAAGAGACATTGAAGAATCAAGAGTATGTAAACTGTTGTGTGTGTTGAGTACAACACTCTGACGGTTTCAAGAGTAACAGCTTCTTTCATGATACCATTACTTGAAATACTGGTCTTTAACAACCATGCTCTTTCAGAGTATTTTATGCAGGCTTCCAGGTACTTATAGAAGTACTACTGTAACATCTCAATTATGGTTTTGGATAGTCTGGATTTTAAAACAGGAGTAGCATGAACAAATGTTATGTCTTTCATCTCTGTTCATATGGTACTTAGGCACATGGCATGTCCATTTCAAGGGCAAATATGGAAGGGCAATTACTAGTTCAAACTTCCAGTCTTCTTCTTGCTTTATGTATGCTTCATTTTTTTTTTTTATTTAAAAGCAAAAACCTTGTCGGTCACTATAGACTAATGTCAAAGTTTAGAGTAAGTCCTGGGGAAGAATCAAATAATTGGTTAATAACACAAACTGCTATTAATTTACAACCTGGTCCTGCAAACCCTTGCTCATGTGAATTGTACTAATTCAGTAAATGTAATGTCCCATGCTGCAAGGTCTCTTTAGGCATGTAACAAAATTCACTCCTTAAAGAAGTGTAAATAAAAGGTGCAGTCTAAATGAATTCCCAGAAAACCTCGTCTTGGGAGAAAAGTTAATAGTTCATAATGAGTACAGATTTCTCAGCGAGTATAAGTTTTACAACAACCAACAGGATCTTGCAGTATATTTATTGAGGGTTTTTACATTTTTAAAAAAAATTGAAGTGAATATTCTACTCACGTAGAATATTAGATTTGAAAGCCTAGGAGCTTGTGCTAGCCACATAACAAAAGTAAAGAACAGGCAATGCTTCCTTAGATGATCTTGAAATTGAAACGGCCAAGCACTTGCTGAGTAGTAGTACCACACTGATTAAGATGCAAACTTCCCTATCTTTCTTTGCCAGTGTTAGTGCCATTCTGTCCTGGAGGAACTACCTCTAGGGATGAGAAGCAAGAAGTCTCCATACCAATTTGGTTCTTGATACCTCATCTTAGATTAGCAACCAGACAGCCAATTGGAATAGCTTTCATGTATGTGTGATATAGACACTGGGATCGGGCTGATGCCACTAACTCATTTTACATAGGCTGCTGCTATTAAAAATTTGGTCATTACAGATCTGGATAAAAGTCAAACAAGCCTGACTGGTTCATCCCATTTGATCCCATTTCAGTTTGTTCCCCATATTTTTAGCTCCCCTAAAACATTTGATTTTCTAACTTTTTTTAAAAGACAAATTTACATTTGGTTGTGTAAATCTGTTTTATTGTACATGTTGCTTAATATAACACTTTTTTTACATTGTAAACTGATAAAAACCTAATCCGAGCAAAGCTATTTAAGAAGCTATGGTAGTACAACGTGCTGTACGCTCTTTGGGGCTGATCCTAACCCCTACATGCCACACACGTGCTGTGCTACACAGCACGTGCACGCTTCGTGCATGCACACCCTCGCTGTGGGGACTATGGCATACATGGACCCTGTGTGCGGACCAGGCATAAACGGCTTGTGCGGGGTTTTGGGGTGAGGCCCTTCAACTACAGTGTATTTGGCCTTTTTTTATTTTATTATTTTACACATTTAAAATTCATGTTGTATAGTTTAAACTATTTGGCTCATTTAGAGTAATAATACTGCTGTGCATTTAAACCTGACCTGACGTTTGTTGTTGTTAACAGGAAGACTTGCATTGGCTGTAGTGGAAGTTTGAGTTGGTCCTGAATACTATTGTGCTCAAGAGGTTAACAGTATTTACACAATGGGTAAAATCGCTACTTGTGGGGAAAACTCTCTTTGAAGTTCGCCAGCGTTTTACCCAATTAAAGACTGAAGGTGTAATCTTGAAAAGTTTCCTCTTATGAGTAGCCCTATTGAATTGATTGGGAATACTCACATAAGTAAAAGGATAGCTGTGGATTAGAACTTAAAGTCTAAACTGTGACTTTATCACAAATTCTGTGCATGAACCAGCATGGATCTGCACTGCCCACAGACCAGGGACGAGATCGTGACTCAGAGGGAATGGTAGGGACAAAGGCAGAAATACCCTGTTCAAATGCATGGGGGTAGTTCTTGCGCAGGATGCATCCCCCACAAGTTTCCTCTCCGTGCAATTCTAGAGAGTTATTTATTTTTGCATTTATATGCCACCCACTCCTGCGCAAGCAGCTCGGGGTGGCTAACAGCATTTTAAAACACATAAAATTAACCCCACCATAAAACCCCCACCCTAACCTAACCTACCACAGGAGATAGAGCTTATGTGAGTCAGCATCCCCCACAGATTTTAGCCCCGAGTTACTCCCAGTATATCTGGCACATCGTACTTTCTCCAGCGTGTCAGTCGGTGCATTGTGAGGGAAGAAACCACTGCTCAACCCATTCCCTATCCTGTCTTTTCCTGTGTGCTATGGGGACATAGTGGCCTCTCAGGGGTTGCTGCCCTCTTTGTATTGCTACCCAGTATCGGTACTTGGCACAGGAGATTAAGGATACATTGGCCCTAAGTAAGGAAGGCAGAATTTGAGTCTGTGGGTGAAAACAAGTGACGGCTTCTTCCACCGCCGCCAGGGACTTCCCAGACGGTGGTGGGACTGCTTCCCCCAGGAATTGGCCTGGCCGCCAAACAAACATGACAGTGGCTGGGGAGGGGTCTGCCCGCCCCCACCCCACGTGAAGCGGCCTGCCCCCACCCCAGCTGATGGACAGCCATGGCAGCCAGTGATGGCTGCCATAGCATCTGCCTCCCCCTGGCATTCTGGACTGTGGTAAGGAAAGCAGCTATTGGACGTAATAACCCACTTTACTCCAGGTCCAGCAGCCGCTTCCCAGCTGTGTTGGTCCTTAGCCTGGGCTATGACTCAGGGATTTCCCCGAGTCCTAGCCCAGGCTAAGAGCCGAAACAGCCCGGGCTAACATCTGGTGGTGCTTTCAGAAGTGACAGTAGCCCGCAGTTCCATGCGGGTCAAGGTGTAGAAATGCGGGTTATCGTCATGTCTGAAAACACCCTATGTCTAGAATAGCTGCTGCTAATAAAGCAAAGTATCATCCACATGTAGTTTTTGGCCTGAAAAGAAAAATACAAATCTGCCTTAGCATATGAAAAGGTTAAAGATAATTTAGAGAAAACGCTATATGTTCTAACCATCAATATTGTGTTTTGTTGTGCAGTACTTCAACAGGCTGGCAGAAATCCATCTCAGAAAACAGTTAATAAGTATTGGACTCCCCAAACCACCGCATTGAATTTTGATGATTTTTGTGCAATCTTAAAAAAAGAAAAACCTGTTACAAAAACAGAGCTGCTTAAAGTGTTTGCAAAGATAGATAAAAATAATGATGGGTATGTCTTGCACACGGAACTTCATAAATTTCTTACAACAGTAAGTTTCCTGAAAGGTAGCTACAAATCTAGATTGGTTTTTGGTAGAGGTGTATTTTGCTGACAGTATGTTTTGCATCTACTCGTTCATGCATATTCAAGAATTAAGCAAGAAGTCGCCTTTTCTCCTCTGAAGTATAAAAATAATGGGAGTCTATTGTTGTGACTTGGCAAACATCCACGTGACTGTAGCCACACACAACCTTAGCTCGGTGTGTTACATCATGAGGTCTCACAATTTAAGCCATGAAGCTTTGTCAGTATTTGGGCTGGAGACAAGTGGCTTTGGTGATTCAGCTGATGACGCTCTTCCATCCAAGTCAAATACCAGTCAGGAATTTTGTTAGGTGATGCTTTCCTGTTAGTGGGCCTATATTGCAGGTTGTTATATATCGAGGGTGGGCAAAGTGTGGTTCAGGAGCCACATGTGTCTCCTGGGCAGTTCAGGTGCAACTCTTGGCAGGAATAGCTCATGGATTCTTCCTGCCCTAGGCGGCCCCAGCTCCCTCTGTCTCCCCTTCCCCGATCCAGCCACGGAATGTACTGGCAGTGGCTACAATTTTTGCTTCTCCCTGGAGATCCTCCTGGATGGCCAGTCTGCAAAGTAGGGTAGATCCCTGCCACTACCAATCGGAGGCAGACATATCAGTTTTTTGGAGCCTGCCCCAGGGGATCTCACCCCCGTTAGACTCCAGTTCGTTGTCTGCCTCCACACTGATAGGAAGCAGAAGGGGCTGTCTCTCAGAAATGACAGCCCGGAAAAAAAAGGGAAAAAAGAAGGAAATAAGAAGAGGAACAGGAGAACGCTCCAGGTGCCAGGGGAGGGGAAATTCTTCTCCCTGTTCACCCCCTCCGGTAGAGGGTTTCGGGGCGAAAGATCTGGGCCCTCCCCTTTCCTATGGGCAGGGGAGACCCGTAGAGCGGGAGTAGTTACTCCCCGGAGGGGGCAATCCAGGGATCCTAGGGATCGTTTCCCTGCTGGAGCCTCCGGACAGGGCCTTGTATATATGCTGCGGCTCCAGCCCAATAGTGCTGCGCCCCTCCCCCTCCACGAGGGGAGAGAGCTTGCACGGGGGTAGAGCAGGCCCGGCTCCCTTCATAAACCCGGGCAGCTGCCGCGGCGGGCCTGGGCTCCCCTTTTTCAAGGGACGGCAGGGGTGGGGGGTGGAAGCGCCGCCCCCAGGAGACAGGCCGTGATTCAACTTTCCCATGCGCTGGCAGGGGCCGCGCTAGATCTCCGGGCAGGCACAGGGCTAATGGCGCTGAGGAGATTTCTCCCCAGCAACAGCCCCGCTTTGGTTTTTACGCGCATCTTTAGGGGCCGCAGCAGCCAATAGCAGCAGGCAGGGAACTTAGATTATGGGCACTAGGACCCAGCACAGCTCCTTCTGACCAGCCAGCCATCCACCTCCCTATCTCAGAGCATAGAGGAGGAGAGCGGGAGAGTGAGGCAGGAGTTATTCCTGGAGCAGCTGCTGAGGAATCGGCCTGAGTACCCAGAACAAGGGCTCTCTTGGCCAGAGAATGTCACGGAGACAAGCAGCAGCGACAGGAGAGCCGGTGGGGGCATCTGGAACTGTGGCTGCAGCATCAGAACCTGTAAGCCCCTCACGACCTCTTCCCCCTGCCCAAGACCCCCATATGGAGGTTCTCAAGGAGATCCTCCTGGAGCTAAAGAGGAAAAGGCCCCCACCCAGATCCAAGAAGGTCCGGGAACACAACACCAAACCCAAGGGAAAGGGGAAAGTGAACACCCCCCCGCCCCCAGGTCCAAGAGATCCCGAAGGGCCCATAGGCTCCTGGATTCCCCTGAATCAGAAGGGTCAAACTTGGAGGGGGCTGGCTCCACTCACTCATCTCAGGAGGATCAGGCCCCAGGGAAAAGCGGGACAAAGAAAGGGAAAGGACCTGCGGCCCAGCTGGTTAGCGAAGGGGAGGACGAGGAGGAGCAAGAAAGTCTCACCTCAGAACAGGCCTCCGAAGAAGGGACAGAGTCCTAAGCCCTTGAGGAGGGGGAGCTGGCGGAACCAGAACTAGAGGTGTCCGCTGACCCTGATAGGGAGTTTCCAGCTAAATATATGGACCAGATCTTTGATCTGGTGATTAAGGCCTTCCATCTTCAGCAAAAAAAGGACAAGCATATCACCTCTTGATTCGTCAGAGGAGGAAGGGTGCAAGTACATCCCTAGAGCAGACTCCAGGGATAGGGGAATGGTCCTGGACAGGGCCTACGAGAAGATTATAAGAAAGAAGTGGCAACAGCCTAATAAACTATACAAGTTAAACAAGATGCAGCTCTCTATATACTCGCTGTCTAAGTCTAAGGAGCCCCTCCTGGCAATACCCAAGGTTGATGCGGCAGCAGCATCTCTAGCCAGGAACTCAACAGAATGGGAATGCTACCCTCGCAATCCCACAGACAAGGGTATCGAGTGTAGACTGAGATGAAACTTTGAGGAGGTGTCGTCATTCATTAAGATGGCTACCATTACCTCATACTTTTCCAGGGCATTAATGACCTGGATCAAGCGGGGGGGAGGACCCCAGCACCTCAGAAAAAATGACTAGAGTGCTGTCAACGCATATTCAACTGGCTTATGCATTCATTGCAGATTCATCCACAGACATGCTCCGCTGGGCCTCCAGAGCGGCGGCCTCCAATGTGATGGCCAGACGTAGACTATGGCTCAGATCCTGGAAGAGTGATAACGCGGCAAAGAACACACTGGTAAGCAACCCCTTTCAGGGTTCAAAGCTGTTCGAGGTCTGCCTGGACAAGGTCCTGACCGATGCAGCTGATAAATCAAAGAAAGAAGAAAGCATAGAAGAAAGCTCCCTTCAGAGCGTAGGGGCTCCCCAAAAACTTTTTCGGCCCTTCACAGCTTACCAACCGGCAGGGAATTCCAGACGCTCCTTCTATCCTCATCGGGGCAACCAACAGAGGTACCGGAACAGGTGGAACAAGCAGGGAGGAGCAGGACAAAGGCCCAAGCAGCCTCAAGGACCCAGATGCCCCAAGTTGGAAGCATGACTCCGGAGAGACCAGTCTTCGGCCCCGGCTGGGGGGAAGACTCAGAGGGTTCACACACCAATGGGAAGGCTCCACCACAGATGCCTGGGTTTTGCGAACCATAACACAGGGGTACTCGATAGAATTCTCTCGCTTCCCAAGACAGTTCTATTGCGCCTCGCCCATGTCCAACAACTCTCAAAAGCACCAACCTCTCTGTCCCTTCCCCTCTGGGACCCTTTTCTCTTTCCTTTCTGTAACCTCAATGATGAGCCGTGCGCTCTGAGGCCGGGTTCCCTGGCTGGTAAGACGAGAGCTGTCTCGAAACACCAACAGACCGGCTGAGAGGTTTTTCCTTCCTGATATCTCTCCTATCTGGGTTCCCTGGGCCCTTCCTACGGTTACCCCTCTCCAGGTATAGGTTCCCTTATCCCCCTTCTCCTGCTAGCGTAGGTTCCTTCTCCCCTCCTTCCCTGACAGTCAGTCACCAGGGAGGTTCAAGATCAGAGTCCCTGCATCTCCAAGCCACGGCACTCATCAATCAGAGCAATCCACATATCGGGAATGGACAATGCACGGGCCGACTGGCTGAGCAGGGAGAAGATCGATCAAGGGGAATGGGCTCTTCATCACTCAGCATTCCAGAAGATCGTCCTACACTTCAGACAGCCGAAGGTGGACCTCTTCGCGTCCCCGGACAACGCGAAAACTCCAGACTTTATGACCCGACTCCCAGACCATCGGGCAGTAGCATTCGATGCTCTAAATGCAAGGTGGCCCACAACCCTACTATATGCATTTCCACCCTTCCCACTCATCCACAGGACAGTGGCAAAGATCAGACGGGAACGAGCACAGGTCATCTTAGTGACCCTGTACTGGCCTCGGCGCCTGTGGTTTGCGGATGTTTTAAAACTCTCTAGGCTCCCTCCGCTCAGCTTACCGGACATACAGCATCTGCTCCAGCAGGGCCCAATCAGTCACAGCAACCCAGGGGCACTGAAGTTAACAGCATGGCTATTGAAAGGAGGGCCCTTAGGAAGTTAGGATACTCCAGTTGAGTTTTTGACACCTTAATGCAATCTAGGCGTCCAGCCACCAAGAGGAGATATCCGAGCACCTGGGCCGCCTTTGCCAGATGGTGTAGGGAGAGGGCTGTCACACCAGCAAAAGCTCCTATCAGGACTGTTCTAGATTTCTTACAGAAGGGTCTAGAGAGGGGTCTGAAACCCAACACCCTTCAGAGACGGGTAGCAGCTTTAAATAGCATGCCTAGTACTATCAAGGGTTATGGGATTTCTAGGTATCCCCACATTGTCTGGTTCCTCAGAGCATCCAGAGTTGTTTCTCCGGTAGTTCATTGGTTCCCGTCATGGAACCTGAATCTAGTCCTCAGGGCATTAACCAAAGTACCATTCGAGCCCCTTACCGAGGCTTCGTTATACTACTTATCCCTAAAGACAGCCTTCATCATAGGGATTATTTCAGCCCACAGGGTATCTCAGCTAGGCGCTCTCTCTATAGACCCAAACCTTTGCCAATTCAGACCTTCCTTAGTAGTGCTTTGTGTGGACCCCACTTTTTGCCCTAAGGTGGACACACGTTTTCACAGAGAGCAGGAGTTAAATCTCCCCTCCTTTTGCCCTAATCCTTCTCATCCGCAGGAAAGGGAGTGGCATACCCTGGATGTCACTAGGGCATTAAGGACATACATAGAGCGCACCTCTAATTTTAGAAGGACCTCGGCTCTATTCGTAAATTACAGCATTCAGAGACAAGGTCTGAAAGCCTCTAAGGCAGTCATTGCAAAATGGATGTCACTTTGTATCATAGAAGCATATAAGGCGCAAGGGAAACCTCCACCTCAAGGAGTCTTCACACATTCCCTCCGGGGAGCCGCGACCTCTCAGGCCTTTAGGAATTCGGCCTCGTATGGGGAAATTTGTAGAGCAGCCACATGGGCTTCCATACACTCTTTCACAAGACACTATAAAATTCCGCTATTAGACTCTGCGGAAGCAGCATTTGGAAGAAGGGTACTACAGGCAGTTCTGTAGAAGGCCCTATCACAGGCACCTCAAGGGACTTATCTCCTATCCTTCCCTCCCTCAGACGATAATGATGGGGACACTGCTATGGTACATCCCTACTTTGCAGACTGGCCATCCAAGAGGATCTCCAGGGAGAACGGAAAATTGGGTTCTTACCTGCTGAATTTTCCTTCTGCTGGAGATCCTCCTGGATGGCCAGACCCACCCGGAGTGAGGTGTAACTCTGAGGTGCTGGAGGTTCAACCTTCAGGGCTTAGTTTCAAGTTTGGGTTTTCAAACTTCCTAGTTGGGCATAAGGGCTTAAAAGAGTTAACGCTTCCTATTAAGTTTGATAGTTTGTTCTTCCAGTTAAGTGTGAAAACAAGTATACTCTCCAGGACACGATTTGCAGTGTGGACGAGAGCTGAGAACTTCTGGAGTCTAACGGGGGTGAGATCCCCTTGGGCAGGCTCCAAAACCTGATATGTTTGCCTCCTATTGGTAGTGGCGGGGATCTACCCTACTTTGCAGACTGGACATCCAGGAGGATCTCCAGCAGAAGGAAAATTCAGCAGGTAAGAACCCAATTTTCCTTTCTCCCTTCAACTTGCTGCCCTAAGCGGCCACCTCTGCTTGGCTCTATGGTAGCCCTTGGCTGGGTCCAGTCCCCCCAATTCTTTATTGGTCCTGTGTTTTACTTCACTGCTGAATTGCTGCTGCTCCTCAGAATCTCAGCAGCCAGGACTACAGAGCATGGGCTCCACCACCAGCCAATCATGAAGCAGAAGACGCTCAGCCTGAGAAATGTTTTAAAGGGGCATGGATGTGTGTCTTGTGGCTCTTGAGTATTGGCCATATGAAGACTTTGGTATACAGTTTTTGTGGCTGGGAACTTAGCCTTCTGTATATAGTTCTCATGATTAATATAGATATCTACACAACCAAAGCAAATACAGCATGATATAGTACTGTCTTATATAGTGCAAACTCAGTGAAAATGTCTTATCCAACACAAAGTTGGTTTTCAGATCTTTAAGATCATAAGAACTACCTCTGCCATATTGGGTTAGACCAATGGTCCACCCAGTCCAACATCCTGTCTCCAGCAGTGGTCAACTTTGGTCACTTCAGGGAGGTACACAACAAGTATCCACAACTTTATGCAAGTGGGGAAGGGCAAAAGAGGACTGAATGGAGGGTGAACAGTCAAGTTCTATGGCAAAAGTGATATTTCCTGCTGACTTCAGACATTGCACTGAAATCCTTAATCACTGGGTGGTATCTGAGCATAGATATGCAAGACTGTTCATCCTAATCTTTTTGTCTCTAAAATTTCCCTTTGGTGCTAAAATAGGGACAGTTTAACAAGTGGTAAGAATGGGTGCAGCCACATGAGCTGCGGAGGCCCTGATCTCCATGCTGCCCCATGGCGGGCTAGTGCTGCCGCCACATTGCGGAGCCAGCACAGGGAGTTGGGTAGATGGTCCCCGCACATGTGCTGGAGCTCCCACCATGGCCACAGCAGGTGCCAGTCGCTTGAGTGGGTGCCTGGCTCTTCCCTGCCTCCTTTCCCCAGTCTGACCCCAAATCCTACCCCTGCTGTGGCATGGCAGCGCATGACAGACAGCAGCACCTGTGGTGGAGCTCGTGGCCGGGTAGAAGGGCCCCTGGCACGTAGCATGACACGCCTTGAGCAGCCTTACCCAATTTGAGATATGGCTGCTATGTGACATGTTCTCAGACTGTTTCCAAGGACTCTGCACATAGCAGCTGACTGCTCCCCCTGCCACACAATGGGGGAAACATCTGGCAGGAGCCGGCTGCGTCGTGTGGTCTGGCTGTCCAGACTGGGTTAAGGCTGCTAACCTGCCCAGGGCATCTTGTGTGACTGCACCCAGTGGCGGCAGTGCAAGTGTGCACACGGCTCTCTGCAACCTCTCTGCACCATTGCTATCTCCCCTTCCCTAGAAAAGATCTATGTGACATGGTGATTGCTACTTCATCAGGTGCTGGAACCTTGTCAGCTAGAGTGCTTCTACTCTTGCACTATCTATAGTTGCAAAAGTGGAATAACAAGCTTTGAAGGAGTAGGCCTTGAAAGTGGACATAGACAACAGCACTAAGACTTAAACACCTAATGATTTAACTTAAATTTCATCCCCTATTTTGCAAGGACTCGGTGTGAGAGCAATAGAATAGTTCAAACCAGTGACCAAAAGCTAAGAAATTGGTTCTTGGTTGCTGATGTCTTAATCACACTGAAGTAGTTTTCCTATGACACTATAAACTAATAGAAGGAAAAATGGATGGGACTTTGAAACTGCATGAAACAATGGTAACAATGGGTGCAGCCACATGAGCTGCGGAGGCTCTGATCTCAGTGCTGTCCCATGGCGGACAAGCGCTGCCGCCACACTGCGGAGCCAGCATGTGCCTGCCACGGGGCAGCATGGATATCGGGGCCCCCGCAGCTCATGTGGCTGCACCCGTTGTTACCACCTAAAACAAGACATTCAAATAAGCTGCAAATGAAATTTCTAGAACAAATACTAAATTACTAGTTTACTTTGGGTAATCATCGTGACCGTTATGTAGGCAAACTGTTCTTTATCAGAGACTGAAATCTAAATTGTTTTTCAGAGAGGTGAGAAAATGACTCTAGATGAAGTGAATGCAGTTACTAAGTTGGCTGAGGTGAACAGCAATGGTAAACTTGACTACAAGAAGGTACAGTGACACCAAGCTGACATTACTTTTCTCGGTTGGATTAACCAAATATGATAGATGCTTACTAATCTATGGATTCCATGTCAAGAGGCGGGAGAACCTTAATGCTGAGCTCTGCGGTTTGCAGATTGCCAGGTGGTGATGCACTCGGATCAGGTGGCGTGGTTCCCCAAAATGCACCCTCCCCGGGTGTCAGCCCTCATTGGCCATCCCTGCTTGTGCTCTCCAAAGGAATTAAGGCATTTAATAGTGGTGCCTATAGCTCTGTTCAAGGACATGAGCAGGTACTGGGTACAGGGATGGCACTGGGAGAAGTGGCAGGGCCAAGTGGTATCAAATCTGGAAGTTCATTGTGATTTAGGATGTTAATGGTTCTTTAGGCTGCCGTCCTACATGCACTTGCACCAGCATGCTCAAATTTGCAGTTTTGTTCCGTATTATAAGTACTTTTTTGAGCTTTCCAGATATTCAGAAATTTCCTTGCTGGGTGACATTACTGCATGTATGCAGCTCTATTTTCCAAAGTGCAATATCTTTTCAGTTTTGCCTTATTTCAAATTGCACCTCTATGCAATGACTAAATTTTAAACAGTCAACGGTCCACTAAAGACTCCCACCCAGCTTCACAGAAAATAAAGGGGGGTGGGGTGGGGGAAAAACCTCTCCATTAAAAATTAGACATAAAAAACCTAGTCAGTCTACAAATGTCTAGTAGACAATATAAATCATCTCTTGGGGTGAAATTCATATTTCATTTTCACTCAGTAGTGTGACCTCCTCACTGAATCATGGCTCCATTTTACTATGTCACTTGAGAGTGGTCAGCCTGATTCATGAAAATAAAATGAGTGCTGAGCTTCAAGAGAAAATAGTTTCCATCTCTTGATCTTTCCCTTGCTTAGTAATGTGCAGGGTTTTTCTCTAACAACTATGTGAGAGCGCTGGATTACTTTTCTCTATAGTTTTGTAAATTATACATGACAACCAATGAGCAATGTTTGAAGAATGCACTAGAGAAATTGGAGGTTGACAGTAGACTGAAGCGTCAGCAGTTTGGAAGTCAAATTGAAACCTCTTCTGAAGGGGCCACCTCAACAATATCCAAACCATCACTAAGAGCCACAAGGAAAACTGAACCCAAACCATCACTCAAAAAAGGTATTTACTTTTCACGTTGTGAAGTTCTGTTGCAGTTCATCCTTCTATGAATCTTCAGACTGGAGTTTTTCTACTTTTCTGGTACCTGTGCACAGTGAGCTTGCTAGCAATTTCTACTTTGGCAGTTCCAGAAGCGTTCCAGCAGGATTTCTCCTGAGTCCCCTCTTTCTAATTGAGTTTGGCTACATCTCTTATTTAAGGCCATCAAAAGTTGGCTGATTCATGTTGGGATTGTGTCTGTAGGCAAGAGAGAGAAGTAAAGAGATTGACATGCTACAGCATCTGTACATCTCCTTCCCTGATTAAAACCACAGGAAAAGTCTGTTTGCTTTAATTTACCCAGGTTAGCAAGTGCTACATAAGCATAAGTGCTCTAGTTGATTTGAATAAGGCTGTTCATGTGTTTAAAATGACACATGCTTAAGTATCTTGCTGACTCAAGGCTAAGGTTGTATGCTGAAAGCATATGGAAATACATGAAATATCTCCATTTGTGCCTGTAGTATGGTGTTTGCATGAGGTTGCCTCAGATCAGGCAAAAATAATTCTGTGGCTGGAAAAGCATAAAGAAGGGTGATGAAAATAGAGCCGTACATAACGGAAATTGGAAAGTGTGGGATTGTTTAGTCTGGAAAGACTGAAGGAGACTTTCTTTAGTTGTCCAGTGGAAGAGAAGTGAGGTTAGGCCTAGATGATCAAGGGTTTAAATAACCATAAGGGAAGTCAGTTTTAATTTAGTAGGCTTTGGTTCTCTGGCTACTCTGTGTACATCTCTTTAAATGTAAAGCTCTATAAATAAATGCCAGCTACTGTTAAAAACATTTTTTTTAAAAAAAAAATCTGTTATAGGTGACAGCAGAACGTCTTCACGGCCTTCATCAGCTCAAAGTTGCAAAGCCTCTATTTCTTCCACTATCAGTGTGAGTGCCAGTAGCAACAGAAATTCTAAGTTAATAGAGACAAACTCCGTAAAGGTATGCACCATGTTGGTTAATTCTGTTTAAATTATGCTGTTTCCCTCTAGGCACGCATGTTGATGCATTCCAAATAGGAAACCATTTTTCTCTGATTTTTAGCTTATGTTTTATGGGCAGCAAGCAGCACAGCACGCAGATTTCTTGTTGCGAAACATTATTAATGTTTTTATATATTGTTGGTTTTGCTGACATCCAGTTATTGAGGAAAATTTTTCAGGTGTGAAGGTTTAATAGAACAAAGTGTGTGTTTTTTCACAAATGAAAGCACTCTTGGATAAAACGTTTAATGACTTTTTGAGGTATTCAAAATTGAATAATTTATTAGGTTGGCAAGAACTTTAAATGCTTAAATAGTCTGAAAGATTGTGCATCATAATCTTTTATCGGGAAAGGTAATTGGAAATAAATAACATCTCTCCAAACATATTCAGTTCAGAAGATGTTAATTTGTAAATATACACTAGCCTGAAAATATTGACTTTTATTTAGGATAATATGTTCTATAAGTATTTTCTTTTAAATAAATCATTCACTCAATATCAATTCCTGTGGGAGAAAGACAACAGTCACTTTGCTAAGTCAATATTTGTAGAGTGTTAATATTGATCTTTTCCTTTTGTTTTTCCTTTCTTGACTCAACCTTTACTAGTTTTCTTTCAACAGAAAATAATAGCTATAGAAATATAAAACATTAACTGGAAACTGCTAGGATACATTAAAAATGTGCACCTTGAGACTTCTGTGTAAAAGAGAAAAAATGGTTATGACCACATAGTATAACTGCTGCTAGAACACTGAACTGATTGTTCTCATGAGTTACATTTTTGTTTCAAATAACAACTCTGTATTTGTTATTGAACTCTGAAGTCCTTTATATCTTAAACATTGCTAGACAGTGACATTTGTTCTATATTAAAATTTAAAAACACCATCTCAAAGGAATTTCTTTCAGTCTGTTTAGGTATCTGTACCCCAATGCAATTTAACCTGCAATTCCAACATGTTCAAACATGATATGTAGTCTGCAAGACCGTATCATTTGCTACTACTGGTTCCCTTTCTTTTTCCACAACTAAATAAAGTGGTAATGAAAAAATAGCTTTTAAAATTTGTTGTTAGTGTTTATCATCACGTGTTTCATCTGAAGTGAAAGCAAACATCAGTGGCTTAAAACGAAACAGATGCAAATGGGGTTATTAAATTTTCTGGGCCTTACCTAGCTAAGAGCCTGAACCAGTGCTCATTGAAGGCAGTGAAAATATTCCTGATGACTTGATTGGGTTTTCAGTAAGGAGTGAGAACACAAATTGTTTGCATTGGTTCCACCAGTATTTTTTCTCTTTACCTCTTCTACTTTCATCAGCAACAATAAGCAAGTTTTGTTGAGGGGAACCTTACTGGTCTAAGAGATGAACCATAATGAAATTGAGAAATGCTTATAACTTTATGAATTAAACTTGCCAGGGACAGATGAATTGTTCAGCACCTGTCATGCAGTGTAACTGTTCCATCTGGTCTACTGTATTATTTGGAGCAGTGTGGCAAGAATCAAAGCAACTATTATTATTATTTATTTATATAGTGCCAGCTGTGTACCTGGCGTTTTACAGAGCAATAAAATAGACGCGGTCCCTGCCTACGGCTTACAATCTAATAGACACGGAAGGGGAAGACAAAGATAGGGAACATAGGGAGAGACAAGGGATAAATTATGTATAAAATTTTAAGGAACTAAAAAAATATTGTAAGGAAAGCCACAGAATCACATGTATTTTATGTCTATTTGTGGAAAATGCTAAAATCCTCCATGTGTCTGAAGAACTATCTTTTGCTTATGGCTAGGATCCTCAAACAGCTCATTTACTCAATGGTCTACTCCTGAGTAAGTGGTTTGAGCACTGCAGCTTATGCCTTTTACTTGGATTTATGCATCTGTAACTGGACCTTTCTCATACAGTAATCCCAGGACGATTCAGAACTAGAGTATCATTAAATAAGACTTACACAAAATCAAGTGTTCTACAGTGAAGAACATTGTTGAAAGCAATAAACATTTTTAGAATTTCTTTAACTGATTAATGTAAACTTTTTCAGAAGTGTGAATATTGTCCATTTTATTTCCTATTATTTCAGTCTTTCTGCTTCTCCATATTGCAGCTTCTGCTGTAAGCTGGAATAAAGTATACAGTGAGTAAGCTATAAATCGGGACAAAAAGATACCTTTTTAGCTGTTTATAATCCACTCTTTTTTTTTTTTGCAATGTGGGTTTGATAACTTAGAGAGAGTATAGCACCACCTTATGCTCTATAGAAGCATCACAAGCCAGGATATATGTTCTGAGGGTTTGAAAACTTTCCATGGCATGGACAACGTTTTTACAAAATAGTTCTCTTATGAACTACCAACAGCAGTATCAGAAATATCAATAGTAATACCAGTAATACTACTATACCTGTAGTTTATGGTAACTACAGCTGCCCTGAGCTTTAGGGGAAGTGTGGGGTATAAGTTTGAACAAACAAATAAATAAATTTAAACTACAATAATTGTTTGCATGAAAAAATGTTCGGAGAGCATTAGCTGCCTTTAATGTGGCATAGTAGCTGGATGCAAGGAGAAAGAAACAGCAATGTATAGTCAACAAATTGTCTGTGGAATTAGACCTTCAGTGTTGCTGCACACCATAGTTTGGCATCTTTTATCATAATGGGAAAGGACGAGCAGAAAATAATTTCTAAAGAGGCAGTGGATCAGATGAAAGATATTGTTTCCTTTTCTGAACATCTTAAAACCCTGATAAGGTTTTATGGGATGAATTTCAATCGGTGACACACCGGCTGAGGTGGCCGATGTTCTGAGGTCTATTCGGGTCACAACTTGTGAACTAGACTCATGCCCATTGTGATTGGTTAACGCCTCCAGGGAGACATTGGGGCCGGTGCTGGCCAGGGTAGTTAATACCTCTCTTCGGGTGGGGAGGGAGCCGGATTGCCTCAAGGAGGCTGTGGTCCAGCCCCTCCTCAAGAAACCATCTCTCGATGTGGCTGCTCCAGCGAGCTACCGACTTGTCTCTAACCTTCCTTTTTGGGGGAAGGTTATTGAACAGGTGGTGGTCTAGCAGCTGCAGGTACATCTAGACCGCACCAATTTTTTCGATCCCACGCAATCAGACTTTCATCTGGGTTACAGCATGGAGACGGCATTGGTGGCCTTGGTCGACGACCTCCTAGTAGAGCTAGATAAGGGTCGTATCACCTTACTAGTTCTACTGGATCTATTGGTGTCTTTCAACACCGTGAACCATGAGATGTGGGTGACCCGCCTGTGGGACTTGGCCTGGGTGGACGGAACAGTTTTACAATGGTTCTGTTCTTACCTCACCGGGAGATCACAGTGGGTGGTCCTAGGGACTGCACTCTGTCCCCTGGGACTCTCTTGGGTGGGGTTCCGGGTTCCATTCTGTCCTCTCTCTTGTTCAACGTGTACATGAAGCCGCTTGGGGAGGTTGTGCGCAGCTGGGGAGTACATTGTCATCAATACACAGACGACACATAGCTGTATTTATCTTTTTCATTCTCATCCATGCATTTGTCACCTTGAGACTAGACCATTGCAATGCGCTCTACAGGGGGCTGCCCTTGGTGACGGTTCAGAAGCTGCAGCTGGTGCAAAATGCTGCGGCCCGTCTCCTTATGGGGATGGGTCGCAGGAAGCACATTACATCAGTGCTCTGGGATCTGAACTGGCTGCCCATTGTCTTCCAGGCTCGATTCAAGGTGTTGTTTTTGATCTTTAAGGCCCTAAATGGCCTGGGCCCTGCTTACCTGAAGGATTGCCTCACCCCCTGGGGCCCTGGGCAGCCTCTGTGGTTGTCTGGGAGTGCCCTCCTGGAGGTCCTGCACTTTTGAAGGGTCCGAAAGGACAGGCAAGCGTTCTCTGCGGCTGCGCCATCACTTTGGAATGCCTTCCTGGCGGAGGTCTGCCTTAGTCCAAATCATCTTGCCTTCCGATGAAGCTGTAAGACCTGGCTCTTAAGAACATAAGAAGTGCCATACTGGGTCAGACTAACGGTCCATCGAGCCCAGCATCCTGTCTCGGACAGTGGCCAATTACGGGGGCCTGGGAGAAGCATCCAACAGGTCACCATGCTATCCATTCCCTGTGGGTCATCCCCAGGCTCCCGACAGTAAAGGGTTTTGTTCCCCAATCCTATCTTCCAGAAACTTGTCCAAACATCTTTTAAACTCCGCTATACTGCTGGCCTTGACCACCTCTGGCAGTAAATTCCACAACCTAATTGTATGCTGAGTGAAAAAATACTTTCTTTTGTTTGTTTTTACGCTGCCACCTGTGAGTTTCTGGAGCGTCCCCTAGTTTTAGTTCTAGTTGAGAGAGTAAATAACCGTTCCCTGTGTACAAGTTCCACACCACTCATGAGTTTATAGACCTCTATCATATCTCCTCTCAGCCGTCTCTTTTCCAAGCTGAAGAGCCCCAACCTCATACAGGTTCTGTTCCATACCCTGGATCATTTTTGTTGCCCTTCTCTGTAACTTTTCTAGTTTTGCTATGTCTTTTTTGAGACGGAGCGACCAGAACTGCACACAATATTCAAGGTGCGGTCGCACCATTGATTTGTATAGAGGCATTAGGACATCCTCGGCTTTATTCTCTATTCCCTTGCGAATAATTCCTAACATTCTATTTGCTTTTTTGACCGCTGCGGCACACTGGGCTGAGGAGTTCAGTGTATTATCCACAATCACTCCCAGATCCTTTTCCTGAGTGGTAACTCCTAGCTTAGTACCCAGGATTGTGTACTCATAATTTGGATTATTTTTCTCCCTCTGTCTCCTGTCAGTGATCCGTTGGGTAGCTCTGCGGATGACCGTCAGGAGGCAGAAGAAGAAAGAAGCGTTCTGCGCATGCGTGGAGCTGCCCTGGCCATTTTCTCCAGTCTTTTCTTCTGCCTTCGGCCGTCGGAGGTGTTTTTCAGTACCTGAAAAGACAAAATAAATTTAAACAGTTAGGTATTTAGTTCTAAAGGAAAAGGAAAGAAAAAAGAGAGCACCATAAGGGGCACCGATCCTCCCTCCTGAGCCCAGGCAAGATCGCAAAAGAGCCCGCCAGGTTGCCGCGCAAACCGACCGGGGAGCAACTAGACTGTGGGGACAAGAGACTTAGACCTACCCCAGCGGCGTAGTGCTGCAGAGTCTCGGCGCAGTAAGTCTCTCCCCGCTTAGGACCCTGACATCGCTTGCGGGGGTCGGGCCAGGCCACGCCGGCATCAAAGCTCCCAACGTTCCATCCCCCACCTTCACAACCGCGAAGCATGGAAGGAGCAGGAGCGGGGAGAACCCAGCAAGCTGCCCCCTTCCAGGAGGGAGACAGGACAGAGATGGCCGGCATGGCAACAAGGCTTGACAGGATTCTTCTGGTGCTGGAGCGCCTTACACAGGTACAGGGAGGGCTCCCAGGCGGTCTGCCCCCTGCAGCCTCCTTACAAGGAGCTGAGGCACAGCACCCCTCCCCCCAGGAATCATCGCCCCAGGGCTCTGGGGCGAGGAAGGGCTCTCTGGTACCAGGGGACGCAGGTTTATCAGGGGCCCATACAGAGGGAAGAGCGGGGAGAGCGGGAAAAGCCCCGCGCAAAGGAAAAAACAAGGCGCACAAGCACCCCCTGCAGGCATCTGCTTCTAGGCTCCTGGGTTCCCCTCAGTCATCTGAGGTGGAGAGTGGGGATGAGCCCCAACGAAAAAGAGCACGAGCCCAAGCCACTTCAGAGTTGGCATCAGACTCGGACTTGGAATGGGAGGATATCGAGCACCTCGACACGCAGGGCCCTTCTCATGAGTCCCAGGACAGGGACAGACAGTTTCCCTTCCACCTTAAGGGAGAATTTATGTCGCAAGTGGCAAAAACCCTCCAACTAGTAGAAAAGCCACCCAAAGACGTATCTTCTGATTCTCAGGAAGAAGAAGTGCGCAAGTATATTCCCTCAGTCCATGGGAAAGACCCAGGCTTCCCTTTAGATAAGGTTTTTGAGAGACTGATCCTACAAGAGTGGAAGCACCTTGACAAAGGGCAGAGGATGAACAAGGCGCAGTCCTCGTTATATGCCCTATCTAGGCGAAAGGAACCCCTTCTTAAGAACCCCAAGGTTGACGCAGCCGCAGTCTCCCTGGCCAAGCAAACCATTTTTCCAACTGAAGGGGACTGTTACCCCAAAGATGCTACGGACAGGGCAGTGGAGAACGCTCTTCGTAGGGGCTTAGAATCTTCTTCCACAGCAGTGAGGATAAACGTAATCTCCTGCATAGCCAGAGCCCTAATGGCTTGGTTACAAGAGGCCCAGGATCCGGGCATTTCGGATAGGAGAGCACAGGTCTTATCCACGAGAATTAACTTGGCCTCCGCTTTCCTAGTCGATGCCACTATGGATTCAATGACATGGTCAGCCAGATCAGTAGCGAAGTCTATCTCAGCCGGACGCAAACTTTGGCTCAGATCGTGGGAGGGGGACAATACAGCAAAAAACCTCCTCACCTCCGCCCCTTACAAGGGCTTCAAATTGTTCGGGGTCTGTTTGGAAAAGGTATTGGCAGATGCCGATGATAAAGCAAAGCAAAAGAACTTACAGCAGGTAAGGTCTAGGGAAAAAAAACTTCGTGGCCCCAGCTTCAGACCCAGAGGGGGATACAGATCAGGATATGGCTCCTCAAGAAAGTTCCAGGGCCAATACAGGCAGGACCAGTCTGGGTGAGTCTTCTCACGTAGAGGGGGCAGGGCCCACAACTTCAGGCAGGACAAACAGAAGCCCAAAGGTTTCATGCCAAGTGCCTGAAAACAGGAGGCATGACTACGAAGGGGAGTTAAAGGTGGGAGGCAGACTGCAGAATTTTTCAAATGAGTGGGCGCAGTCCGTCTCCGATGCCTGGGTCCGGCAATGCATAACCGGGGGTTACAAGATAGAGTTCAAAAGGATCCCAGCCCACGCATTCATCATCTCCCCAAAGTCAGGCAGGATAGAGAAACACTTAGCCATGCTCCAAGAGCTGCAACGACTCAAGAACATCGGAGCAATAGAACCAGTTCCCCCAGACCAGCAGGGATGGGGCTTGTACTCTCTACTCTTCCTAGTAGCGAAGAAATCGGGGTCCTGGCGAGCTGTTCTGGACCTCAAAAGACTGAACAGGGTGGTCCGGACCCAAAAATTCAAGATGGAGACGGTAACATCGATATGTCGCACCATCAGGGAAGGAGATTGGCTAGCCTCTCTGGACCTCAGGGACGCTTACCTCCACATCCCAATCTGGGAGCTCCATCAACAGTGGCTTCGCTTCTCTTATCAGAGGACCCATTACCAATTCAGGGCTCTTCCCTTCGGACTGTCATCAGCCCCGAGGACTTTCACCAAGGTACTTGTGCCACTGGTAGCGAACCTCCTCAAGGAGGGGATTCACTTGTACCCGTACCTCGACGACCTCCTAATCCGGGCACAGAGTCACACCAAGCTCCAGAGGGATCTCGACAGAACCATCCAATATCTGAGGACCCACGGTTTTGTGGTGAATCGAGAAAAAAGCAACCTAGTTACAACACACAAGATCGAACATCTCGGAGTATGGATCGATACGATCTCAGGAGCCACCTACATCCCGCTCGAAAGACAGGAAAAGATCCGGAAGAGGGTCCACCTCCTAAGAATCCAGAGAAGAGTAAGACTGAAGAGCCTAGCCCAACTGCTAGGCCTGATGGTGTCCTGCACCAAGCAGGTGCAGTGGGCAAGATTCCACCTTCACCCCTTACAACGGCTGCTGAGACCTTTTCAACGAGAGCTCACCAGCGGGCTCAATCCGTGGATCAGAATCCCAAGAACCTTACCAAACTCAATGTCTTGGTTGTTAGACCCAACAACTTTCCAGTCGGGCATGCCACTAGAGGAGTCAGAAAGGGTGGTCGTAACAACGGACGCGAGCCTGAAAGGCTGGGGAGCCCACATGGGAACCAAGTCAGTCCAGGGACTGTGGACCCAGCAAGAAGCGAAACTGAGCATCAATGTCCTGGAGTTGACAGCAATCCGACTTGCTCTACAACATCTAGCATGCGACATCAACAAGGCTCATGTCCTGGTGTATACTGACAACATAACAGCGAAAGCATAGGTCAATTACCAGGGAGGCTCCAGATCAGCCCTCTTACAACAGGAGTCATTGAAACTGCTCACGTGGGCGGAGATCAACCTGAAGTCCTTGAAAGCACTGCACATAAGGGGGATACAGAACGTACAAGCAGACTGGCTAAGTCGGCAGTCTATAGATCCATATGAATGGAGCCTTCACCCGGAAGTATTCAAGACACTGACAAAGAGGTTCGGATATCCAGAGATCAACCTGTTTGCATCAAAACAAAATCGACAAACCTCCCGTTACATGGCAAAGACTATGGACAACAAAGCGGAAGCCATAGACGCCCTCAATCACGAGTGGCCCCGGGGATTACTATACGCCTTCCCACCGACACCCCTCCTGACCAGGACGATATCGAAGATCATCAAACAAAGAGCGCACGTGATTCTAATCGCCCCCTGGTGGCCAATGAGACCGTGGTTCTCGGACCTAGTGGAATTGAGCCAAGAACCTCCAGTGATCCTGCCTCTACGCCCGGACTTGCTAACGCAGGGCCCTCTACTGTGCGACACCATCTTAGTGCTAAAACTAACAGCATGGCACTTGAATGCGCAGCACTAAGGAAGGCAGGTTATTCAGAAGCTGTGTTAACTACTCTGCAACAGGCTAGGAGGCCAGCAACCAGAAAATCTTATGGAGCCACCTGCAAGGTGTTTGCTCTACGGGCAGCTGATAGGGGGATAGACCCATGTTTGGCTCGAGTGCAGATCATCCTTCAATTCCTCCAGGAGGGGTTAGAGAAGGGATCGCGACCTAATACACTGGCACGTCAAGCAGCTGCCATTTCTTTGGTTCTGCAATCCTTATCAAACAAGAGGTTCTGGCCTCACAAACACATCAGGCAGTTCCTAAAAGCAGCTAGAAGCATTAGCCCCCCGGTGGTTCACAGGTGCCCTTCTTGGAGCCTTAGCCTAGTGTTGGATGCTCTCACTGGCCCACCTTTCGAGCCCCTCAAGCATGTCTCTTTGTACATGCTATCACTGAAAGTAGTTTTTTTAGTGGCAGTTACATCCACTTGAAGGGTGTCTGAGTTGGGAGCCCTGTCCATGGAGGAGAATTTCTGCTCTTTTCAAAATAAGTCTGTTACCCTCCGAATGGACGAGGCTTTCATTCCTAAAGTTAATTCGACTTTTCATAGGTCCCAGGACGTGATACTGCCATCTTTTTGTTCTAACCCAACTCATCCTAGAGAGAAGGTGTGGCACACCTTAGATGTTAGGAGGGCTCTAAGGATCTATTTCAGAAGGACCAGGGGAATTCGTTCCACTTCAGCCTTGTTCGTTAACATCAGGCCTAGTTATGGAGGAAAAAAGGCCTCCAAGACTCTAATCTCAAAATGGGTTCGGCAATGTATCATAGAAGCATACAAGGTCAAACACAAGGTTCCTCCCTTGCAGGTGTGGGCTCACTCAGTAAGGGGGGCAGCAACCTCCTACGCCTTCAAATCAAGGGCTTCGTAAGCAGAGGTATGCAGGGCGGCTACTTGGTCTTCCCTGCATGCCTTTGTAAAACATTACAAATTGGACCTGTTCAGATCCGCTGAGGCGGCGTTTGGCAGGAGGGTTCTGGAGGCTCCCAGGGCTGTTTGCTCCCACCCTTAAAGTATTTGGGCTCGGGTACATCCCAACGGATCACTGACAGGAGACAGAGGGAGAAACAAAAATTGGTCACCTACCTCGGTGAATTTGTTTCTTCTCTGTCGTACTGTCAGTGATCCGGCCCTCCCTGTCAAACAGCAACGACCAAGATGAGGAGTGTTCCAGGGGTGTAAAAATGTTTTACAGTTCGTTTTTTTAAAAAAAATAAAATAAATAGAGAAGTTTTGGTTTTAGTTAGGAAGAAGCACAGTTCGCTGAATTCCCTCAAAACCCACCGTCCCATTGGGCCCCAGTGGAATGATTGGGGGAGCGCACTAATGTTGTGTTAAGTAATTTTAGAAATGGAGACGTTCCTCGGCTTGGATATGGACTGGAGAAAATGGCCGGGGCAGCTCCACGCATGCGCAGTTCTTCTTCTGCCTCCTGACGGTCATCCGCAGAGCTACCCAACAGATCACTGACAGTACGACAGAGAAGAAACAAATTCACCGAGGTAGATGACCAATTTTTGTTTCCCAATGTGCATCACTTTGCACTTGTCCGCATTAAATTTCATCTGCCATTTAGATGCCCAGGCACCCTGGCTTGTAAGATCTTGCTGCAGCGCCTCACAGTCTGCTCGTGTTGTGACTACTTTGAATAACTTGGTGTCATCTGCAAATGTGATCACCTCACTCTTAACACCCTTTTCCAGATCATTAATGAATACATTGAAAAGAACTGATCCCAGTACAGATCCTTGGGGCACACCACTTTTTACATCCCTCCATTGTGAAAACTGGCCATTTAGTCCCACTCTTTGTTTCCTATCCTTTAACCAGTTACCAGTCCATAGCAAAACACTACCTCCTATCCCATGACTTTTTAATTTTCTCAAGAGTCGTTTATGTGGGACCTTATCAAGGGCTCTTCCATCCGGCGTTTGATGGGGAGGAGGGGAAGGGTGGAATGGGTTAGGGAGGTGGGGGGAGGGTATCTGCATGAACCATTTTATGCTGTTGTGATTTTATATGTATTTATTTTTGTATTTATTTATTTTTATACTATTGTTGTTTTTACTCGTTGTGAGCCGCCCCAAGTCGCTATAAGTGAGAGGGGCAGGATAGAAATGTTAATAAATAAATAAATAAATAAATAAATAAATATTGTGTTGCACGTTTTGGCAACTGTTTAAACAATTTACTCTGCAGCCTTAAAACCCATTGGTGCTACTTCACCTTTGATTTATTTCTTTATGCCATTTGAAATGTTAGTTAGTTTAGTTTATTTGTTTGCAATCAAACACAAAACCAAACCTATATAAGGAACACATAAAAGCATACTAACAGGCTATGAAAATCAAATCAAATACGTCCCGAAGGGACTCGAGAAAAAGGAAACCGTACCTAGACCCCATCATTCTCAGGGATAGAGCCCACGCCCAGCGCCGGGGGCAAACCTTTTTTTAAAACGGTCCCTGTAGGCAAAAGCTTGGATTAAAAAAGTTTAAACCGCCTTCAAACGGTTCAGCTCTGTATCAGAGAGGAGGGTGCTCCATTTGAAATGCTGATAATTCATCCTCCAAACCCATCTTAAAACTATTTTGCTTAGAGACTAAGGCCCCAATCTGAGGTTTGTGTGCTGCGTATGCACAATGTGTGTGCATGGTGCGTATGGAGTGTATGCAGTGCGTGCACCGTGTACAAGCATTCAGTGTGTGCAGTGCATGTGCGGTGCACACTCGTGGCAATCAGGGCCAAAGACTGGTTACTTCTGAGGTATGATTTAATTTCTGTAGTTGTTTCATATTTCAAGAGTCTATTTAATTTTGCCACATAGCTCTTCAAGAGTATCCAGGAGTTACAAACAATGATCTCAGGTAGAACTATTCAAGTAATGCTACTTTGGGAAAACTTGCATATTACCATTTATTTGTATTAAGGCTAACTAAGAATCATTTAATAATTATATATAAATTATATAGTGTAATTTAATCAGACATCCAGTTCTAAAAAGCACTGAAATATGTTCTAAGCTAATCTTTCTTCAAATCTGCTTTAGTCTCAGTGATTTAAATTAGCTTTAGGCTGCTATCCTCAAACTACTTACTCCAGAGTTCTCCCATTGATTTCAGTGGGACTATTTGAGAGTAAGCAATTTGAGGTTTGTAACATAAAGCATGTGCTTAAGCACTTTGCTGAACTGAGGTATGGTAAGTACATGATTGATTGATTGATTTGACAAGTGTTACCTTTCTCTTTTTTGTGAATTGTCTGAAAACAATCAATCCTAGTTGGCTCAAACAGTCCGTTTTGAAAAATTCTAAATTCATGCTCACTTAGTAGTTTTTCTGTTCCTTGATCTTGTGTGTTACCTGAGACCTAGTCAACTGCAGCAGTTTACAAATTTCCTATTTAAGTGTTAAATTCTCAATTTGAAATTCACACTCCTGGTATTCCGCCAACTGTTGCCAAGACTACCAAAGTCCTTTACTTACTGAGATTGGATGGTATTCTTATATGCTGCTGTTTTGGTGTTTGTTTGTTTTTGCTTCCAGGAATGGCAGTGTGCACAATCCAAAGGATGCTTCTTTTTAGAGGAAGATGGTGAAATCATTAGTCATAAATACAAGTTGCTCTTGCCTCATAGATCTGTGTTATGTATCACCATTAAACCTTTAAACCTTAGCCAGATAGAAGGTAAGCATATTTATGTTCTGTTTGTTGTCAGAACCAAAAAGGGTTTTAGGAATCCAAGAGATGCCCCTGTAATCTCAAAGAATACCCCATGACAATGTTTCTGAAGCCTGTGGCATGTGGCTCAAAAACTGGATTGCCAGAAGGTGTCAAAGGGGTTGCAAATTGACACACTTCCTGGGTGGGTCATGGCAGGCCATCAAGATTTTTTAAATGGGTCCTCCACTAGAACTATTAGTAATTGTTGTGTTGGCTGGCAATATTTCCTTGAACAAGATCTGGTGTCTTCAGTAATTTGGTCTTGACTATCAGTGTTCAGTAGATACGTTGTAAATGTGGATACATTTGGGTCCTAGCAGACTGAGTTGCTGTAGGGAAAGATGGGGATGGCAAGTGGTATGGGGTGAATTGAGTTCCCAACCCTATGACCCATTAGAGGCTCTGCCCCAGATATAAGGATGTGGATCAGCTTCCGTTGGCTATAATCAGGGCCAGAAGTTTTAGCCATATCTTCTTTATGTTGCCTGTGTCTTGGTTTATTCATGTCCCGAGCAAGATAAGCTTTCTTAAAAACAGATATCTATTTTGTTTTAAAAGAATTAAAGGAACTGTCAGTTTAAAAAATAGTGCCAATATCTTCAAAAGTGACTATTGATTTTGAATGCCCAATCTGAGACCTCTTCAAGGGGGCCTGGAAAATTTTCTGGGTGGATGCAGGGTGTTGACCTCATTCCCTCCCCTGCCTACTCTGAACATTTCCTAGTGGTGCTCAGGCTGCTTGGAGAGGATTTCCCTAGAGCCCAGAGCCTGGGCCGACCAACTGAGCCCCCTTGCTCTGTGGTAGGTATAATACCCCTGAAGCTGATATAAACACAACAAACAGGAAGAAAATAGGAAATATACTTTTCTCTAGTCTCTTTTAGTTCTAGGTAGCTTAAACGTTGCTTTTGCATTAGTAAGGAAAATACTTTCTGGCAGACATATGATTTTAAGTTGCTTATATTCCTTTAAAGTACGCTTCACGTATTGCTATCAAGAGCATAGCTCCCATGGAGCAAGGGGGCTCAGTTTGGCCCCAGGCCCTGGACTCTAGGGGGCCCCTCTGCAAGCAGCCTGAGCACCGTTAGAACATTTTCAGAGTGAGCCGTGGAGGAAGCGAGGCCAACATTCTGTCACCACCCACTCTGGACATTTTCCATCAGCACTCAGACTACTTGAAAAGGGTCACACCAAGAAGGAAGTTTTCAGAATGGGCGGGGGTGGAGGGCTGGCTCTGACAATTCTTTAAAAACTTCTTTCTGGGTGGGATTGTTGCCACTCCAGGGAGCCAGGGTGGCACCACCCTAACCCTTTACAGTGGAGGCTAAACCTGGCCAGGAGCCTTGGGAGGGCCACGACTTAAGATCCTTCTCCCTTGCCCTTAGGGGGTGCCCCATAATTGGGAGATGAGCTAAAGCTTGACAAAACCTTACTGCAGTACTGATCACTATTATTGCTCTTTGTTTACATTCTGCATGTCCCTGGCCTTTGAAAATCAATAATGGTCTGCTCCGCTTCAGTTTATAGTCAGTGTTGCGCTTAGGTCCTTACTCTAATACAATTGACAGTGTCCCTTTAAAAGAAATCTCTTATTTTTTATGTTTTATTTTCTGGAAAAACCAAAATACAGAACTAAATTAGTACTTGTTTGCACATAATACTCAGCGCTCCCTACACCAAACGATATTGGCTATAGTTTTAAAATTTATGATAGCATTTTACGGTAGCAGGGTCTCTCGGTATGTTGCTTGTAAATCTTGCCTAAGGAGTTTATAGCTTGTCCACTTTAATTTTCATCTGTCTGAAACTGCACACCAGCACTAAGTGAAGCCGAGAGTTGGTCACTTTCCCTGAAGCAATCTCTGCTCTGTTCTTCTTAGCAGCATACTCCCATCCAGTCTCCTAGCTTTGAAATTTAAAGGCTGACCCTTTTTCTGTTCGACCACATGACCCCGTTGATTTGAGGCACCAGGGACTTCTGTTGACTGCATTTTCACCATTGCTGCATGGGGAAAACACACTGAACCCCATTCCTAGGTTCCAAACCTGTCCTAGAATTTTTCCCAGGGTTGCATACGATTCTAGGATATGGCTGAGTATCAAAAGTTCCCACTATATATGATAGAAACAAAGGAAGAACGTCCCCTTTTCAGAGTGGGAGCCAGGTAATCGAAGCTTTCCTTGCTTTAGAACATTGGCTGGGGCCTGGCCTTGTAATGGCGACATACTTTCTTACATAGGGTGCCTTGTCTAAGGGTTTGTCTGCATGCCGTAAAAAAAGTGTTTACATGGAAACAGCTATCTGAGGTAAAATTGTTCAAATCACTTAGCAAGTTAAGGTCATACTCCTACCTGGGTTAGCTTTAGCTTGCTACCTGGAGGTTTAAAACGACCTATGTTTGGGTTTTGCTGCAATTTTACTTGGAGGTAACAAAGCACGAGTTAGCTGGCTTGAGGTAGTCGCACCTTTTTTCTTTAGAGACAAGTCCTAGGACCACTCCTGCTGATTTGTTCACAACAAAATGTTTTTCATTACACAAATTTGAAGTTTTTTTAAATTAATGCTGCAGTGTAGTCAGGGACCTGTGTTTGCTTTGTTTTCTCCAATGGAGAAAATGAGGTGAACGTAGGTCTCTGGTTATAGTTCAGAAACTCAGAGGTGTTCTCGGTGGCTGCTCCACAACTTAGAACTCCCTTCCCTTGGAGGTTCACTAAAGCACAACTCAGAGCATTTTCCGGAGACAATATAAAACTATTGATTTGCCCGCGCTTTTAGCGGGAGGGGGTAGGGGTTGAGGGTGGGAATGGTTTTAATTGGGATTTTATATATATTTATAATTTTAATCATTTTTTCATATTTCTTTGTATCTTTTTATGCTGTAAGTTGCCCGTAGCCTTTGGGGAAAGGTGAGATACAAATTAAATAAATAAATAAATAAATTTCGGCATTTTCTTTTGCTGTAGATGAAAATTTTAAATACTTGATTTTTTTCTTTTTATGGTTATCTGATATCCTACACATGAAACAAGCATGTGTGTCCTTATACAGAGATCATCTTGAGGTTGTAACAAAAGAGAGCAATTTTTGTGACATGTGGCCACTGCCTCATGTCCTCTATCTTATACAGAATGTCTAATGAAAAGGAAAATGTAAACCTGCATTATTGTTTTGCTTCTATTGTTGACTGCTTAATTTGATGACCATGGAGTAGCTAGTTTATTAGTGTCTTCAGGGAATGAGGATTTGCACAAAACCAGGTGAATCAACTAAAATTGTATATTGCGAGGCATATCTCTGGCTAGTTGGACCTGTTATTGGTCAAATACAAATATTGTCTCTGTGTGCTTGGAAAATCTCAAAATGATAGTAGCTTGACCTTTAAAGATAAATCTGCCTTATTCAGAAAGATTGACTAAATCCAAACATGAAGGAGGCAGCTACAGATTGCAATATGATAACTCGTGGCATAGAAGTTACCTTCCATGCAGAACTTGTGTCTGATCCATTGAAGCCAATGGGTGTCTTTCAGTTAACTTTAATGAGCATTGAATAAGACTCTGAAGTTTTTTCAGACAGTCAGATTTGTTCTTTATTCGCTACCCAAACGTCTCCCTCCTGACATCATTCTATGCTTTCAGTACTCACTGGCACATTGTTCTGCTTGCCAATTTCTTTTTTCATGGATTGAACAAACTAGGTTTGGTAAATGTTAACATTTGCAGAATCTCAGACAAAGTGATTCATAATCAGGGACCTGTATTCACTTCATTTTCTTCATTGTCATCAGTGGGGAAAACGCAGTGAGGGTGGGTCCAAGCTCATAGTTGTTGAAGATGGAGACAAAGTAGTTCAGACGGTATCTTTTATTGGATCAGCTTTGGTGGTGAGAGTATGCAGGCTCCCTCATCTACAGGAATTGGTCCAATAAAATATATTACTTGAATGACTTTGTTCCCATCTCTTACAATGCTGCAACAACACTCCCTCCAGACCTACATAGTTGTAGACAGATCTTTAATTGCAAACTCGCTTCTGGAAGCTTAATTTTCTTTTCAAAAGAGAAAAGAAAATACTATTATGTTTGCTGTAGAAAAGAATAAATGTGATTTACTGAGGCTACCACAGCACTTGGCATTTCAGACCTTTTTAATAGTAATCACTATGGGTGTTTTTAGACAAAGCCTCCCCACCCATCACCCACCCATCATACATGTTACAGGGCTGCATAGCACACCAACGCAGCCCTGTAACATGCATGAAGGGTGGGGAGGTGCTTGTGTAACGACACCCTATGTTTGAAGATTGAGTGAATTTTTCACCCTGACCTCCACTTGAGATTACAACTGCGTATTATCCACCCTTCTGGTGTGCAGCAATCAAAAGAAGTTCTGCATGTGAATATACATAGACAATTGAATGAATCAAAAAAACTTTATCCTAATTATATACAATTATTGAGCATTTATCTTTCAGGAAAACCTTCTCCATGGTTAGCAGTGGATACTGCTTTGTGCATTTTCAAGGAAAATGAAACTCAAGAAAACCTGCAGTTTGTGAGCATCACTGAACTACAAAACAAAGAGGTTAGGTATTTTCATTGCATTTCTAAGCTGACTTTTAAAATCTTTTCCACCCACATTTGTGACAGCAGAACACAAGTAGGGTTGCACAGGCTTGGAGAAACCGCATGACACAGTATTGGAGGGAAAGAGTGGAGAGCAGCTATTTGATGCTTTTCTCTCTAAAAATGGTGGTGCTACTAGCAGAGATGTCTGGTAACGGTAATAAAATCCTAAGCAGGGACCTGTTGGTGACAATGGGAAAGAAGGCAGCGACCACGGGTCCCTGATTCATAATACTGCAAGGGATCTCAATGATCATCTTGTGGCAAGACATTGGCAGTAATGTTACAACAGATCACAACGTTGACTTCATTTTGCATCTATCGAGTACCATTCCTTACTGGGCCGGAGGAAGGTAAGAGTTGCTTTGCACAAATGATGGAGAGTTAGAGAAGCTCTTGAGAGAGTTTTGTTTGCAGGTAACCAATCAGAGGGAAGTACAAAAGTGCTTATTCTTTGCATAGCTATGTGGATTTGTGTAGGGATCCTCTGCTATAGCCCTTTACATTTCAAAGCCAAATCTGAGGGAAGTGTGGTGAACGTTTCCCAAGGTGAACATCACAGACTTTCCTTCAGTGCCGTTGTCGTTCCTGGCACAAGTAGGATTCCAGCCGTAGTTGTACCCCCTACCTGCTCTTCTCTGGATAAAATAAAATCATTAGTTGGAGAACAATAAAGTTTTCACATTCTTTTTGAAGGTGAGGAGAGTGGCACTAAGATCAACAACTGGAGGTAGCGAGTTCCACACTGAGGGGCCCGCCACAGCAAAGGTCTGATCGCCTCCCAACTTAAGGCACGATGGTGGGATCCCCAAACAGAGGGTGGCATCTGAGCGCAGATAACCAGTAGGGTGAGGCTCCAGGAGTAGGTCTCAAATATAGCCAGAGTCTATGGTGTTCTAGGCCTTAAAAACCAGCAGCGCAATTTAAAATTCAATCCACCGCTCTACAGGCAGCCAATGCAGAGAATGCAGGGCGGGTGTAATAATCATGGCCGCCCAAACCAGTAAGCAGCCATGCTGCCGTATCCTGAACATGCTGCAAGCAACGAAGCGGCACTGCTGGAAGCCCTTATAAGAGGGAATTACAAATATCAAGCCTCATAGTCACCAGGGCATGGGTCGCTGTGGCCAGGTCAGTCTGGGATAAGTATGGGCCTAGCTTGCGCAGATTGTGCAGCTGGAAAACGCATTTTCTAACCACATCCAATACCTGAGTTTTCATGAACACAGCATGGTTGAAAATGGCGCCCAGGTTCCTTGCCTGGCCTACAACCTCCAGCCGGACTCCAGCAACATGCAAGGAGGGGAGGGCATTCTCATATCGGCTGTTCCTCCCTACCATCATCACCTCAGTCTTCCCCAGGTTGAGCATGAGAGAGCTCTGATGCATCCAGCTAACTAGGTCACTCAGACTAGCATTACCTCAACTAGCAGATCTACCTGTTTATATGCAGGGTCCCCCGGGTTCCTGTTTGTATGCCACTCCCTTCCCCTGTAGGTATCGGAGTATTGACTCCATTTCCTGCCTTAAGGGGGATATTAAATGCATCCTCTTTTTTTTTTTTTTTTCTTTTTTTTTTTTTTAACCTCAAGCTTGACTTCACAGTGCTTCTTCTCACTGCTATCCTCTTGATCAGCTGACAGACCTTCCTGCTGGTACTACCCATTATACGTTAAAAGTTGTGGGCTTGGAGATTCAGGAAGGGGGGGGGAAAATACAGCAAAATACTTTGGCAAACTTTGGATTATAGTACAAGAAAGGGAGTGGGGTAGAAATCCTAGTTGTTACTGCAGGACATTTCATACAATAGCTGACTAATAAGCCAGACCTGTTCTAGTTCGCTAATGAGTACATCCATGTGTAGGATGGATAACAGATAACAGGTTTACGGGTGCAGGGTGGAAGAGGCTTTGCTTGATTTCCTGTTTCTTTTTAACCGGTAGCTGCAGTCTTCCTGGCAATCACCATATGTCTCATGGGGACTAATGGTAGCTTCTAATCATGAGACACTGCTGTGAACCTGCTAAAACCAAGTAATCTTAATGATTGTGCCGTGCCAAGTACATTGTGGGTGCTATATAGATACTTAATAATATTAATCTTCTCCGAGTACTGCTAGCAAGTGTATTCCACCAGGACATAGTAATAGTTTATACCCATACCCTGGAGTGTTTCCAGACATGACGGTAGTTGGCTTTAGTGCACTTTAGCCCACTTTACTCTGCAGGCCACCATCATGTTGGAAAACACCAGCCAGATGTTTGCATGGGCTCGATCCCAACCATGGTGGCGGCTCTCAGGTAAGTCACTGAGTCACAGCCCAGGCTAGCCGCCAACACGGTCAGGATCCCGCTGACTGACCGGGAGTAAAGCGGGCTTTCACATCTGAAAGCCTGCTTTACTCACCCTGGACTGGAGCGCCACCATTTCCAGACACCATGGCAGCCGTCAGTGGCTGCACATCGGGGGGTGGGGGCTTCTAGACTCGGCCAGGCCCCCGTCATGTTAGTTCAGGATCCTGGCCACGGTGCCACTCTGGACCGGGTGAGTCCATGGCGCTGCTTCAGCGCCATCGCTTCAAAAAAAACCTCCCATGGTTTAGTGCCTAGGAACCAAAACTTCCATTCATATGATGATAAAAAAATTTTATAACAACAAAAAGAATTTCCATTTTAAAGAAAATAGAGGAAATTATATAATGTATTTATATAGTTATAAATATATTCTTTATGTAATATAAATAATAATGTTATAATAATTCTTTTGTGGCCTATGGTCACAAATAAACTCATACTCGTATAATAAATTACAATAAAGATTTATTGTCTATTATAATAATGATGATGATGATTTATTTATACTGCACTAGCAATGTGCCTGGTGTTGAACAGTTGTGACAGTTTAAAAGGCCGTTTTTGCACGGACGCCCCTCCCCCCCGGGGTTTGGTGGTGGGGGCTGTCCGTGCGCACGGCGCAGCAGTGGAAAGAGGGATGAGTATCCGCCCGTGGAAACACCACAGGCGGTGAGTGGAGGTGGGGGGGTGCTCTCGGCACACACCCATCCCCCACCCACGGAGCTATCCGACAAAATGGAGAAGGCTCTGTGGGTGGAGGTGGGTGTGTGCCCTTAGGAAAGGGAGCACACCCACCTTCACCTGCCACCGGCGCACACCCAATCCCCCCACCTAGTGGCGACGTGTGAAATCGGCCTAAGACACAGGTCCCTGCCCTGAGGGGCTTAGAGTCTAGGAATCTTTACAAAAAGGAAGCGTGTGATTATTACATGGAAGAAATTAGGTTATTAAAATTTCTATCTGAGACAGGCATTTGGGTGGAAAGGTGAACTTGGAGCTGGTGTCTACTGTTTGCTTCCATTCACCACTGGCTGTAGACTCAAGAAAGTAAAAAGGCAAATTACCAGAGAAGCCAAACTCCTTTACAGAGGCAAAGATGGAGATCTGATGCTTACCGACGAGTTCAGGTGAGTTTGTCTTGTGCAATTATGGTATGTGCTCTTAATATTCTTTATATTAAAGCATTAAGAGACTGAACATGTACAGGAATGGAGGGAGAACAGAAGCCAATGCCTTTAATAAGTGTCTGTCTTCTCCATCTTTTAGAGCAGCTTTATCAGACATATTTGAAATGATTGATTTAGATGGGAATGGCCTTCTAAGTCTGGAAGAATACAATTTCTTTGAACTGAGGACTAGTGGTGAGAAATGTGATGAGGAAGCCTGGGCTATATGCAAAGGTAAGCTTGTCACTATTGGTCTGAAATTATCTGTAGTCAGAGACATCTCTATCTTGCATATAGATACTGGGGCTGATCCAAGGTCAGTGCGCACATACTTGATGCGTGCCATGTGCATGCTTAACGTGCATTGCACACCCTTCGTGTGCACAACGCACAACATGTGCATGCTACGTGTGTGTCATGTACAAGTGTGCACCAAGCGCATGGACCTTGGATAGGCGCCACATAACGTTAATTATGCAGCATTGCAAGAAGAGCATGGAACGCATTTTGTCCATTCTTTAATTCTTCTCTGCTCCTCTCCCCTATCAACTCTCCTTGCTTTTGTTCTCTCCACTATTAAAATCGCTTCAGCCATCTTTTGTCTCTCTTCTTCCCCAAAATAAAGCTCCTTGAGGGACGTCATCACTATAATATCAGAGGTAGCTATAATATCATTCAATCCCCTTTGTGTCTTTTCCATTTCTCCCCTTCTCTCCATTGCTGTGTTTCTGCCTTAGGAGTTTTATATTGGTTGGGAGGGTCAGTTACTAAATGTTTGTAAAAAGTGCTTTGAAAATAAAATGTGCTCTATTCGGTGCTTATTTCTCTAGAAAATGCCAGTTAGAGCAATGTTTCTGCCGTTTGTAGATATTTTCCATTGGAAATCTATCTTCTAAAGTTTCATGAACAGCCTAAAATCGACCATATGGTCTTTCCCAGAACTATAACCATGCCTTGTGAAATTCCTGTGAGTGGCACTGAGAGGCCGTTGGGCAATTAAGACTTTCACAACTGCATATTGCCCTTGAGCGGCAGGTGTAGTGTTCATTAATGTCACCCTGCAAGGGCAGTATTTGGCATTAAATATCAGTTTGGCAAGAAAAAAAATCCTGTGGCATTATTTCAACACTTAACATCCCTATGAGACTGAATTGGTTTTGAGAGAGTAAATAATGATTGTGCTATGTTCAGTTACAACAACAAGTACTGCTTCACTGTGGCAACATAGCTACAACCCCTTACATAGACTTTCTAGGATATAGCACCTGTCTTAAATCTGGACAAAATATTTGAAGTTTTGCATATCTTGTTAAATATTTCTCCCCTAAAAGCCCCAAATATGCTTAGAAATATTCACAACTATCCATTGCCTGGATCATACAAATAAAATACTAGTATTCATGGAAAGTAATTTTACTTCCTTTCTAATCCCCAGAACTTCTACTTTGCATTTTCTACCCTTTATTTATATTTGTGTGTGTGTCAGTGAGAGAGAAAAGGAGAGACGGCAAATGTGGTAGATGGATTACCATGCCATTAATCAGATGCATGCCATAAATCTTAAGAGCAAAGTTCAAGCAGTTTATAATAGCATTTGAATCAGTAGATAGATTTATTAAATTGGTAATTCCTTTTTAATAATATATAGTCAAGATTTAGCATTGTTATGAAGATGAGAAAACCATTTTTAAAATTTTCTGACATAAGAACATTTCAATTATGTGTTTGCTGACACTAGATCAAGTTGATCTGTTGCATTCTAGCAAGAGTGGCATATGCAGATTATTGGGATTTTATTGCTTTCCAAGAACTAAGTAAATCATTTTAAAGCCCCCAAAGCATGTGGGGGATTACCTCAATAGACTTTAACTCTCTGCTCCTAAATATGAGATGGGGTAGGCTTTTAAGAAAAGAGAATCCTTTTCCTAATAGCCACCCTCACTTCATATATTGACAGAATAAAAATCAGTCAAGCTACATTCCTTACATGTTGTAATTTCTTTGAAATTGCTGCCCCTTTATGTCTTGAATATCCTGGTGCAAGCCCTGTAAACAGCATGCTGTTTCCTTTACTACTTCAGCATTTTAGAATAAAATTTGGGAGGGTTGCAAAATTGAATCCTACTGTCCTAATTTAAATAGAGGAGGAGTTTGCCTGAGAAAGGTGAGGGTGAGAATTGTGTGACCGTGGCCCTTAAAAAGCAGATCTTTGAAGAGCTATCTTATGTTTCCTCATAAACAGAGAACTTTGATACAAAGAAGAATGAGCTTACAAAACGAGGATTTATGGATCTGAACCTCATGGAAGCCAGTGACCGTGAAGGGGATCCTGGTGACCTCTGGGTGACTCTCCTCTCACTGGGCTACAATAAAGCATTGGAAATGACAGAGGTATAATAGACAGATAACAAAAATAGCTTGCTGCATATGTTTAATTGCAATGCTATTTCTGTACTTCGTAAATGTTTTCATTTTATTTTTTTGCCATTTCAATATTTATTTATATCCCGCGCTCTCTTGGCCAGGCCGACCCGAGGCGGCGTACAACAATCCATTGAAATAACTATCAATCAGTATCTTGATATATCTCCCATGCAGGGGAACCCCGAGAATACAGCACAATATAATAAGCAACATAAATTACCCACAAAAGGGACTCCAAATACAAATTTATCTACAATACCCACCTCCTGAACCTCGTACAATATTTCAGACATAAATCCTACATAAGAAACCCAATCTTAAATATGATAAATTACACAGTCCTTAAGCCACATTGCCACTACTAATACAAATATATAATACCCCCCTTCCCCCCCCACAAATTGCCAAACCACTCACAGCCATTAGCCTTGTTCCCAGCTCTCACCCATGAACCAACTACAGACATCCTTTTCCTCCCTCCCTTGCTGCCACCAAGGAAGGTCAATCACCTCCACCTCCTCCCCTCTCTCACCAGAGGGAGATGCTTTCTCCAACTTTACCAGCAACACATTCACATTTCTTTCTCTAATTCATACCCCCTCCACCTCAGGACCCCGCCAGAGGGCATGCCCCTTTGGACGTGCCCCTTCGGCACAGCCTCCGGTCGCCCCCAGTGATATGGGGAGCGGCCTGGGAAAGTCCCTCCTCCAACCCCGCCCCCGCAAGGGTGGGAGGGAAGGCGGCTGGCAAATCCCGGAAGCCCCATGGCCCCCAGCAATGGGGTCCCTCTCCCCCCAAACCAGGTACTGGTGTCAGTATTGTCTATGGGGGAGAGAGGGTGACCCTCGCTCTACCGCCGCTGTCATCAGTGCCACACTGGTCCCCGGCCTCCAGTTTGTAGCCCTGGAGGCATTGAGTGGCAATAATTGACTCAATGCCACTAATAAGGTGCTCTTTACTATGAATTGACACTTCATTCCCTGGGCTAGCAATGCCACAGGGCAGGTAGAGACCTTAACTACTGCACTATGAACCTGCTTTCTTCAGAGAGTATCTGCCTACTGTTTTTCATCAATATTTTGTAGCATTTGCTAGAGAAAAGGGACTAGTAAGGGCTCCTGGCATGAGCAATTTGCAGTAATGTGTTAGTTGAGAAGATCGAGGTATGAAATTGTCGCCCACCAATAATCGCACAAACTTGTTCTGCCTTAGCTCGGAATTCAGTTCCTAGCTGGCCTGACTGACTGAGAGAGAACCTCCCTCCCCTGACCTGAATCACAAGGGAAGCAAAAATGCCTGTTTTGTGGGCTCTTCATAACCTCTCAGAAAGACAAGTGGTTATAATTTGTTCCAGTTTCAAAATTAACAAGTATTTGCATAGAGCCCTGGTGGGAAGAGGAAGTGTTTCCTGTTGCTTCATTGGTGGATTAAGGGGGGGGGTTGACAACAACTGATTTTACCCAAGAGAATTCTGTGCAGCCATTCCCAGCTCTCAAGCTGTCAGCTGCAAAGAAGGGTGTCAAGGATGTAATCATGGGTGTATGCAGTGAACAGGACAAGGAGGAATTGCTTAAAGATTTGGGTGGGGGGGGGGAGCATCTGCTTGCTGCCCTGCCATGTAATGTTTTTTTGTTGTTGTTTTAAATAGACGGAAAAAAATCACTTTCAATTGCTCTTTCTCACTTTTTGTTTGGGAAGCAGCTAGGTTTCTCATTGCTTGTTTTCTCTGCTTACTTTATGTCAAACCAGAGGTGACTAGGGCATGAAATTGCATAATCATCGTATGAAACACTCTGTGCAGATACAGCAAAAACAAACTACTCTAAAGTGATGGTTTTTGGCTGGCTAGGCTCAGCCGTCCTCTCGTCGTAGAGAAGATTTAAAAATTAAGCAGGTGGCTGTGAACAATTTCTCACTGAGTTGCACACATTTCCCAGCCTCGTTTTCTTATAAGCAGGGACCCGTGTTCGGTGCCTTTTCCCCACTGGCAGCAATGGGGAAATATGTCAGACAGAAATATGTCAAACAAATTTTTTATATATATTATAAAAAATATTAAAAAACAAAAATAAAAATATATTTAAAATGTATATATAAAAATATAACATATATAAAAATGTCAGACAAAAAATGTCAGACAAAGCTGGATGAGGATGAGGATGCTTGGCCTTTCCATAGATTCTTCCACAAGAGGGAGCTGTTCCCCAATGAAGAAACAAGGGCTTCCTGTCCTCCTTCATCTTAAGATAAAAATTGGGTTCCTTTTTATTTGCCTTTAGGCCTCTGCAGTCACACTATGCTGAAATCATGTTTTCAAGCTTTTCTCTGTAACTTTGGTGCACGTACTTGTATAACGTGAAAGTTGAGACTCCCACAATTTTATTGTGGGTCTCATGATTTTAGTCTTTAACAAACCATTTAGTTGTAAATACAGCCTTTGGTTACCAAAAGATAAATGCATGCTGTATACAGTGTGCCTCAAACATTTGCTGCTGCAGCACAAGCAATTTAACCCTTCAGTTACTTGTTGATTGTTTTACCTGTGTTTGGTACAATATGGTCTTGTAGCCACCGTGCCATAAACTCCCAACTGCCTGCCTACCTACCTACTTCAGTTACTGAGAATTTCCAGGAAATTCTTTCAACAGCCCTGGACCAGTTTCTGGGACTATGAACTACGGTTGGAAATAAAAATATATTTATGTTATCAGGCAATAGATGCTGGCACATTTTTAAAAAGAGCCTACTCTTACTGAGTCTAATAAAAGTCATGCTGAAACTTACCTTGTTGGTATGCAATCTAAGGAACCAATCCATGGTGCACGCACGCAGCACGCTTGGGTTGCATGCATCCCAAGGGTAGAATATGTGTGCACCAGGGCCATGCACCATAGAAATGGTGTGCTCACGTTCTGTGCTTAGTGTACCTGCCCACTGCATGCATGCAGCGCATGAATCATTCCCAGTGAGTGCTTTCACTATCCACCACCACTCTCTTGCCCCAGGGTTTACCCCAGTAGTATTTTGCATGACATCTGATGAGATCTACCACGTGGTATCAGCAAGGTGATGGGTGGAAGAGACACTGCAGAAAATACCCTGAGTGCCTCTGCCATCAACCAGCTTGACAATTCCACATGGTAGATCTGTTCAGACACCACAAAAAACAACAGTGTCACCACTGGGATAAAGCAGAGGCAAAACAGTGCTGCTGAAGCTTGCAGGGGATGGTGTCAGAAATCCTAATCAACAAAATTGAAGAGCAACAGGTATTTCCACTGTTTTATCACAATTGTAAAAATGGTTCAAACATATTGTTAGAACTCTGATGACTGAATGCAGGCACAAAGTAACAGTAATAAAACGTCCTTATTGTATTTTTCTCTCTCTGAAGGCATGCCCTTTCGTCATTGACATCTATGCAGAAAAGTGCAAGCCAAAGATTAAGGCTGTTTATCTGGAAGCAGGCACTGGACAACTTAGCAAAGCTGTTTGCAAGTCTGTTGTTAACAAAGGAAACGCCCAGGCAATGGATAGTTGTGAAAATATAATTGTCTATACCACCAAAAATGACATGCGGATCACCTCCGTTATTGAAAATAAGGTATTATATAATTTGCATAACAGACACTTCTCATACAAGAAATTTTACATGAGTAGGAGTCTGTGCCCTCACTCCTTACTTTAATGTTACTCAATTATTGTTCCTGGTGGACCAGATTTTTTTTTTAAAAAAGGAAATAACCTTTGGGGCCAAAGAGTTGCTCTGCATAAATTTGCAAGAAATTAAATATGCAAATTTGGTGAACAGCTGGTGGGGCAGAACCTGTAGGGTGAAGGGTGATAGGAGTATCATTCTCTTCTGCCAACTAACTATCTAAACAGACGAGCAGCCCCCTCCCTTTACTGAAACTGAGCCCCCACCATTGTGGTACTGTTGGGACCAAGAAAGAGATGGCTTTCCATCTGGCCAATCACAGATGGGCTTAGCTACACTTACTCTTTCCCCCTCCCATCCGACAGGGAAGGGAGCGATAATGGACAGAGCTAGCCATAATTTTAGCTTGGACAGCTTGTCTTGGGTGTCTGTGTATGTCCGGGAGCTAGGGGCCACAGAAACAGTTTTCCCAGGGCTGGATTTGGCTCCCAGGCCATCAGTTTGGGGCCCACTGATTAAGCCTTCTGCAGTGACACTGTTATATAAAGCTTCTATGCGTGATTTAAAGACCAGATGCTTATACTAAGTGTCTGAGCCCACTGCAAACAACTGTAGGTATTTTATTGGCTCCATTGGACACTAGAAGAAGCACAAGAAAACATTGGGTGTACTGCATATATGCTTTGTATGTTAGGTGAATTTCTTTCTCTCTTTACTATGACATTGCAAATTTGTAATATAAAGATTAGCAACTATATAGTAGGCAGTAGGTAGAGAGCACGAGGTGATGGAGGCCCTGTCTGGTCCATCTTTGTGGGGGGAGTTTGAGGAAGTGACGCCGGCCGATGCGGTGGATGTCCTGGGGTCTGTGAGGGCCACTTGATGTGAACTCGATCCATGCCCGTCTTGGTTGGTGAAAGCCTCCAGGGAGACGTTGGGGACGGTGCTGGCGGGGGTAGTGAATGCGTCCTTGCAGCAGGGGAGGCTGTTGCCAAGTCTCAAGCAGACTGTGGTGCGCCCCCTGCTGAAGAAACCATCTCTGGACGTGGACGCCCTCACCAGTTACCGACCTGTCTCTAACCTTCCCTTTTAGGGAAGGTTATTGAACGGGCGGTGGCGATCCAGCTCCAGGCGCATCTAGATAGCATCGGTTTCCTAGACCCGTTTCAATCTGGGTTCCGCCCTGACTATGGCACCGAGACGGCGTTGGTGGCCTTGGTGGACGANGCTAACAGCATTTTAAAACACATAAAATTTTAAAATTCAACATAACCACACATTGAAATAACCCAACCCACCCATCCCGTCTCCCTTGGCAAAGGCTCGGCAGAACAGCCAGGTCTTACACTGTCTATGGAAAGAGGTACGTCTACGGCAGGCCGGACCTCCAACAGGAGGGAGTTCCACAGTCACGGAGCGGCCACTGAGAATGTCCTCCTCATGGTTGACACCCGGGGTTCATCAAGGAGGGAGAGAATTCTTCACAGTCTGCTCAGGTTGTAACTAGGGATTGGCATTACGGATTAATCCATACCAATCAAGTTTAAGTTTAGTTTATCATTGCCGTTGGTCATTGCTGAAAGCAACAGCAAGACATTACATTATGAAATTGATAAAAACAAACATACAATGAAGAGAATATATAAGGAAAACAATAAGTTGATATAAAACAACCCAAAAAGATCTTTAAACTTAAGCATTTTTTATCATTAACTGACCTAGATAGTGTCATGGCTCTATAAAAGTCTCATGAAGATAATTTGAATTCTAAGAAATCACACTGACGCTTTATTGCCGAAGTTAAAAATTTCATTATTATAACAGTCAACTCCGGGTCTACATCCCTCAAGACCAGTTCTAATACATACAGGTCAGATCTACCTAAAAATTTGTCCAGAACAGGCTTTCGCCTTTCGCCAGTTACATCTGGTGCGGAGGCTGCGTCCGTTGGTCTCCGGCCCCGACCTGGCCTCCCTCATCCATGCTTTCATCACCTCGAGGCTGGACTATTGCAACGCGCTCTACGTGGGGCTTCCCTTGTGTTTGGTTCGGAGGCTGCAACTAGTGCAGAATGCAGCGGCCCGTCTCCTCTTGGGGACGGGTCGCCGGGAGCACATAACACCAGTGCTCCAGGCTCTGCACTGGTTGCCGATAGCGTACCGAGCCAGATTCAAGGTGTTGGTATTGATTTACAAAGCCCTGTACGGTCTGGGCCCCTCATACCTCAAGGACCGCCTCGCTCTCCGCGCCCCGGAGTGGCTCCTTCAGTCTGCTGGGGGTGCCTTCTTGGAGGTCCCCCGCATGAAGCGGGGGGCCACAATGGAGAGGGCATTCTCGGTGGTCGGGCCACGTCTTTGGAACTCCCTGCCGGAGGAGGCCCGCCTGGCCCCAAGCCTATTAGAATTTTGGCAGAAATGCAAGACCTGGTTGTTCGCCCGGGCCTTTGGGGAGGGGGTGGGTAGTGATTTTTATTCCCCTATCCCAAGCAATTTATATCCCTGGCCCTGTTTTATATGTTGTTTTAAATGTTTATATGGTATTTTTAAGTGGTTTTTTGGATTGTTTTAAATTGTATTTTATTGTTGGAAGCTGCCCCGAGCTGGATTCAGGAGGGGCGGGGTATAAATTCAATAAATAAAAAAATTAATATAGATGTATAAAGTATTAACAGGAATTTTTTTATTAAAACAGGAGTTAAAAAAATAAATACTGCAAAGCTTTTGACCTGTGGAAGATTTTACATTTGTTATGTAATAAGAGCATAATGATATGCACATATTTTGGTTTTAGGACTTTATAGATGAAGCATTAAATTGCTAGTTTAAAAAATACAAACTTATGTATAAATCTGAGTTAATAAATAAGAAAGTGGTTTAGGAAGATCCAAGAAGAAATTTTAAACCCTTTCAACTTCAGCTAACAGTATTATTTTGGCTCACACTAACTATCTATGTTTGTAATTTATATACCATTCCGTGATATAGTGTCTGAGCACTTTGATGCTTCAGAACATCCCTGTGAGGTCAGGAAGTTTTTGTCCATTTTCATGTCTGGACAAAAGACACAAGGGCTGGATTTACATGAGACATTCAGTGCATTTTCAGACAAGACACTCTCCACCCACCCACCTCCCCCCACTATACATGTTACAGGGCACCCATAGGGCAACACTGCAGCCCTGCAACGTGTATAGTGGGGTGGGTGGGTAGTGAATCGCGAGTGTCTTCTCTGAAAACGCCTTAAGAAAAATGCTACTTTCTCCCCACCTCGCTTTATTTTTTAATTCACGAAAAGGTTAGGTCACAGGATACACTGGATATAATGCACATTAACTCCCCAAAAGGGAAAACTGGAAAGTAAGATTTAACAATCTGGTAATGTGTGATGGGATTAATCCATCTATCAGTCTGCTTTAAATAAACTGCTGAAAGAGAGGATAGAGGTGATTTCCCTCTCGGGGAATGAATCCCCCCACTGCCTGCCTGGTTATGTCAATGCATTGTTGACAAGAGAAAGAAAAACCCCACAGCATAATGGGATACCTATTGCAGTTAGGGTAACTTTTGAAGTGTGTGTGTTGGTGGGGGCGGGAGTGGGACCAGTTAGAATGCACAAATGCAATCTCCCAGAACAAACAGTACAGGTAGGAGAATAGTCTCGCATGAATGTACTCGCAGGGCACAATCCTGCAGCCCGCATACACCGCCCCCTACGCGCAGCTCATGGCCAGAACGTGTGCACTGCAGGCATACACGTGCGGCAAAGGCACAACCCAGGCCGATGCAACACCACCCCCACCCCCAGCTTGCTCCGTCCCCCGAATTGTGGCGTGTGTGGGCTCAGGAGGCTGCATTGGCCCAGGTTGCGCCTTTGCCCCACATGGCTGTGCTGCATGTGTTGCTCGCATGCACACCTGCAGCACACACGTTCTGCCCAAGCACTGCACCTGCGGGCTGTAGGATTCTGGCCTGAGTGTACAGTCCTGTGTTCACTAAAGGCTCATTTCCCATTGAGTTGAATGGTTAAGGATTTCACCCTTTATTACTCATCCAAAATCACACAAGAAGTAGCAGAGAACTGAACCCTGGTCTCCTAAATACCAGATTAGCACAATAACTATTGGCACCATCTTTCCCTTCAGTTTCATTGCTGCAGGGATTGTTTAGTATAGTGTAGTGGTATAGTGTAGTGAGAAGCTAGAATAAAGTTAGAATATTTCAAAACCTTCCAAGGTCCCTCTCTAGGTAACACAGGTTTTATAGTGGGATAATCCTCTAGACAAGAGGCCTTGGTGGTTTAATATTGGGTTTGAAATAAATAGAACCACAGATTCCAATCCTGGTTGGTTTGCCTTGGCTAGTCACCCTTCTGAGGTACATATGTACCTCTGCTGCTGTAAATGGGTGTAGCCCCATCAAAGTCAGCGGGACTGCTCTTTTATCATCAGCTGGGGAAATGGTTCCAGGAACTTCTGTGCTCTGGCCTGGAGCAGTTCACTGAACTTATATGAAAATCTTAGTTCCTTTTTATCCTCATTGTAAAAATTTAGTCAAGCATGAATAAAGAATTTTATTCAGATCTCCATCAGATCATCTCCACAACGTAGTAATTTTGGCATATCATTGACATAACAAATCATAAATGAAGGCTGAGATCAAAAATACAATGGAGTCTAGCACCTTTTGTTCATTACTGAATAAAAATAACCAGAAGTCTGAAGTTGTTTGGTAAGAAGCAGCCATTTGAGCATTAAGGCTAATGAGATCTCTTATACTTTTCCTCTTGCAGTCTGAAAACAAAGTGGTTATCCACGTCAACAATGAGCAAAGCAGGAACTGTGTAAATAATAGGGGACTCAACGTTTTTGCTGTTGAAGTGGCACCAAAGTCCATGATGGTATGTTCCATTTCTCTAATGATAAATTAAATTTAAAATGTATACAAGTCACCATTATTTTCTGGTTTGTTTTTTTTTTTTTAATCTCTCTGTAGTAATATTGAGCATGTAGATGTAAAGTTAAACGGGAAATATGCATTTTGGGTAAAATATAGGTTTTCAAAATTGCACTCCTAATTTGCATGGGTAGAAGTTACATGTGCAGGTGACCAGATAAATGTTTCCTGCATTTATATATCTGATACGTTTTTTCATTCACTGCAGTTTTACAACACTATTTTATTCAGACCGACCCTTCCCATTAGGGCAGGATACAAATGCTTAACATCATTGAGCGTTTATTTCTTTTTTTAAAAATCCAGCCCATAATGTTAAATGAAAGAAAGCTACCCTAGCAGAGTGGTTACCTATTTGTAAAACTATTCTGGTACAGAGGTACAGCATTTCTGGTACAGCATTTACTGTCAAATCAGAAGTTCTGCCAACTTAGCATAGTACTGCTATACAGGATCAGACGTGTGGTCCAGCTAGCCAGTGCCCTATCTCTGATAGTGACTAAAACAGTTGAGCAGAATGCCTTTGTATTAGTCAAATGTGAAAGACATTTATGCCACCAAGATTTCATCCTAACCCCTAATAGTTGGAGATTGGCTTTAGACCTGTAGCTGCTATATTTTGTATTATTATTATTATCAAAATTTGTATTTTGATAATAATTATGTCCCTCCATCATTAGCAGCTGTAGCTCTGAATATTCCTGTCAACCATATTGATATCTAAACCTCTTTGAACTTCATCAAATTTCTGGTTTGTAATCTTTCAAGTCATTCATTTTATGAAGCAGTGTTGGAAATGTTACGCTTCTTATAGATGCAGTAAGTACTTTAGCATTTGGCCTTAATTCAGCAATGTACAATGCATGGACAGATATCTGCATCAGTGTGGAACTCTAATGAAATCACGGTGGCTGTCTGTGGGCACAGCAGTCTGCCCATGTTGTGTACATGAGGTTAGGGCCCCTGCTAGCAGCTTTCATTCAGATAAAGTTTGATCCAACAAGGTGCTGAGCGGTCTCAAGTTCCACTGGAGTTAGTGGGAGTTGAGAGCTAACGGTTCAGGGGCAGACTGATATGTCATACAACAGTAAAATGCAGTAATGAATAAGTACGTAAAACCTTGATTGAACCTTGCAGCTGTTAACTTACTGAAAATATTGTATGTACTCAAAATAGTCTAGCTAGTACTTTGGGTACTAGATATATGTAATTCTGCAAGAGGTATGGAAGAACGGGTAAAAGGAATTCATCCGATTTCTCCATCTTTCTATATCCAGGTTTGCCAGCATGTGATGCCACTGAATGAACAGGAAGACTTGATGTATAACTGTGTGTATTCTGTTCTACCTTAAAATACCACTTTTAGAAAATGGAGCTGCAGAAACAGACAACAAAACACATAACCCAGGGTGATTTACTTAGAACTCAATGAATGTCTTCCAGTTTGAAACTAAGAACAATACAGATCACTTATTTTGTATCTGTGCTTTGCTCCGCTGGCTCCAGCTGTTGTTATCACCTTCAGGTTGCGAGGTCACAAATCTAGTTTTGTCTCACCTCAGCCTTCTGTTCAGTCCCACACATCTGGCTGCTAACTCTAGCATCGAAAAGCCTACAACCAGCCACAAACCACCCAGATCTAAGAAAAACGGATATGTTGAAATTTTTGTGAAAGAAGAAAAAGAGTAGTATCTTGCTTTTTCTTACTGAAGTTGGCCTCAGAAACACAAACCACTTGATACTGTTGAAAGGAACAACCCCACCCTAGGTTTCTCTCCTACAAGAGAAACTAGGCTATTGGAGTATTATTATTATTAGCATTAGCATTAGCATTTATATATAGCACCAGAAGTGTACCTGGTGCTTTACAGAGAATAAAATAGACACGGTCCCTGCCTGAGAGCTTAGAATCTAAAGACAGAGGGAGGGGAGACAGGGAAGGGGGAACAGAGGGAGAGATAAGAGATGCAACATTCATGAGGTTGCGAGAACTCAGGTACACGTTCTTGACTTGGTTACAATAAATAGGAGTTTGCAGATAAGTAGGGGATAATCCTGGGTGGGGGTGATTAGCAGGAGTTAGGAAAGGCAAAACGGAAGAGGTGGGTTTTGAGGAGGGACTTGAAGGTGTGGAGGGTGGGGGCAAAGCGGATGAGGGCAGAGAGGGAGTTCCAGGCGTGCGGGGCAGCGAGGAAGAAGGAACGAAGGTGGTTGGAGGAGCAGGGGAAGCGTGGGAGTGTGAGGGAGGGGATGGAAAAGGAGCGAGTGCTCGAAC
>QEPC01013865.1:23049099-23071665 GCA_003113815.1 Sphenodon punctatus
CCGGTACCCGGACCGGATTTACCGGGTCGAATCCGATAATGCCGGTACGCCCGGTACCGGCATTATCGGATACCGGATTTACCGGTTTTCCCGCCCCTACTATCTACCTAGGTTTTTTTTTTTAAATTCAGTAACTCTTCCTCTGTACATATGGAAAGTAAGTGATCACTTAACTACTGAATATGAAAATCTTTTTACATTCTGAAATGTGAATTTATGCAGGTTGTGTAAGACTTGGACAGATGTGTTTATCAGCTAACACTAAATTTAATTGGGAAACTTGCCCTTGTGCGTGACCTGATCCCTTTTAAGTGAATTTTAACTGAATCAGAATATATGTCTTATATTAAGAGTATATATTGTTCACAAGGAGTGCAGACTGAACCATGAAAATTAATTCTCCACATACCTCTGCATCCTCCTCCTGTTGGATAGTTCTACCATTGACCGATAGGAGGCAGATGACTAATTTTCTTTCTTCTGCACCTGCGTCACTGGAACTACCCAGCCACCTCATTAGTCCATCTTCTGCCTCGAGACCGGTAGGATGCTTATTCGGATCCTCAAGACCTTTGGAAAAAAAAAAAAAAAGAAGAGTTTTGGCGGGGCTTGACGGGGCAGCAATTCCAGATGCGGTCTCGGGTTTTCACTCTTAGGCCAAAATTGATTCTAAGCCCCAGCCGGCTCCCTTGCACTGCGCCGGGGAGCGGGGGATGTCGCACAGCTTCCCGCCTAACGAGTAGCTGCAGTTGGGTGATCCCTCCCCCCCCGCCTCAGGACGGGGTCAGCGCTGCTCGATCCCGTCCATCATACAAGAAGCAGAGTATAAATTTTTTAAAAAATAAAATAAGAAAGATGAACTTGGCTGGAAAGGAGCCGGTTCTCTCCCCTCCCCCGCTAGTGGAGCAGGAACGGCAGTGAATGAAGGAGGCCCTCCGGACACGCAGGGTCCCTCCTTAAACACTATAGCCCAAACCATGGGCGAGATTCTGGTATCCTTAAGGGAAATGTCCTGTTCGAAGTCGGGGGGGAAAAGAAAAAGTGACACCCCCCCTTCCTCCTCAGGCAAGGCTGGCGCCAAACTCCTCAGGGCGGGAAAGGCACCGAGTAAGAAGAGCAAGGCTCCACCAGGGGGAGCCAGGGCCCAGTTAGTACTCTCTCCTCAGGGCTCTGAGGAGGCCGAGCAGCTAGAGGGTTCCAGCCAGACTTTCAGAGATAAAGATCTGGCCATTTCAGACTCGGACTCATGGGGTTCGGGGACAGGGTCTGACTTGGAAGAAGGGGAATGGGCGGATTCCTCTGCGGACCCCAGAGATAGGGACAGGCATTTTCCCAATCAATGCAGAGAGGAACTCATGGGGCATGTAATAAAAACCCTCCAGCTTAAGGAGAAGCCTCCCAAAGAGGCCTCCTCTGATTAGCAGGAGGAGGAAACAAGGGAGTTGATTCCCACCCTGCACGGCAGGGATCAGGGACCGCCCCAAACAAGGCCTTTGAAAGATTGGTGCTAGAAGAATGGAAGCACCCTGACAGATCTTTCAAAATGAATAAGGCACAGGATTTGCTTTCCTCTTTCTCTAGGAAAAAGGAGCCCCTTTTTAAGAGCCCCAAAATAGACGCAGCAGCGGACTCGCTTGCTCGTCAGACTGTTTCCAGCTGAGGGAGACTGTCATTCGAAGGACCCCACAGATAGGGGGGTGGACTCTGCTCTCAGGAGGGCCGTGGACTGCAACACAGTTCCCCTTAAGGTTAGCATTGTGGCCTCTTATGTCTCCAGGGTACTCATGTCTTGGATGCAGGAGGCTCAGGACCCGGATTTATCAGAAAGAAAGTCACAGAGGCTGTCTTCCCTCATTTGTTTGGCTTCCGCTTTTTTAGTGGATGCTATAACAGATGCCCTGGTCTGGTCAGCCAGATCCATGGCTAATGAGATAGCAGTCAGGCGTAGGGTTTGGCTGCATTCTTGACAGGGAGACGCTACAGCCAAGAACCTCCTCACTTCGGCCCCTTATAGGGGCGCCAAGCTCTTTGGGGTTTGCCTAGATAAGGTGCTGGAGGAAGCAAACCTTAAGGACAAACCGAAGACCCTGCAACAGGTCACTCCAAAAAGGTTTTTTTTAGGGGGTTACCCCTTCAGATTCAGGGGGTTTGGGGGCCCCTCTAGACAGGCTCACTTCCAGGGCCCCAGAGCCCACTCAGCTAACTTCTCCTTTTGAGGGAGGAGTTTTAGAGCGGGGAGATATGACAGGCGGATATCAAGGGGACTTGCTGCCAACCAATCCAAGCAAGAGGCCTGACTATGCCTCCGGGGAGGTAGGACGCAGGCTTCAACAATTCCAGGCAGCATGGCTTGACTCAGTGACAGACTCTTGGGCCCTGTCTTGTGTCTCAAGGGGGTATATGTTAGAGCTGGAGCGAGCTCCAAGACCAAGATTCGTTGCCTCGCCAGTGACAAGAGACCTCGCAAAACACAGGGCTCTGACAGGAGAGATTCAAAGGTTGGCAGAGATTCAGGCAGTGGAACGAGTCCCCATGCCAGAGTGTTTCTCCGGCATTTATTCCATTCTGTTTCTAGTGGCCAAGAAACAGGGAAAATGGAGAGCTGTTTTAGATCTCAAGGCTCTCAACAAATATGTAAAGAAAAGGAGATTCAAAATGGAGACAGCGGCATCAATTTGTCAAAGCCTGCAAAAGAACGATTGGATGGCATCACTGGACCTCAGAGAAGCCTATATGCATGTGCCAATCTGGGATCCACACAAGAAATGGCTCAGATTTGCATACAGCGAGGAGCACGGGCAGTTCAGAGCTCTTCCCTTCGGACTGTCATCTGCTCCCAGAATCTTCACAAAAATCTCAGTCCCCCTCATCGCCAACCTTCGCAGCGAGGGAATACACATATATGCTTATCTGGACGACCTGCTGATCAGGGACAACTCTGCCTCCAGAGCGCAGACGCATCTGAACATCACGATCCAGTATTTGAAGAAACACGGCTTTGTGATAAACAGCAGCAAGAGTCACCTGACACCGAGCCGCAGGTTGGAACACCTAGAGATTTTGGTGGATACCGCCCCAGACCGCGCGTTCGTTCCCCCAGAGCAATGGGGCAAGATCAGGTCGTTAATACAGCAGCTAAGACTCCAACGCCGCATGAGACTCAAGCAGCTAGCAAGATTGCTAGGTCTACTGATATCCTGCATCGGACAGGTGACTTGGGGGCGTTTCCACCTTCGTCCCTTGCAGAGGCAGCTAAGAGGTTTCCAAAGAGAGCTTACTCTTGGGCTNCCCCCCCCGCCTCAGGACGGGGTCAGCGCTGCTCGATCCCGTCCATCATACAAGAAGCAGAGTATAAATTTTTTAAAAAATAAAATAAGAAAGATGAACTTGGCTGGAAAGGAGCCGGTTCTCTCCCCTCCCCCGCTAGTGGAGCAGGAACGGCAGTGAATGAAGGAGGCCCTCCGGACACGCAGGGTCCCTCCTTAAACACTATAGCCCAAACCATGGGCGAGATTCTGGTATCCTTAAGGGAAATGTCCTGTTCGAAGTCGGGGGGGAAAAGAAAAAGTGACACCCCCCCTTCCTCCTCAGGCAAGGCTGGTGCCAAACTCCTCAGGGCGGGAAAGGCACCGAGTAAGAAGAGCAAGGCTCCACCAGGGGGAGCCAGGGCCCAGTTAGTACTCTCTCCTCAGGGCTCTGAGGAGGCCGAGCAGCTAGAGGGTTCCAGCCAGACTTTCAGAGATAAAGATCTGGCCATTTCAGACTCGGACTCATGGGGTTCGGGGACAGGGTCTGACTTGGAAGAAGGGGAATGGGCGGATTCCTCTGCGGACCCCAGAGATAGGGACAGGCATTTTCCCAATCAATGCAGAGAGGAGCTCATGGGGCATGTAATAAAAACCCTCCAGCTTAAGGAGAAGCCTCCCAAAGAGGCCTCCTCTGATTAGCAGGAGGAGGAAACAAGGGAGTTGATTCCCACCCTGCACGGCAGGGATCAGGGACCGCCCCAAACAAGGCCTTTGAAAGATTGGTGCTAGAAGAATGGAAGCACCCTGACAGATCTTTCAAAATGAATAAGGCACAGGATTTGCTTTCCTCTTTCTCTAGGAAAAAGGAGCCCCTTTTTAAGAGCCCCAAAATAGACGCAGCAGCGGTCTCGCTTGCTCGTCAGACTGTTTCCAGCTGAGGGAGACTGTCATTCGAAGGACCCCACAGATAGGGGGGTGGACTCTGCTCTCAGGAGGGCCGTGGACTGCAACACAGTTCCCCTTAAGGTTAGCATTGTGGCCTCTTATGTCTCCAGGGTACTCATGTCTTGGATGCAGGAGGCTCAGGACCCGGATTTATCAGAAAGAAAGTCACAGAGGCTGTCTTCCCTCATTTGTTTGGCTTCCGCTTTTTTAGTGGATGCTACAACAGATGCCCTGGTCTGGTCAGCCAGATCCATGGCTAATGAGATAGCAGTCAGGCGTAGGGTTTGGCTGCATTCTTGACAGGGAGACGCTACAGCCAAGAACCTCCTCACTTCGGCCCCTTATAGGGGCGCCAAGCTCTTTGGGGTTTGCCTAGATAAGGTGCTGGAGGAAGCAAACCTTAAGGACAAACCGAAGACCCTGCAACAGGTCACTCCAAAAAGGTTTTTTTTGGGGGGTTACCCCTTCAGATTCAGGGGGTTTGGGGGCCCCTCTAGACAGGCTCACTTCCAGGGCCCCAGAGCCCACTCAGCTAACTTCTCCTTTTGAGGGAGGAGTTTTAGAGCGGGGAGATATGACAGGCGGATATCAAGGGGACTTGCTGCCAACCAATCCAAGCAAGAGGCCTGACTATGCCTCCGGGGAGGTAGGACGCAGGCTTCAACAATTCCAGGCAGCATGGCTTGACTCAGTGACAGACTCTTGGGCCCTGTCTTGTGTCTCAAGGGGGTATATGTTAGAGCTGGAGCGAGCTCCAAGACCAAGATTCGTTGCCTCGCCAGTGACAAGAGACCTCGCAAAACACAGGGCTCTGACAGGAGAGATTCAAAGGTTGGCAGAGATTCAGGCAGTGGAACGAGTCCCCATGCCAGAGTGTTTCTCCGGCATTTATTCCATTCTGTTTCTAGTGGCCAAGAAACAGGGAAAATGGAGAGCTGTTTTAGATCTCAAGGCTCTCAACAAATATGTAAAGAAAAGGAGATTCAAAATGGAGACAGCGGCATCAATTTGTCAAAGCCTGCAAAAGAACGATTGGATGGCATCACTGGACCTCAGAGAAGCCTATATGCATGTGCCAATCTGGGATCCACACAAGAAATGGCTCAGATTTGCATACAGCGAGGAGCACGGGCAGTTCAGAGCTCTTCCCTTCGGACTGTCATCTGCTCCCAGAATCTTCACAAAAATCTCAGTCCCCCTCATCGCCAACCTTCGCAGCGAGGGAATACACATATATGCTTATCTGGACGACCTGCTGATCAGGGACAACTCTGCCTCCAGAGCGCAGACGCATCTGAACATCACGATCCAGTATTTGAAGAAACACGGCTTTGTGATAAACAGCAGCAAGAGTCACCTGACACCGAGCCGCAGGTTGGAACACCTAGAGATTTTGGTGGATACCGCCCCAGACCGCGCGTTCGTTCCCCCAGAGCAATGGGGCAAGATCAGGTCGTTAATACAGCAGCTAAGACTCCAACGCCGCATGAGACTCAAGCAGCTAGCAAGATTGCTAGGTCTACTGATATCCTGCATCGGACAGGTGACTTGAGGGCGTTTCCACCTTTGTCCCTTGCAGAGGCAGCTAAGGGGTTTCCAAAGAGAGCTTACTCTTGGGCTCAACCCTTGGGTAAAAATCCTGCGAAGCCTAAAGACCTCAATGTCCTGGTGGTTAAGGCCAGAGAAGCTCCAGGAGGGCGTTCCTCTTACAGAGCCAACAAGGACAGTACTAACAACGGATGCCAGCCTCCGGGGATGGGGGGGCCATTCAGGAGCTCATTCAGCCCAGGGAATCTTGACTCAGAGGGATGCAGGCAAGAAGATCAATCTTCTCAAACTGAAGGCCATTCGCCTCGCCCTAAGTCATCTGGCTCTGATGTTTCCCTCCCGGCACCTCCTGGTGTATACAGACAATGTGATGGTGAAAGCCTATCACCAAAGGGGGGGGGTCAAGATCGATGGACTTGCACCGGGAACCAGTAAAGCTTTTCTCGTGGGCCCAGATTCACTTGAATTCCATAAAGGCCCTGCACATCAGGGGGCAGGACAATGTTCAGGCCGACTGGCTGAGCCGGCAGACCTTGGAACCACACGAGTGGATGTTGGACAGCTCTGTGTTCCAGCAGATAGTAGAATGGTTCGGCCTACCGCTTATGGACCTCTTTGCAACAAAGGACAATGCCCAGGTGCCCCGTTTCATAACATGGGCGCACTGCACCAAGGCGGAGGGGATCGATGCCCTAAATTGCCCCTGGCCCAGAGATCTTCTATAAGCTTTTCCTCCGTCCCCCCTAATCCAGAGGACAATAGCCAAGGCGGTCAGGGAGCAAGCATGCCTGATACTGATAGCACCATGGTGGCCCAGGAGGCCGTGGTTTCCCGAGCTGATAGAACTCCGTCAGTCTCGATACCACAGGTTACCACTCCTGCCAACGTTGCTCTCCCAAGGCCCAGTTTACTCCTCAGAGATTCAGGCATTAAAACTAACAGCTTGGAGCTTGAATGCTCAGCGTTAAGGGCAAGAGGGTACTCAGAGGTGGTCCTATCCACTATCCAGCTTTCAAGAAGGGCTGCCGCTAGAAGAAGCTATAGTGCCACATGGAAAACCTTCGCTACCTGGTGTCTCCAGCATGAGCAGGACCCTGTTCAGGTGGGGGTGTCTCAGGTTCTAGAATTCCTGCAGCAAGGCCTAGACAAGGGTCTCAGGGCTAACACACTAGCTAGACAGGCAGCAGCTATAAACTCAGTCCTTAGGGCAGTAGCTAATAGAGTGGTTTCCTCCCACAGGAACGTTAGGAGGTTTCTACGAGCAGCCAGAATGATCTCGCCCCCTGTGGTACATAGGGTCCCCTCTTGGGACCTCAATTTGGTGCTGGAGGCTCTGACCAGACCCCCCCCCTCTGAGCCCCTTAAACACGTCTCATTATATTTTTTTGACACTGAAGGTCATTTTTCTAGTGGCAGTGACATCGGCAAGATGAGTTTCCGAGCTCGGAGCTCTATCTATGGAGGACAATTTTTCAGAGGGACTCAGTCACCTTAAGATTAGATCAGGCCTTTTTACAAAAAATTAATACTCTGTTCCACAGATCTCAGGAGGTAATTTTACCTTCTTTTTGCCCCAATCTGGTGCACCTCTGGGAAAAGGTCTGGCATACTCTGGATGTATGCTGGGCCCTGAAGGTCTATTTAGTGGGGACCAGAGGTTTCAGGCAGTCTACGGCCCTCTTCGTCAATATTAGGCCTGGGTGTCAGGGTAGCAAGGCCACTAAGACCGTGATCTCCAAATGGTTGAAGCAGGGAATTGTAGAGGCGTACAAGGCGAGGGGTAGGATTCTCCCTCTCCAGATTTGGGCCCATTCCGTATGCTCTGCAGCCACGTCCTACGCCTTTAAGGCAAGGGCCTCCTATGAGGAAATTTGCAGAGCCGCTACTTGGGCCTCTATCCACACCTTCGTTAAACACTACAAAAATCAATGTGTTTCAATCAGCGGAGGCTGCCTTTGGCAGAAGGGTGTTGCAGGCGGTACTGGATCCTTCCAGTGCTGCTGGCTCCCACCCTTGAGGTTGTTATCAGGAGGCTTGGGTACATCCCAGCAGGAGGAGGATGCAGAGGTATGTGGAGAAAGGAGAATTGGTAACCTACCTTGGGTGATTCCTTTCTCTCATACACTCTGCATACTCCTCCGACCCTCCCTGCCAGGCAGCAGAATTAGTGAGCTGGGAGGTTTGGGACCAGTACCTCAGTTAGTTGTTTATAGTTAGAACCGTTTTTACCTGGTTGAGGGGCTAGGTTTTGGTTTTTTGGGGGGGTGGAGGGGGAGTTCCTAACAGTTATTACTTCTAGTTTTCATCGGCTGGTGGACATGCTCTTGTCAGCTTTGGAACGGACTGGAGAGGCGGCTGGGTAGTTCCAGTGACGCAGGCACAGAAGAAAGAAAATTAGTCATCTGCCTCCTATCGGTCAATGGTAGAACTACCCAACAGGAGGAGTATGCAGAGTGTATGAGAGAAAGGAATTCACCGAAGGTAGGTTACCAATTCTCCTTTCTCCTTCAATTAAGGACTCGAGAAAGACAGAACACACTTGTATTGCTTTTAAAACCTACCTTTTGGCAGAATTTATAAAACTTCAGGGGCAGGTTAATTTTAGTATGAGACACATTGTAATGAAAATGTACTAAGAGAGGACAGTACTGGAAACTCTATACTAACTATAATTGGGAAGTGAAGAAGGTGAATGTACTTCTAGAAAAACTGGCTTCTGTAATTATATTGGAGTATTCTGTAAATACTTGCTGCATTTCCATCTCTGGCTGTTTTGAAACGAGATGCAACCACCCATGTCCGCCTATCAACCACCCACCTGAACACCTGTGGGAAGGTGGTGTACGTGGGTGCACGCTCCCATGACCCATTCAGCACCCACTCTTGACCACTTACATAGCACTGGTGAAAAAGCTGGAGTGCACCGTGGGGGGAAGTGCGTGAGAGCCGATGCCCATCACCCCCAGCCTATATGAATGGCAGCAGCCAGCCATGTCAGCTAAGTGGCCTGCCGTTCAGAGTCACTGTGGGTGGGGAAACAGCCTTTGCAAGGCACAGGAACCAGGTGTGCTGGAGAGCCAGGGTTCTCCAGTGCTCATCCTGGCCATGTTGATTTCAAAGTCCAGGCTTGCCTGCTTCCCCCACCTCCATGGTCTGCAGCAGGGGAACCCATGGGGGTTGCTGCGGACCCACCCAGGGAGCTGCCTGTTAGAATCCCTCCCCATGCACTCCACTTGAGTGGGCACTTCGTGGCTGTTCCACTCAGGGGACACGGAAACACCCCACTCCTACCAGCCATGCTCATTTAAAACATAACACTGAGTCAGACCAATGGTCCATCAAGCCCAGGATCCTTTCGTCCGATAGTGGCCAATCTTAATCGCATGGGAGAAGAACCAACAGTCATAATGGGCAATCCATTCCCCATTGTTCACTCCCAGCTCCCGACAGTAAGAAGTTCATCCCGCAAGCTACTTGGTTAATAGCCATTAATGGACCTACCCTCCAAGAACTTATCAAGTCCTTTTTTAAACCCAGCTATACTACTGGCCTTGGCCCTTGACAATGTCCTCTGGCAACAAATTCCATAAGTTAATTATGCGTTGAATGAAAAAGTACTTCCTTTTCTTTGTTTTAAATCTGTGGGCAGCTAGTTTCATGGAATGTTCCTTACTTCTAGTACTATTTGAGAGGGTAAATAACCATCCCTATCTACTCATTCCACACCACTCAAGATTTTATAAACCTCTATCATGTCCCCTCTGTCTTCTCTAAGCTAAAGAGACCCAGCTTGTCAAGTCTCTCTTTGTACGGAAGCCGTTCCATACCCTTTATCATTCTTATTGCCCTTCTCTGTACCTTTTCTAGTTCAGCTATGTCTTTTTTGAAATGGGGCGACCAGAACTGTACACAGTATTCCAGGTGCAGTCGCACTATTGATTTGTATAGATGCATTATGACAGCCTCAGTTTCATTCTCTATCCCTTTGCGAATAACTCTTAACATTCTGTTTGCTTTTTTGACTGCTGCTGCACACTGGGCTGAGGATTTCAGTGTATTGTCCACAACCACTACCAGATCCTTTTCCTGAGTGGTAACTCCTAGCTTAGTACCCAGCATTGTGTACTTATAGTTTGGATTATTTTTCCCTTTAACGTGGACAAGTGCATCACTTTGCACTTGTCCACATTAAATCTCATCTACCATGTAGATGCCCAGGTACCCAGTCTCGTAAGAGCCTGTTACAGTTCTTCACAGTCTGCTCGTGTTTTACCTACCTTGAATAACTGGTGTCATCTGCAAATTTGATCACCTCACTCTTAACACCCCTTTCCAGATAATTAATTAAACAGCACCGGTTCTAATACAGATCCCTGGGGCACACAACTTTTTACATCTCTCCATTGTGAACACTGACACTGACCAAATAAGGACCAACAAACCTTTTACTCTGGAGCTGTCCGACTGAAGTCAATGGGCGTTCGATGGAGTCAGTGGTGCTTTTCTCCCCCTGCTTCTGAATAATCCTCCTTGTGGGTAGCTTCTCCCTTTGACCACAAGGAGGCAGATCTCAAAACTTCCTTTTGCACATGCACATCGAAGCTACCCCTCTCGTTTCCAGTCTGTTCTCTGCCTTCAGACCGACAGGAGGTTCCCTACGGCGCTCCAGCAGGGGCGCGGCAATCACGGACAGATAGTTTTCCCGCTCGATTTCTGCGGCCTATACAACAGAGGAAGGGGGGAGCAGGAGCCCCTCTGGGGCCAGAGGGCAGGCTGTTTCTAAGACCAGTTCTGGGGAAATGCTAGGAAGCCCAGGCCAGATCCTTCGCTAGCGCCTGGGAGTGGAGAAAGCGAGCAGGGAGGAGTCCCAGACTGCGCCAGCGCCCAGTCCTAGCCGCTTGTCCCCCGTCACGGAGCCAACTCCACAACAGCGCAAGTCCAGCTCAGGTCGGGAAACCTCAGGCCCGACTTCCCCTGCTGCCTTTGCCTACTCAAAAGGACGGGACATGATGCAGAGCGTACCGGCGGAAGAGAACTCCGCGGCTCTCAAATTGCAAGTACCCAGCCAGCAGGATACTTCCATAGCATCCCTGGCTCTCTCTATGGGAAAGGTGTTAGAATCCCTAAATAAGCTGTGTGAGTTGCAAAAGAAAGGGAAGAGAAAGAGAGTTCCCGACAAAAATCAGGGCAAGGCCCCGCAAAAATCAGGGAGGCCAAGAGATCCACCAGGGGGACCTGGGTCCTCTCTTGCAATCCTCTCAGTCTTGTGAGGAGGATTCCTCAGAATGCAGCCCCAAATGCCTTAGGGACCAGGGCCTAGCCCAAGCCCTATCTAGCGGGGAGTCCCAGGCCGAAGATCAATCACAATCAGATCTTGAGGAATGGAAGTATATAGCACCCAAGCCTGATCCAAAAGACAGGGATAGGCAGTTTCCTCAGTTCAGAGAGGAGTTACTGGAGCAAGTGGTAAAAACCCTGAAATTAAAAGAAAAGCCGATAAAAGATTATTCCTCTGACTCGCAAGAGGAAAGGGACTATATACCCAGAATTCATGGCAGGGATCTGGGAGTGCCCCTTGACAAGGCTTTTGAAAGATTAATTATAGAAGAGTGGAAAAATCCCAATAAATCACACAGAATGAACAGAGCCCAAGAGGCGCATTATACTCCTTCTCCAGGAAGAAGGATCCACTGTTTAAAAACCCCAAAGTAGACGCAGCTACAGCAACCTTTGCAAGGCAGACCGTTTTTCCCACTGAGGGGACTGTTTTCCTAAAGACCAAACCAATAGGGCAGTGGACATTTCCCTCAGAAGGGTTCTGGATTACGCGGCGTCTTCTCTAAAAATTAACATCTGAAACGTAAAAGGCATAATGGACACCAATAGGGAAAAATCCACAATATTGACATGTGTGTGTTCAATTGTTTATTTTTATTTGGTGTATATGTGTTGTGTTTGATAATAAAATTATAATCAATTTAAAAATTAACATCTTGTCCTCTTATGTCGCCCAAGCTCTGTTATCCTGGTTCCAGACCATTCAGGACTCAGAGTTATTGGAAAGGAGATCCTAGAAACTCTTCTCCCGTATCCTGCTAGCGACCTCGCTGCTGGCAGACTCCACCATGGACGCTATGACATGGTCGGCTCGCTCTATGGTAGGGTGCGTGTCAGCCAAAAGAACTTGGCAGGATGATTCTCTCTCTGTCTCCTGGCAGTGATCCGCTGGGTAGCTCTGTGGATGACCATCAGGAGGCAGAAGAAAAGAAGAAGCCTTCTGCGCATGCGTGGAGCCGCCCGCCATCTTAGCCAGTCTTTCTTCTGCCTTCGGCCGTCGGAGGCGCGCTTTTAGCGACCTGAAAGACAAAAAAATTATAAAACTTCAGTTAGGCTTTAATTTATCTTGGAAAGGAAAGTGGGGCATCAGGGCAGAGTCTCCCTCCCAGAAAAGGGAAAACTCAAACGGACGGCCCACCGGATTGCCGCGCAGATCGCCTGGGAACCGGGGAGCAGAGGCTGCAGCCTACCCCAACGGCTTAGTTGCCGTGGAGTCCCGGCGTAGTAAGTCTCCCTCTGCTTCGGGCCGCTACACCGCCTGTGGGGGTAGGGCCCAGCCGCACCGCTTTCACCCCTCTCATTTGCGCTCCCGTCCCAGCAATCAGTCACTGGACATGGAAGGAGCTGAAGCAGGGGAAGCTCAGCAGTCTGCCTCCTCTCAGGGCCCTGAGAGGGCAGAAGCTCCCGGCATGGCGGCAAGGCTCGACAGGATCGTCCTCGCTTTGGAGCGCCTAGTCCAGGTACAGAGTGGGCCCCCTAGTGACCTGTCCCTGGTTAACCCCTCCCAGGGCTCAGAGGCTATTCATCAGCCCCCCCTCGAGCTCTCTACTCAGGGCTCGGGGGCAAGCAAGGCCCCATCAGCACCGGGGGGATCAGGTCTACCTTTGACCCATCAAGAAGTGAGAGCGGGAAAAGCCCCACACAAGGGGAAGGCTAAGACATCCAAGCGCCACCTACAGGCCGCTACTGCCAGGCTCCTGGAATCACCTCAGTCTTCTGAGGCTGAGAGTGGGGACCAGCCCCAACCAAAAAGACCTAGAGTCCAAGCCACCTCTGAGTTGGCGTCAGACTCAGACTTGGACTGGGAGGATTTGGAGGACCTGGATCCTCAGGCACCTTCTCAGGAGACCCAGGACAGGGATAGGCATTTCCCTTTCCAGCGTAAAGGGGACTTTTTACCTCCGGTTGTAAAGACCCTCAAATTGCTGGAGAAGCCAGTCAAGGAAGTGTCCTCTGATTCCCAGGAAGAGGAAGACCGGGAGTATATCCCATATGTCCATGGGAAGGACCCAGGTTTTCCTTTAGACAAAGCATTTGAGAGACTCATCATTCAGGAATGGAAACACCCTGAGAAAGGGCAGAGGATGAATAAGACTCAGTCCTCCTTATATTCTCTGTCCAGACATAAAGAGTCCCTATTTAAAAATCCTAAAGTGGACGCAGCTGCAGTCTCACTTGCTAAACAGACCGTTTTTCCAACGGAAGGGGACTGCTATCCAAAAGATGCAACAGACAGGGCAGTTGAGAACGCCTTGTGAAGGGGATTAGAGTCTTCTTCTGCAGCAGTGAGAATAAACGTTATCTCCTCCTGCGTGGCTAGAGCTCTAATGGCGTGGCTTCAAGAAGCACAGGACCCAAATATCTCCGATAGGAGAGCTCAGGTGCTATCTTCAAGAATTAACTTGGCTTCCTCCTTTTTAGCCGATGCCACCATGGATGCAATGTTATGGTCAGCCAGGTCAGTTGCTAATTCAATCTCAGCCAGGCGCAAGCTCTGGCTCAGATCGTGGGACGGCGATAATACAGCCAAAAACCTCCTCACCTCCGCCCCCTACAGGGGCTTCAAATTGTTTGGGGTCTGTCTTGAAAAAGTATTAGCAGACGCTAATGACAAATCCAAGCAAAAGTCTTTACAGCACATGGGGTCTAAGAAACATCTTTTTCGTGGCTCCAGCTTCAGACCCAGAGGGGGATATGCCTCTGGTTATGGATCAAACAGAAGGTTCCATAATCAAGACCAGACTGGGCGTTTCTTCTCTCGAAGAGGAGGTAGGGGTCAAAACTTTAGGCAGGACAAACAGAAACCCAAAGTGTTCACACAGAACAACCGTAAACAAGAGGCATGACTATCCAGGGGACTTGGAAGTGGGAGGCAGACTGCAGTTTTTTTTCAGAAGAGTGGGCTCAGTCCGTCTCCGATGCCTGGGTCCTGCAATGTGTAAACCCCGGCTACAAGATAGAGTTCAGACGTACCCCGTCACAGGCATTCATCATCTCCCTAAGATCGGGCAACGACCAGAAGCGCTTCGCCATGCTCCAGGAGTTACAGCGGCTCAGAGACATTGGAGCAATAGAACTGGTTCCCCCGGACCAACACGGGCAGGGCCTTTATTCTCTCCTTTTCCTAGTCCCCAAGAAGTCGGGATCCTGGCGAGCTGTCCTCGACCTCAAGCGGTTGAACAGGTCAGTATGGACCCAAAGATTCAAGATGGAGACAGTAACATCGATATGTTGTACCATCAGGAAACAGGACTGGCTAGCATCCCTGGACCTCAGGGATGCTTACCTCCACATTCCAATTTGGGAACCACATCGGCAGTGGCTCAGATTCTGCTACCTGGGCACACATTTCCAGTTCAAGGCGCTGCCGTTCGGACTGTCAACAGCTCCACGGACCTTCACCAAGGTTCTTGTACCGCTAGTGGCAAACCTCCACAAGGAGGGGATCCATTTGTACCCCTACCTAGACGACCTCCTTCTACGGGCACAGAGTCTCTCCAAGCTTCACAGGGATACCGACAGGACCATACAGTACCTGGGGATCCACGGTTTTCTGGTGAATCGAGACAAGAGCCACCTCACCCCGACACACGTCATCGACCATCTGGGGGTCTCCATCAATACAACCTTAGGAGCGCAGCGTACATCCCCCTGGACAGACAGGACAAGATCAGGCAGAGAATCCGCCTATTAAGGTACCAGAAGCGGGCAAGGTTAAAGAGCCTTGACCAGCTGTTGGGCCTCCTAGTCTCCTGCACGAAACAGGTTCAGTGGGCGAGATTCCATCTTCGCCCCTTGCAGCAGCTGCTGAGACCTTTTCAGCAAGAGCTTACCAGCGGCAAAAATCCGTGGGTCAGACTTCCAAGAAGCCTATCAAAATCAATGTCCTGGTGGTTAGACCCACCCGCCTTTCAGACAGGCGTCCCCCTGGAGGAACCGGAAAGGGTTGTAGTAACAACAGACGCGAGCTTGAAGGGATGGGGAGCCCACATGGGAAAGAGGTCGGTTCAGGGAGTATGGTCCCAGCAACAAGCACAACTGAGCATCAATATTCTCGAACTGATGGCAATCCGTCTGGCTCTACAAACGCTAGCCCACGACATCGGCAACTCACACGTCCTGATATATACGGACAACATAACAGCAAAAGCATATGTAAACCACCAGGGAGGCTCAAGATCCAGACCCCTGCATCAGGAAGCTGTGCAACTATTCACCTGGGCGGAGACCAATCTCAGTTCCCTGAAGGCTCTCCATATAAAAGGGGTTCAGAATGTGCAAGCAGATTGGCTGAGTCACCAGTCGATAGACCCGCACGAGTGGGGCCTCCATCCGGAGGTCTTCAGGTTCCTGACAACGCAGTTTGGATATCTGGAGATGGATCTCTTCGCGACTCAAGACAACCGGAGGACAGCTCATTACATGTCAAAAACACAGGGCACGTACTCAGAGGCTGTAGACGTCCTCAATCACAGGTGGCCAAAGGGTCTGTTATATGCTTTCCCACCGACGCCCGTCTATCCAGAGTAGTGGCAAGGATCATCAACCAGGCAGCACACGTAATTCTCATTGCTCCTTGGTGGCCGAGGAGGCCGTGGTTCTCCGACCTGGTCGAACTAAGTCAAGAACCGCCGATCACCCTACCACTGTGCCCAGATCTCCTATTGCAGGGCCCTCTGTGGTGCAACTCCATCGTGACGCTAAAATTAACAGCATGGAACTTGAATGCACAGCCTTAAGGGGGGCAGGTTATTCAGAGGCTGTTTTGGCTACACTACAGCAGGCTATGAGACCGGCAACTCGAAAAGCTTATGGGGCTACGTGGAAGGTTTTTGCTCTATGGGCAATGGATAGGGGGTTAGACCCATGTTTAGCACGTGTTCAGACTATCCTCCAATTCCTTCAGGAAGGTTTAGATAAGGGATTGTGCCCGAATACACTGGCACGCCAAGCTGCTGCCATTTCTTCGGTGCTGCAATCCATTTCAAAGAAAAAGTTCTTACCACACAAACATATCACTCAGTTTCTGAGGGCAGCCAGGAATATCTCCCCGCCTGTAGTGCATAGGTGCCCCTCCTGGAGTCTCAGTTTGGTCCTGGATGCCTTGACGGATGCTCTCTTTGAACCGCTGAAACATGTCTCCTTGTACATGCTTTCTCTAAAGGTGGTGTTTTTGGTAGCGGTCACTTCCGCCAGAAGGGTGTCTGAATTGGGAGCACTGTCTATGGAGGATAATTTCTGCCTTTTCAGTAAGCAATCAGTTACTCTCCAAATGGACGAGGCTTTCATTCCAAAAGTTAATTCGGCCTTCCATAGGTCACAGGACGTAGTTTTACCATCCTTCTGTCCTAATCCTACTCACCCTAAAGGAAAAATATGGCACACCTTAGATGTGAGGAGAGCTCTTAAGATCTACTTGAGGAGAACTAGATCTATTCGGACAACCTCAGCTTTATTTATTAACATAAAGAAGGTCTATTCTTATGGGGGGAAAAAGGCTTCCAAGTCTCTGATTTCTCAATGGGTTCGCCAATGTATCATTGAGGCTTATAAAGCCAAGCATAAGGTTCCCCCGCTCCAGATTTGGGCCCACTCGGTTAGGAGTGCGGCTACCTCCTACGCTTTTAAATCTAGAGCGTCGTATTCAGAAGTATGCAGGGCGGCCACTTGGTCTTCCCTGCATACTTTTGTTAAACATTACAAACTGGACCTGTTCAAATCCGCTGAAGCGGCGTTTGGCAGGGTCCTGCAAGCGGTCCTGGAGACTCCCGGGGCTGTTTGCTCCCACCCTTAAGGTATTTGGGCTTGGGTACATCCCAGCGGATCACTGCCAGGAGACAGAGAGAGAAACAAAAATTGGTCACCTACCTCGGTGAATTTGTTTCTTCTCTGGTGAACTGGCAGTGATCCGGCCCTCCCTGTTGAACAGCAAACTTCTAGATAGGGAGTGCTCCAGGGGTGTAATTAATAAAAAAAAAAAAAAAGAATTATATAGGCATTGATATCTTTATCTAGTTTTTTCTTAGGTAGAGGTAATAGTTAGGATGTTTTTGATAGTGTAGATTACATAGGAAGAAGCATGTTTCCCTGAATCTCCTCAGCTTCCTGCTTACAGTTGACTGGGAGGTATTTTGGGGAGGAGCACATTAATGTTGTTCTTGAGTGATTCCAGTGGTGGAGACGTGCCTCGGCTTGGATATAAGACTGACTAAGATGGCGGGCAGCTCCACACATGCGCAGAAGGCTTCTTCTTTTCTTCTGCCTCCTGACGGTCATCCGCAGAGCTACCCAGCGGATCACTGCCAGTTCACCAGAGAAGAAACAAATTCACCGAGGTAGGTGACCAATTTTTGTTTTCACTGCAAAGAATTTGTTGATATCCAGCCCCTATAAGGGTCTCAAATTATTCAACACCTGTCTAGACAGGGTCCTGTCTGATGCCACGGACAAGGCGAAAACTAAAACCCTCCAGCAATTTGGCACTAAAAGGAAACTTTTTTGAGGCCCTACCCTTAAATTTGGGGGCTCCTCAGGGGGGTACAGGAAATTTCAACCCCCGCGCAGTAAAGAACCCACCCAGAACTTTTCCTTTCGCAGCAACCAGTTCAACAGATTTGATAAGAAGAAGTCTAAGACCCCCCGCGTCAGGACACCCCTAGCAGGACGCATGACTATACCGGGGACATGCGGGTGGGCAGCAGGCTGTCCAGCTTCTTAAACATTTGGGAAACTTCCATCTCAGACAAATAGGTCCTGTCCGTTGTCCACCAGGGATACTCAATAGAGTTCACCAAATGCTCCAAGGAATGATTTTTGGCCCTTTCACCTTCCAAAAACCAGGAGAAACATCAGGCAATGCTCCTCGAAATAGACAGGCTACAGAACATCCTAGCCATAGAAAAGGTCCCCAAGGAAGAGCATGGTTCAGGTCTATATCCCATCTTGTTTCTAGTAAAAAAGAAATCCGGAGGGTGGAGAGCGGTACTGGATTTGAAGACTCTGAATCGATCGGTAAAGCAACAAAGGTTCAAAATGGAGACTGTCAGATCCATATCCCAGAGTCTCAGACAGGGAGACTGGATGGTCTCACTAGACCTCAGGGATGCCTACCTTCACGTCCCGATAGCACTAGCCCATCACAGGTTTCTCAGGTTTTGCTACCAGGGCATGCACTGGCAGTACCGTGCCCTCCCCTTTGGCCTCTCATCAGCCCCCCAGACATTCACAAAATTGTTGATTCCAATCATAGCCAATCTGTGCAGGGAGGGGATCCACATATATCCCTGTGGCAGAAGCTGCCAGGAGCAACCCTGCCTTTCCATGTGGCCTTCACTGACACCCTGGTTTCCAGGTTGACTAGGCCTGGTTTTGCAACCGGCTGCATGGCAGGATTTCGCAATACCGGGGGAAGGGGCCTACAACCAGCATGGCTGGGGGGCTCTTTCTCTGATTGAAGTAGGTACAGCCAGGTACCAATCACGGAAGAGGGGTAGGGGACTTTTAAAAAGACCAAAGCCACACCTCTTGAGGAGACTTCCACTTTCTGTTTGCTCTGATATACTGACCTTTTGCTATGGAGCTAAGGGAATGGCTCCTGGCCTGTTTGGACTAAACTGAACCTAAGGAGNCATCACTTTGCACTTGTCCACATTAAATCTCATCTACCATGTAGATGCCCAGGTACCCAGTCTCGTAAGAGCCTGTTACAGTTCTTCACAGTCTGCTCGTGTTTTACCTACCTTGAATAACTGGTGTCATCTGCAAATTTGATCACCTCACTCTTAACACCCCTTTCCAGATAATTAATTAAACAGCACCGGTTCTAATACAGATCCCTGGGGCACACAACTTTTTACATCTCTCCATTGTGAACACTGACACTGACCAAATAAGGACCAACAAACCTTTTACTCTGGAGCTGTCCGACTGAAGTCAATGGGCGTTCGATGGAGTCAGTGGTGCTTTTCTCCCCCTGCTTCTGAATAATCCTCCTTGTGGGTAGATTCTCCCTTTGACCACAAGGAGGCAGATCTCAAAACTTCCTTTTGCACATGCACATCGAAGCTACCCCTCTCGTTTCCAGTCTGTTCTCTGCCTTCAGACCGACAGGAGGTTCCCTACGGCGCTCCAGCAGGGGCGCGGCAATCACGGACAGATAGTTTTCCCACTCGATTTCTGCGGCCTATACAACAGAGGAAGGGGGGAGCAGGAGCCCCTCTGGGGCCAGAGGGCAGGCTGTTTCTAAGACCAGTTCTGGGGAAATGCTAGGAAGCCCAGGCCAGATCCTTCGCTAGCGCCTGGGAGTGGAGAAAGCGAGCAGGGAGGAGTCCCAGACTGCGCCAGCGCCCAGTCCTAGCCGCTTGTCCCCCGTCACGGAGCCAACTCCACAACAGCGCAAGTCCAGCTCAGGTCGGGAAACCTCAGGCCCGACTTCCCCTGCTGCCTTTGCCTACTCAAAAGGACGGGACATGATGCAGAGCGTACCGGCGGAAGAGAACTCCGCGGCTCTCAAATTGCAAGTACCCAGCCAGCAGGATACTTCCATAGCATCCCTGGCTCTCTCTATGGGAAAGGTGTTAGAATCCCTAAATAAGCTGTGTGAGTTGCAAAAGAAAGGGAAGAGAAAGAGAGTTCCCGACAAAAATCAGGGCAAGGCCCCGCAAAAATCAGGGAGGCCAAGAGATCCACCAGGGGGACCTGGGTCCTCTCTTGCAATCCTCTCAGTCTTGTGAGGAGGATTCCTCAGAATGCAGCCCCAAATGCCTTAGGGACCAGGGCCTAGCCCAAGCCCTATCTAGCGTGGAGTCCCAGGCCGAAGATCAATCACAATCAGATCTTGAGGAATGGAAGTATATAGCACCCAAGCCTGATCCAAAAGACAGGGATAGGCAGTTTCCTCAGTTCAGAGAGGAGTTACTGGAGCAAGTGGTAAAAACCCTGAAATTAAAAGAAAAGCCGATAAAAGATTATTCCTCTGACTCGCAAGAGGAAAGGGACTATATACCCAGAATTCATGGCAGGGATCTGGGAGTGCCCCTTGACAAGGCTTTTGAAAGATTAATTATAGAAGAGTGGAAAAATACCAATAAATCACACAGAATGAACAGAGCCCAAGAGGCGCATTATACTCCTTCTCCAGGAAGAAGGATCCACTGTTTAAAAACCCCAAAGTAGACGCAGCTACAGCAACCTTTGCAAGGCAGACCGTTTTTCTGAGGGGACTGTTTTCCTAAAGACCAAACCAATAGGGCAGTGGACATTTCCCTCAGAAGGGTTCTGGATTACACGGCGTCTTCTCTAAAAATTAACATCTGAAACGTAAAAGGCATAATGGACACCAATAGGGAAAAATCCACAATATTGACATGTGTGTGTTCAATTGTTTATTTTTATTTGGTGTATGTGTGTTGTGTTTGATAATAAAATTATAATCAATTTAAAAATTAACATCTTGTCCTCTTATGTCGCCCAAGCTCTGTTATCCTGGTTCCAGACCATTCAGGACTCAGAGTTATTGGAAAGGAGATCCTAGAAACTCTTCTCCCGTATCCTGCTAGCGACCTCGCTGCTGGCAGACTCCACCATGGACGCTATGACATGGTCGGCTCGCTCTATGGTAGGGTGCGTGTCAGCCAAAAGAACTTGGCAGGATGATTCTCTCTCTGTCTCCTGGCAGTGATCCGCTGGGTAGCTCTGTGGATGACCATCAGGAGGCAGAAGAAAAGAAGAAGCCTTCTGCGCATGCGTGGAGCCGCCCGCCATCTTAGCCAGTCTTTCTTCTGCCTTCGGCCGTCGGAGGCGCGCTTTTAGCGACCTGAAAGACAAAAAAATTATAAAACTTCAGTTAGGCTTTAATTTATCTTGGAAAGGAAAGTGGGGCATCAGGGCAGAGTCTCCCTCCCAGAAAAGGGAAAACTCAAACGGACGGCCCACCGGATTGCCGCGCAGATCGCCTGGGAACCGGGGAGCAGAGGCTGCAGCCTACCCCAACGGCTTAGTTGCCGTGGAGTCCCGGCGTAGTAAGTCTCCCTCTGCTTCGGGCCGCTACACCGCCTGTGGGGGTAGGGCCCAGCCGCACCGCTTTCACCCCTCTCATTTGCGCTCCCGTCCCAGCAATCAGTCACTGGACATGGAAGGAGCTGAAGCAGGGGAAGCTCAGCAGTCTGCCTCCTCTCAGGGCCCTGAGAGGGCAGAAGCTCCCGGCATGGCGGCAAGGCTCGACAGGATCGTCCTCGCTTTGGAGCGCCTAGTCCAGGTACAGAGTGGGCCCCCTAGTGACCTGTCCCTGGTTAACCCCTCCCAGGGCTCAGAGGCTATTCATCAGCCCCCCCTCGAGCTCTCTACTCAGGGCTCGGGGGCAAGCAAGGCCCCATCAGCACCGGGGGGATCAGGTCTACCTTTGACCCATCAAGAAGTGAGAGCGGGAAAAGCCCCACACAAGGGGAAGGCTAAGACATCCAAGCGCCACCTACAGGCCGCTACTGCCAGGCTCCTGGAATCACCTCAGTCTTCTGAGGCTGAGAGTGGGGACCAGCCCCAACCAAAAAGACCTAGAGTCCAAGCCACCTCTGAGTTGGCGTCAGACTCAGACTTGGACTGGGAGGATTTGGAGGACCTGGATCCTCAGGCACCTTCTCAGGAGACCCAGGACAGGGATAGGCATTTCCCTTTCCAGCGTAAAGGGGACTTTTTACCTCCGGTTGTAAAGACCCTCAAATTGCTGGAGAAGCCAGTCAAGGAAGTGTCCTCTGATTCCCAGGAAGAGGAAGACCGGGAGTATATCCCATATGTCCATGGGAAGGACCCAGGTTTTCCTTTAGACAAAGCATTTGAGAGACTCATCATTCAGGAATGGAAACACCCTGAGAAAGGGCAGAGGATGAATAAGACTCAGTCCTCCTTATATTCTCTGTCCAGACATAAAGAGTCCCTATTTAAAAATCCTAAAGTGGACGCAGCTGCAGTCTCACTTGCTAAACAGACCGTTTTTCCAACGGAAGGGGACTGCTATCCAAAAGATGCAACAGACAGGGCAGTTGAGAACGCCTTGTGAAGGGGATTAGAGTCTTCTTCTGCAGCAGTGAGAATAAACGTTATCTCCTCCTGCGTGGCTAGAGCTCTAATGGCGTGGCTTCAAGAAGCACAGGACCCAAATATCTCCGATAGGAGAGCTCAGGTGCTATCTTCAAGAATTAACTTGGCTTCCTCCTTTTTAGCCGATGCCACCATGGATGCAATGTTATGGTCAGCCAGGTCAGTTGCTAATTCAATCTCAGCCAGGCGCAAGCTCTGGCTCAGATCGTGGGACGGCGATAATACAGCCAAAAACCTCCTCACCTCCGCCCCCTACAGGGGCTTCAAATTGTTTGGGGTCTGTCTTGAAAAAGTATTAGCAGACGCTAATGACAAATCCAAGCAAAAGTCTTTACAGCACATGGGGTCTAAGAAACATCTTTTTCGTGGCTCCAGCTTCAGACCCAGAGGGGGA
>QEPC01013865.1:23074889-23159963 GCA_003113815.1 Sphenodon punctatus
AAAAAGAATTATATAGGCATTGATATCTTATCTCGTTTTTCTTAGGTATAGGTAATAGTTAGGATGTTTTTGATAGTGTAGATTACATAGGAAGAAGCATGTTTCCCCTGAATCGCCTCAGCTTCCTGCTTACAGTTGACTGGGAGGTATTTTGTGGAGGAGCGCATTAATGTTGTTCTTGAGTGATTCCAGTGGTGGAGACGTGCCTCGGCTTGGATATAAGACTGGCTAAGATGGCGGGCGGCTCCACGCATGCGCAAAAGGCTTCTTCTTTTCTTAGTCCTGACGGTCATCCGCAGAGCTACCCAGCGGATCACTGCCAGTTCACCAGAGAAGAAACAAATTCACCGAGGTAGGTGACCAATTTTTGTTTTCACTGCAAAGAATTTGTTGGTATCCAGCCCCTATAAGGGTCTCAAATTATTCGACACCTGTCTAGACAGGGTCCTGTCTGATGCCACGGACAAGGCGAAAACTAAAACCCTCCAGCAATTTGGCACTAAAAGGAAACTTTTTTGAGGCCCTACCCTTAAATTTGGGGGCTCCTCAGGGGGGTACAGGAAATTTCAACCCCCGCGCAGTAAAGAACCCACCCAGAACTTTTCCTTTCGCAGCAACCAGTTCAACAGATTTGATAAGAAGAAGTCTAAGACCCCCCGCGTCAGGACACCCCTAGCAGGACGCATGACTATACCGGGGACATGCGGGTGGGCAGCAGGCTGTCCAGCTTCTTAAACATTTGGGAAACTTCCATCTCAGACAAATAGGTCCTGTCCGTTGTCCACCAGGGATACTCAATAGAGTTCACCAAATGCTCCAAGGAATGATTTTTGGCCCTTTCACCTTCCAAAAACCAGGAGAAACATCAGGCAATGCTCCTCGAAATAGACAGGCTACAGAACATCCTAGCCATAGAAAAGGTCCCCAAGGAAGAGCATGGTTCAGGTCTATATCCCATCTTGTTTCTAGTAAAAAAGAAATCCGGAGGGTGGAGAGCGGTACTGGATTTGAAGACTCTGAATCGATCGGTAAAGCAACAAAGGTTCAAAATGGAGACTGTCAGATCCATATCCCAGAGTCTCAGACAGGGAGACTGGATGGTCTCACTAGACCTCAGGGATGCCTACCTTCACGTCCCGATAGCACTAGCCCATCACAGGTTTCTCAGGTTTTGCTACCAGGGCATGCACTGGCAGTACCGTGCCCTCCCCTTTGGCCTCTCATCAGCCCCCCAGACATTCACAAAATTGTTGATTCCAATCATAGCCAATCTGTGCAGGGAGGGGATCCACATATATCCCTGTGGCAGAAGCTGCCAGGAGCAACCCTGCCTTTCCATGTGGCCTTCACTGACACCCTGGTTTCCAGGTTGACTAGGCCTGGTTTTGCAACCGGCTGCATGGCAGGATTTCGCAATACCGGGGGAAGGGGCCTACAACCAGCATGGCTGGGGGGCTCTTTCTCTGATTGAAGTAGGTACAGCCAGGTACCAATCACGGAAGAGGGGTAGGGGACTTTTAAAAAGACCAAAGCCACACCTCTTGAGGAGACTTCCACTTTCTGTTTGCTCTGATATACTGACCTTTTGCTATGGAGCTAAGGGAATGGCTCCTGGCCTGTTTGGACTAAACTGAACCTAAGGACTGAACCCCTTTGCTGCAAGGCAAAGGCGCACCTAAAGCTGTGAGTAATTGAATGTTACATCTGAGGGACCAGTTTAGGCTAGATGCTACAAAAAGGGCCCTTGAGCCTAACTGTGTTCTGATCAATTGCTTTTCCTCAAGGATTCAAAGTACCTCACATGGTTTAGCCTGTGATGCTTGGTTTAAAATCCCATTAAAGCTATATTCCTTTTTCTGATCTAAAAGATCTGTGTGAGTGTGGGTGTGAGTGGGTGTGTGGTTGGCGAATACGCCTCTGTATGCTCCGGCGACAGTACTTGGGAACTGAATTATTCTGGCTTGCGGGCCTGTATGTTTAAAGAAAGGGTAGAGTTCTCATTCTCCCCAGAGGGATGAGACTCGTGGCCTAAGTAAATTCTGGGTGGTGGCAGCGGAAAAGGTACCAGATAATAGGTGGGTAACGGGGTGCCGGGAGGCTGGGGTGAACCCCAGTGGGCTCCGTTACGCTACAATCCTTACCTGGACAACATTTTGAGCAGAGCTCAGACAGAGGACACAACCATAGCCCACACGGACAGAGCCATTCAATACCTAACGTAGCATGGTTTTCTTCTCAATAGGAAAAAAAGTGCCTTGAACCCCACCCACAGGTTGGAGCATCTGGGAGTTATACTGGATACTTCTTTAGACCTCACATTCATCCCAAACAGTCAACAGCAGAAGATACACAAGTTAATTCACCTGGTACAGGTACAAAAACACATGAGGTTGATAACACTTGCTCAACTCCTAGGACTACTGATATCCTGCATACAACAGATACAGTGGGGCCAACTCCACCTCAGGCTCTTGCAACATCTGCTGTGGCCTATGCAGCGAGAGCTAACACTTGACCTAAATACTTGGGTGAGCATCCTTAGGCATTCAAACCCTCAATGTCCTGGTGGCTAGAGTCAACAACCTTCGCAGAGGGCGCAGAGGGTACCACTGATGGAGCCCGACAGGGTGGTGATTACAACAGATGCCAACTTAAGGGATTGGGGAGCTCACTCAGGATCCCGCTCGGTGCAGGGTCTCTGGAACAAGAGAGACTGTGAGAAGCATAAATTTTCTGGAGCTAAAAGCAATCAGGCTAACCCTGAGACACCTGGCTCCCACAGTACAGAACCACCATGTACTAGTGTACACAGACAATACCACAGCGAGGGACTACATAAACCACCAAGGAGGCTCAAGATCTCCCTCGCTACATCAAGAAGCCCTCAAGCTCTTGTACTGGGCGCAGTCTCACCTACTGTCCTTGAAAGCACTCCGCATCAGCGGCAAGGACAACTCACAAGTGGATTGGCTCAGTCGCCGAACGATAGACCTGCACGAGTGGACCCTCGACAAGGAGATCTTCAGGACTCTGACACAGCAGTTCGGGTTGCCGATACTCGATCTGTTTGCGTCGCCAAAGAACAATCAAGTCCCATTGTTCATGAGCAAATCCGCATCGAAGTACACAGTTGCGGTGGACGCACTGAACCAGCCATGGCCAAGGGGCTCGCTCTATGCTTTTCCTCCGTTTCCACTCATAGCAAAGACAGTTACAAAAATATACAAGGAAAAAGCACAAGTGATTCTGATAGCTCCGTGGTGGCCCAGGAGGCCTTGGTTCTCAGACCTAGTGCAGCTAAGCCAACAAGCCCTGGTAACCCTACCAACCAACCCTACTCTACTCAGGCAGGGGCCATTACTGCCCGACACCCTGCAGGTCTTGAGGTTGACGGCATGGAGCTTGCGCGCTCTTCACTAAGGAAGAAGGGATACTTGGAGGCTGTCCTCTCAACCCTTCTCATGTCCAGAAGACCAGCCACTCAAAGGGCGTATCAGACTACATGGAGAGTCTTCTCAAGATGGTCAAGGGTGAAGGGGCAGGATCCCTGTAGAGCAGGGGTTACCGAAGTCCTAGATTTCCTACAGTCTGATCTGGATAAGGGTTTGAAGCCAAATACCCTGGCTAGACAGGCGACTGCTCTGGACTCAGTTTTAAAGGCTCTGTCCAATAAACCCATTTCAGGTCACAAGCATGTTAGACAGTTTATAAAAGCAGCAAAATTGATTTCCCCTCCAGTTGTGCATAGACATCCTTCTTGGAGCTTAAATCTAGTGTTAGATGCTCTCACAAGAGCTCCTTTTGAGCCTGTATCACATATCTCTCTACATGTTATCCCTTAAAGTAGCTTTTCTTATAGCAGTGACTTCGGCTAGAAGGATTTCAGAGTTAGGGGCTCTATCCATGGAGAAAAATGTCTGCTCTTTTCAGAAGCAATCAGTCACACTGTCTATAGACCCAGCCTTTGTGCCCAAAGTCAATTCAATTTTTCACAGGACCCAAGACCTGCTCCTACCCTCTTTTTGCCCTAACCCTACACATCCCAAGGAAAAAATGTGGCACAAACTAGATGTTCGCAGGCCCCTTAAGGTTTATCTGAAACGGACACAGGTTTTTCGACATTCTTCAGCTTTGTTTGTCAATATTAGGCGGGGTACAAAGGCCTTGAAAACTCTCATTGCTAAGTGGGTAAAACAGTGCATTACAGAAGCTTATAAAGCAAAGGGCAAGATTCCCCCAACTCAAATTTGGGTACACTCAGTAAGAGGTGCTGCTACCTCCTACGCTTTTAAAGCTAGAGCATCATATGACGAAATATGTAGGGCTGCCACCTGGGCATCCATTCATACCTTTGTCAAGCACTACAAAATAGATGTATACCAATCAGCGGAGGTAGTTTTTGGTAGAAGGATGCTGCAGGCAGTGCTGGACGATTCCGGCGCTGTTTGCTCCCACCCTTAAGGGTACTCTGCTCAGGTATATCCCGCAAGGAGGATTATCCAGAAGCAGTGGGAGAAAAGAGAATTGGTCACCTACCTTTAGTGAATTCTTTTCTCTCTTGCGGTCTGGATAATCCTCCGACCCGCCCTACCAAACAGCGCAGGGTGGGATTTAGTTCTGAGCCAGAGTTGGCACTGGTTTTCAAACCTGATAGAAGTTTTAGAGTTCTAACTGATCTCAGTGTGTTTTTCCCTCAAGTTATTCCTCACTGTTACTTGCTAGATTATTTAGTTGTTGTTAAAAGGAAAATTCCTGAGGAAGATGGGTCGCTCCTCTGCTATGAAACTGACTGACTAGGAAGGAGAGGGGCAGCATCGATGCGCATGCGCAAAAGGAAATTTTGAGATCTGCCTCCTAGTGGTCAAAGGGAGAAGCTACCTGCAAGAAGGATTATCCGGAACGCAGGAGAGAAAAGAATTCACCAAAGGTAGGTGACCAATTCTCTTTTATTGCAAGTTCTCATCCTATAGATTGCACTGGTGCAGTGCTTGAAGATCAGAGCCTTTGGGTGTGATCCTCTGACTATAGAGTGGCAGCACCAGCACTTGCCTTCTGGCACTGGTGCTAGACAGAGAATAGCACCATTAGTCGTAACATCTGGTGCTATTTGCACTTGAATTTCTACTTATCCTGGAAAATAATAAACCTACTATTTTAATTCCTTTACAAATAAGAATAATAAAAAAGCTGGGTGCTATAAGTGAATTGAAGAATCTCTTTTACATGTGGCTTACAACTAGTTATCTCCTTCCTAGGCTGAAATTGAGAAGCTGGATATGACTTCAAGGAAAAGGACAAAACAGAAATAATATAAAAATCTAGTGCAGCAAGGACACTAGTGTGGGCTTTGTTAGTTCATGTAAGCGTCTCAGCATAAAGAACAGTGGCATCAGCGACTGGATACTTTAAATGAGTTTATATTTAAAACAGGTATCACATTTATGTGACCTTGTCTGGGAAGGGGGCAAGTAGTCTTGAAAAGCTATATTTATCCAGCAACTCTTGTACGCGCACTTATTCTGCTGTAATAGGACACGAGGCAAGTAAATGTCATTTAAGAAACAGAATGCTGCTACTGGGGGCTGCAGAGATTTACGTATTGTAGGTATTGATTCTCAGACTCTTCTTATTGGTGTCTTGGGACACAATCCTCCACCCACTGAAGCCAATGGCAAAACTCTCATTGGCTTTAAGGATGGAGGATTATCCTGTCATTTTTGTTTTAAACCTGTTGAAGGGACAACAAAAGTCCATTTTCAAAGTCTTTTGTAAAAGTATCATCTAGATTGTAGCAACACTAGAGCTTGAAATGCTAAACCGCTCTTCATGCCAGACCTTTTGCCAAAAGCATAGTGCAAGGTTAACAATAAAACACTAAAAAAATTTGAAGTCTGTGCCATTAACAAAGATCTTGTTAAATGGTTTAGGAAATCATAATAAAACTTCTACTAGGTGTAGTGGCATGGAAAAAAAGCCCAACCTGGCTGTTTATGGGTTTTGCTCTAATTCTGTTTAATTGATTTTTTTCATTAAGATCTTAGAGCTCCCAATTCTAGACATCAGAAGAAGGAAGTGAGAGCAGAAGATCTATTTTCACTATAGATTAAATATAAAGTAGATTCTTCATCCACTAGGCAAAGAGGGCTTTGTCCCTAGCTTGAGCTCCTATATCCAGGGACCCATGTTTACTGTATTTTCCCCATTGCTACTTATGGGGAGAATGCAGTGAACACAGGTCCCTGCCAATATCCCCTGTAATGATACATTGTGGCTGTACTTGGTCTTCAAATGACCATGGGAGAATTCCCCCAGGACAAGCGCAGCCAAGGGCTGATGTAAGTGTCGCTGTGCTCTACCACACTTCCTCACAAGTCTTCATGTAAGAATCATACTAGAGCTGAAATGAGTACTAAAGTTAGTACCCACTTTTTCAGGTACCCAGTGGTGACCTGGATACAATCAGGTACCAGAGAACCCCCCAAACTTGGGTACTTACAGTACTGATTTTTCAATTTACTAATTCCCTATTGGTATCAGTATATCAGGTTTGGGTGGGGGGGAAAAAAGATACCAGAATGGAAAGTTGACTTTTTGGGACCAGAAAGTTGATTTTCTGGGACAGAAAGTGTTTTAAGAAGAAAAATGGGGGGAAACAATTTAAAAATTGAACCAGAAGTAGTTTTCCACGACCGTACACTGCTGAGAAATTGTTGGAACTTGACAGAAACCCAATAAATCGGTCAGCAGTCAGTATATCAACAATTTTGAAAAATCGGTACCGGAAGACAGGACATCGGGAACTCAACTGAATCTTAATTGGGAACCGCATGTAGGCAATGAATGGTTGGAGACAGACCTCCTTTCCCAGCACCAGCCTAACAAACATATTTTCCAGTGCACCTCCCTCAGCTACCCAACTTTAAATTTGAAAGTGCTCCACTGGTACCAGCCTGATTGAAATGAACAGGACTTGTGACTGTGGCTGAGCATTGTGGGATACCTCCTTCAAGAGCAAGGTGGCAGGACAACTGACTTATTTGCAGGACTGTCTCACAAAATTTGTGAAGGGTGGTTGACTTACCAGGAATGTATTAAAATTTGACATTTAAAAGGAAAACTTAATAAATTAAGAACATGGGTATGCAATTTAATTCAAGGGTTTAGAGCAACTGTTTAATCTTCCAGTGCATTCATTCTTCCTTTGGGATAACTAACACAATTGCATTTCTAGAGCATGTTTCATCTGAGGATTTTAGGATACTATGCAATTATTGTCACATGTTGGATACAACATTATTTTGGCCATTTTACAGATAGGAACTGAGGGGATGGTGAATGGATGTCATTTACTTGACACAGTCAGAAGCACAATCGGGAAGTGAATTTTGGAGGTCTGATTCCTTACTCCCTCTACTTTGTCTAGCAGACATGATGCCTCTACTCCCTACGTATTAAATACAGGCATACAGAAATTGCAGGGTTGCTAAAGTGGGCAGACTCCTGAGTAATATAAGCAGTATAACATGCACACCAAACAATAAAAGCATCTTCGTTTACTGCTTCATAGGCTGCGTTCACACAAGCCTTTTCGCCTGCTTCTTCAATTTCTTGTTTGTGTGTGTCCTGTTCCCAGTTCCTTCCCTCCCTTTAAAAGTTACTACCTGTATTGCCGTGGCTGCTGATAAGTATCCCAACCTTTCAAAAGCTTGGTGTTACTTCTAGGAACCACACAGCAAACAGGAAGACCAAAGGCAAAAAAAAAAAAAAGGGTGGGGAGGAAAAAACAGTACCAAAAAAATACCTTGGGAAATACATGACTACAATGCAGCAGGAGAGCAGGATTAATCCCTTCTATACATTATAAAAACACATCTGAGGAAATAAGAGCAATTGTTAAACCTTGGCTTCCAAGTTACATATTTTTGATTATATTTATTTATTTTATTTGAGTTTCTACCCCACCCTTCCCCAAAGGCTCAGGGTGGCTTACATCATAAAGACACAAAATACAATAAATCTCCCTGTAAAAACCCTGTTAAAAAACCCCTCCCTCACCCCTAAACTCTCCCACCCTAACCCCGCCTGCCAAATGCTTTGCCAAAAAGAAACGTCGTACACCACCTCCGGAATATGCTTAGGCTCGGGCTCTGACAGACCTCTGGGGGAAGGGAGTTCCATAATACTGAGGCAGTGACCGAGAACACCTCTCTGCACGGGCCCTTGTCGTCTGGACAAGACTGGCAGGTAGTAGCTGCAAAAGAGCGCTCCCCACTGACCACAGGGGGTGCAGTGGAGCATGGAAGAAAGGTGGTCTTCCAGATACATGGGTCCCAGGCCATTTAGGGCTTCAAAGGTCAAAACTAGCACCTTGAATTATGCCCGGAAAGCTATAGGAAGCCAATGCAGACCATAAAGCACAGGTGCTCACAGCAATCTACCCCTGAAAGGAGCTGAGTCGCTGCATTCTGCACCCACTGCAGCTTCCGAATAGTCATCAAGGGCAGCCCCGTGTAGGTAGAGTGCACTGCAGTAGTCTAGCCTTGAGGTAATGAAAGCATGGATGATGGTGGCCAAATCTGAAGGAAAGAAAGAAAGAAAGAGGGCCACAGCCTCCTTACCAGATGGAGTTGATGAAAAGTGCTCCTGGCCACTGCCACTGCCACCACCTGATGTTCCAGGTGCTGCAAGGGGTCCAAAACCACTCCATATGTGTACTACACCAGCACCACCCTGAACCTAGCCTTTTCACATGGTGATAAAGGGGAACAGAGATTCTCACAGAATTAACGTCTCGTGTGAACGCTTTAGCGTCTCTTCCGTTAGTCTAACAGCACTGGGACAGCCTTAGAATTTGTGAAGCCAAGGGCAAAAATAAAATGCAGGGTCCCATGGCCCTGACCTCCATAGCCCCACTCTTTTAACCCCTTCCTGCAGGGCCCTGCTCCCCCACCCGTAAGTGAGACAAGGGGAGTGGGGGAAGGGTCCCACAGAAAGTAGGGGTGAAGCGTCTTGGATGGGGAGAGGGCCCCACAGAAACCACCTATCCTGGGGTCTCAGAGGCACTGGTCCTGAGGCTACCAAAGCCACAAGCACAGTCTCAGTGCCATAACCCAGATGAAAGCCAGACTGCGAGGGATTTAGAAAACCGATACAGTCCAGATGCTCCTACAGTTGCTGAGCCACAAGTTGTTCAGTAACCTTCCCTAAAAAAGGAAGGTTAGAAGCACGCAGATAGCTGGTGTGGGAGTCCATGTCAAGTGGTTTTTTAAAGCAGAGGCTGCACCACTGCCTCTTTAAGGCAGCTCGGCACCCTGCCCCCCTAAATGGAGGCATTGTGACTACCCCAGCCAGCAATAGCTACAGCGTCTCCCGGCTGGCCTTAACCAGCCAGGATGGGCACGGCCCCAGTTTGCAAGAGGTAGCCCTGACCACCCCAAGAACATCCCCTGCATCGACAGGCAACACCCACTGAAACGGATACCAGAAAAATGGACAAGATGTGGCTTCCGTAACTTCTGGTTCTCCTAGTGTAATAACGGCAACGTCGAAATCGTGGTGAATACAAGCGATTTTATCCGCAAAGTAATCAACAAACAGGACAGAGTGGACCCTGAAAGACTCCAGTTCCAGGTGGTGGGAGGCCAGACCGACCAGCCCCCTCAACCCCTGGAAAAGCTCCACTGGATGAGACTTTGCAGATGCTATGAGGCCAGCAAAGAACTCTTTTGCTGCCAGCAGCCATGGCATAGGCTCGTAAACTGGCTTTATGATGCAATTGGTCGACTTCAGCACGAGAACGACGCCACCGTCACTCCAACCGCCGCACTTCTCGCTTCAGCCACCGCAGCTCCTCGGAAAACCAAAGAAGCCGACGGTGCTGATGCTTAGGGAGCAGATGCCTAGGAGCCGTTGATCGATGGCCTCGGTCAGCAGAGTGTTCCAGGGGGCAACAAAGTCATCTATGGAACGGTGGGGACATGAGTTTATTTTGTAACTGGTGCAGTTTGGGTGTATATTTGTTTCCCTTTTTTTGTGTGTAAAAGTGTATTGAATATTGTGTTGTTTTATTCTTGCTGCAACCATTGGTTGAGACAATAAATTGTTTACTACTACTTGTTTACTACAGAGTTATCAAAGAAATATTTCCAGATTATTTCTGAAATGACAAATAGACCATATCACTTTGCAGCTTTATTTTTGTAAATTTTTTCATTGCAAAATCATGGATGACCTCACTAAAGCCATGCTCACACTCAACAGACAAAAGAGCAAGGCATTAAGCATTATTTATTAAATTAAATGTATTTATTTATACCTTCCCCTTCCCCGAAGGCTCAGGGCAGCTTACAAAAAACATAAAATACAATTTTAAAACATTTAAAATACAATACTCCCCAAACCCAACCCACTGCCACTCTTCAGTAACCTCCCACCTAATCCCTATCCCTAGTCCCACCTGCCAAATGCTTTAACAAAAATTAAGGTTTTATGCCGCCTTTGAAAGATGCTCAGGCCTGGACTCAGATGGGCCTCCAAGGGGAGGGAGTTCCACCGCAATGCGGAGCAACCAAGAACACCCTCCTGTGCACCCCCCACCAAACGAACAAGAGTAACGGGGAATCCACAGGAGGGCATCCCCAGCTGCGAAGGAGCATGGTAGGAAAGGCGGTCTTTCAGATACATGGGTCCCAGGCTGTTAGTTTGTTTGTTTATTTATTTTTAAACATTTCTTAGTCGCCCCACATGCCTACGGCATCTTGTGGAGACGTACAATCCAATAAAAACAATTAAATAAAACAATTATTTAAAAACAACACAATTTAAAACAGGGTTAGGACAAATAAATAAAAAAAATAAAAATAAGAGTAGGGTGGAGCTAGAAACCCTAACCCCCCCCCAAAGGCCTGGGCAAACAGCCAGGTTTTGCACACCCGCCGGAATGTTAAAAGGCTTGGGGCCAGGCGAGCTTAGGGCTTTAAAGGTCAAAACCAGCACCCAGAGTGGTGCCTGGAAAGCTATGGTAGCCAGTGCAGACTCTGGAGCACCAGGGTAATATGCTCCCAGTGACCCATGCCTGAAAGGAGCCGGGCCGCCGCATTCTGCACTAGCTGCAGCTTCCGAACAGTCATCAAGGGCAGCCTCATGTAGAGCATAGTGCAGTAATCCAGTCTTGAGGTGATGAAAGCATGAGTGACGGTGGCCGAGTCAGAAAGAAAAGGCCCCAGCCGCCTCAGCAGATGAAGTTGGTTAAAAGCGCTCCTGACCACCGCTGCAACCTGACAATCCAGGTAGGTGCAGCAAGGGGTCCAGAAGCACCCCAAGGCTGCAAACCTGAGTACAAAGGGGGCTGGACCCCATCAATAACAGGAGTCCCAATTCCTCCCAGGTCACAGGGCCAGCCAACCATCATCACTTCTATCTTGTTTGGATTCCGCTTCAATCGGTTCATCTGAGACTTGGTGTGCCATAGTAGAACGCCTGGAGTTTTGGCTGAGTGCTAGCTTGCTGAAACTTCTTTCACCTTCTGCCACAGTCCCTGGCAATGTGCAAAAGATCCATAGGGCTGTGCACACTTCACTGAAAATGAGTTGTCATTTTTTGTAAATCTCATTAAGATAAATGAAGGCAGTCAAGCTCTTAAGTAGTCTTGAAGATGTTTTTATATGGAACTCTGGGACGTGTAGTTCTTGAGAGAGCGTGGGATGGAGGAACACATCTCTCTGTCTCTGAAACTACAAGTCCTACAGTTTCCTGTACAAGCAGACGTTGGATGTTTTTAAACGAGCAGGGTGATGGTCTGTGGCCATGCACCGAGCGGCACTTCCCCTGAGCACCCATGCAGGTAGAGTGAGTGAGGAGCACTTCAAACAGGCAGCTCCCAGGGTGACTAAACTGGGCCATTTTTATACAGGCAGCCGGATGCAAACGCGTTCTTCAATGCGCCTCCTGAAAAGCCCTGTGGGGTGCGTTTAGATGCACCAGAAGTAGCTGGCCACCATAGGAATCGCAGCTCACGTGGTCTATTTGAAGACGCATTTTGGAAACCTTAATATAGGGGTTCCAAAATGTGCCTTCAAAAAGACCACGCAAGCGGCAATTCCTGTGCCGGCCAGCTACTTGCTGTGCGTCTAAATGCACCCGTGGGGCTTTTCAGGAAGCGCGTTGAGGGACGCGCGGCATCCAGCTATTCGTATAAAAGCGGCCCCAGCCACATAAGCAGCCAACATACGTTTGGCTGGCTCTGCATGGAGTACTCTGGATTTCCCAGCTTTGCTTCATGGGTGGCCATGAGTGGGGGCTCTGTGGCTCACAGGAGCATGCATATGGCTGCTTTACATTCAGATGGGCGGGTGGCTCTTTGGGTGGACATGCGGGGTAGCATCTTGTTTGAAAACCACCTCTCTCTCTCTCCTCTCTGCCCTAGAGGAGGGCCTGGGCCAGCAGCTCACTGTTCAGAATGTTGTTTGTTCTGCCCTACCTTCCAGGTTTTGAAGCAGAGGCTCAGGGGAAGAAGGGGGGGACCTGGTTTCACTGGGTTATCAGGATGTTAAAGCAGGGGGCACAAAGACTCTCCTGCCCCTTTTCTGACATGGCATCACCCCTGTGGAATGTTGTGACATCACAACACTCCAAAGGAGGCGTGCTCACATCAGAAAGGAGTTGGAGAGACCCTTTGCTCTGCCCCCTTTCTGGGTCACAGAGGTCATAAAGGTAGCAATTTTAGGCACCAGCTTCCTCCATTCTATCGAGAGCAGCCCTGATTGGACTGGGGAGAAACCAGGGCTGATGCTGGGATACCAGGAAGGAGCTACTTCCTGAAAGGGCTCAGGAATAGGAGAGTGTGGGTACTTTTACACATGAACAGTTATCTGAAGTAGCTGTAAACCCTAGTTCATAATTCCAGAGTTATTGTTCAGGAGTAACTGTTTACACAATCATGTTTAATTAGGAATAAGAACTAATCCTGATTTACAGTGGGAACAGGTTAATCTGGATTAGGGGTTACAAGGAAGACTGCAAAATCCCATGCAACTGCAACCAGACTTCAGTGTCATCTTCCACTCAGATTTCTGGGAGTACGTCACGTGTGTTGAACAGTTACAGCAACAGCAAGAGACAGAACAGTGACCTTGAAACCTTGGCACAGTGGATTTTAAATTTGGCGCAACCAGCAGCGATTACTGGGAAAACTTTGGGATGCCATAGAGATACTTATGGCTAGAGGGAAAGTTGACATGTCTAGCTGCAGTACTCTGTGACAGCAGGGGCTCAGTTCAGATTTACTGTTTGCACAATCACTTCCGGAGAACTTAATCTGAATTAAAATAAATCCCTGAAAATTAGGATTTAAGATCCCAGGGTAAAATCCAAATCCTGATCTAGTAATTCAGGATAAACTGTTCTCCTGAACCCCCGAATCTGAATTAAGAGACATTTACTCTGGATTAATGCACATGTAAAAGCATCCTGTGTCACGCACAGTTGGACCTGCCCGCAACAGTCCCGGTCAAGAATAAACTTGCACTGCTAGAGGCAGATGGAATGGGTGCTGGTGTCCATCCTGTTATGGGATTCTGGCAGCGTGCCACCCCATGCTCTTGTTATGATCATGATGAAGATTGGGTGGTACTATATTAGGACAGTGGCCCAATACATACTATCCAATTAATGACTTTTAACCTTTTAGTGGGACTGCCCCACTAGGATCTGAGTCTGCTGGTGGGAGGTGCTATGCAAACACAGAGAAGATCTTACAGTCTAACTTAATAAATATTAATAATAATGAATAGACTCCTACTGTTCTGTAGTTCTTTACCCCTCAGGAACGGGGAACCTTTTCTCTCACCACTTTGAAAATTAGTAAAAGATCTGTCACCCGCGCACTCCACCTGAGTGGCTGCTCTGCAGCTGTGCCACTTAGTGGCCACAAACCCCACCCTTGCTCGTTTAAAAACACCCTTTGAGGGCATGTCCTCTCTTCTCCACTCCTTTGCCGCTGAGCTCAGTCTTTCAGTGGTTGAGAGTAGGAACTGGATCCATGGGCCACATCCAGGAACTGCAAAGGGGCCAAATAAAAAACAGCCACCATGGGCCAGATTTGGCTGGAGGTTCTCCACTTTTGTCCTAAGATATAAAATGAATCATACTCACACACCATATTATTATTATTTTATTGTTTATTATTATAAGCATTTATAGCGCCGGCGATGTACCTGGCGCTTTACAAAAAATAAGATGGACACGGTCCCTGCACGGTGGCTATGTTCTGACAAAGGCCCTTTTCAAATGGGCTGACGGGGTGGGTGGGGTGTGGTGGCCATGGTGGGGTTGCGGTGTGTGTGCGGCCCGTCACATGGATGCCCAACCACCTCCACCCACGGAGGCACCTCCGTTGTCTCCAGTGCCTCTATGTGTGGGCGATGGGTAGAGGTGGGTGGAGCGCAGGAGCACGTGCACCCGCCACAGTGGTTGCAGGGATGACCCCCCTCACACACCCCGCACACGGGGGTGGGCATCTGTGCAAAACGGGCCAAAGAGAGCTAAACCAAAGTAACTACTCTGACTGCTATTATATTGAAGTAACTACTCCACAGTGTTCAGACAAACTGTGCACTACACTGAAGTTACTTCAATTTTTAAAATCAAAGTAGTAACTATTCCACTTTGGTAGCACTGAGACAACGTTTAATCCAAAGTGGTACTGAGGCAATTGTTTCTTCCTACTTCTGAATAAGATTGGTTTGGTTACTCTACTTTGGTAGCGTTCTACAAACAGTGTAAACCAAAGGAACAGTCTCCTACTCCTGAATAATGTCAGGTTAGCTTCTGTTGGTGTGAATGCTTCAGTAATACAACTGAAGTTAAACCCAACTACATATAATTAACTGTTCATCAAAGCATGGCCTATAAGAGAAGGGGTGAGCTGCTCAGGATCTCTTAAGAGTGTTTTAAAGGAGCATGGCTTTAGGTGGGGAGGGGTGTTGGATGTGTGGTCAGTGGGGGTCTCCTGGAACATCTCGTTTTAAAAACCCTTTGAAATTGACATGCCTGGCATGAGCACGGGGAACTGGGCTCCGCAGCGCTTGCAGACAGTTCCTGTGACTTGCAAAGGCCGTGTCCCCTGCTCACAGTGTCTGTGAGCAGCGGACCAACCTCCTGGCATGGGTGGCCGCCCCAGTTCACACGGGTAGGGGGATATGTGAGCGCCCGTTGCCACATAGTTTTTTGACTTGCCCCGCATGGCACACACTGTATTTCTCGGCAATGCGCCATGAGTGGGTGCTGAGTAGCTCAAGGGAGTGCATATTCCTCCGGGAAGAAGGTAAAACCTGGATCCTCATGGATCCACATGATTTTTTCACCCGATCCCAAATATTTCACCATCCTCCTACTTCACAACACATCACCCTGCATCTAACTAACCCCAAGATGCCCATGCGGGGATAGGGTAGCACTCATTTGAACACACCCCTAGTGGCGAAGCTGGAGAGCGTGGAAGGGATTGAAGCTTATTATTATTCTGAGTTTTATCAGTGCAAGGTATTAGCTCAGACTCGGATAGTTTGCCCCTCCGTCCAGCCCCAGAATGCGGCTCCACCTTTACTCGGCGATTGTAAGCTCTCGGGCAGGGCCCTATATAAATAATAATAATTAATAAATTAATACTAAAGAATACATTAATAAAGGCCCGGCTGCGGCTCTCTCTCTTCCTGTTCTCTGGGCATGGGGTAAAGGGAAGCTAGCAGCCAGGCGCCTCTGTGTCTTTAAGTGGGAGGAGGTGGTTACTTGGGCGAGCGTGACAGCAGCAAACAAACCCAGCCCAGCAGCTGCTCCTAGAGGAGGCGGGGAGCTCGGAGGAAGAGTCACCCTGCAGCCAGCCCAGCTCCCGGGACGCACGCTTACCCACCCGGCACCATGGTGAAAATCGTGACTGTCAAAACCAAAGCTTACCCCGACCAGAAGCCGGGCACCAGCGGGCTCCGCAAGCGGGTCAAGGTGTTCCAGGGCAGCGCCAACTACGCGGAGAATTTCATCCAGAGCATTATCTCCACCACCGAGCCGGCCGAGAGGCAGGAGGCCGCGCTGGTGGTGGGGGGAGACGGCAGGTTCTACATGAAAGAGGCCATCCAGCTCATCATCCGGATCGCTGCTGCCAACGGGGTAAGGGCCGCCCCACGCTCGCAACCGCCTTGCCTGCCTTCCCAGGCTCCCACTGCCCCCCCCCCCCCCCTGCCTGGAGCTGCCCAGATGTGCAGCCCCCCCTAGGGAGCCTGCAGGGTGGACGCTGTGACCTCGGGACTCTTCTCTCTCCTTTGTAGTCTCGCTCCTCCTTGATCCAAGGCCTCCGAGGTCAAGGGGAGGCTGCAGAGGTATTGCCACTGCCGGCCCTAGCTAGCTGGGAACCGCTTTGAAATTGGGGTGCCCGCCACTCGGGGCAAGATCAGAGTCTAGCCAGCCCATCCCTAGGGCTACACTGTGCAGCTGTCCCCGACGCCCTGCCCACTGGTGCCCAGGCGTGTGAAATCCTGCCTGTTGTAATCACAGAGCTGTGTGCTTGGGGATTGTGATACTAACTGCAGGATTCTTCCTTATTTTCACCCACACCGAGGCTCCGCCCCCTTTTACTTTGAATGAGGTTTTAAGATATTTATTTTTTAAAAAACAAAATCTGAGAATGCTCCAAAGAGTTGCAGGGAGCCTAGGTCTTGCTACTGTCCTGGGGAACTATGTTTGGCATTAAGGCCTTAAGCCAACTTTGGGGGGAAGGAATCACTTTGTAGTTCAAGTATCCGCTAGCTTAGGCTGGGGTTTGATATTTTGCCCTTGAGGTGCCAGGTTAGGAGAAGTGAAATGGGACTGATCTGTCTTTTTTGGTTGAAGTTGCAGCAAGGTTAATTACTATTTTATTTTATTTTATTTTATTTTATTTGCACTGAGATCCATGCTGGTTACACTCCTCTTGCTTTCCCCTTGTGCGAATGGAGCAGGGATGATGCCCTTTGACATTTAAGGTAACCTTTCAGGCATTAGAGATATGGTTTCTCTGTAGCTTGCTGCACTGATATAGTCAGTCCTCATTTAGACTAGCCAAAGGTTACTCTTCTGTTCTTTATAGGGTTCTTATACTGTTGAAAAGTGAGCCTGTTGGCTTCTTTTGGCAGGTTCTGCATGGTAGAAACTCCTCTTAATCCCATCTGTATTTCTGCACAGATACAACTGTAGCTGCATTTAGCAAAACAGGTGGGTGTGATGCCCCAGATTTCCCCCCACCCCCCACCTGGTTTGTGCAGCCTTACAGTTAGAAAGTGGTCCCACTTCTAAATGCATTGTTAGGACTGTTGGCATAGTTACCCCCAGTCTGTTACTAGCAGCAGGACTGGCTTCTAGCCACTTGGGGAGCTAAAATAACTCTTAGGGCAAAGAGACTCTCTCCGGGTATGCATTTTACACAAGGATTAATGGCAGAAGCAGGCATTTTTTGCACCAATGGCATGGAAATAAATAGGCAGATTATACAGCTTCCTAGGTGGCATGTGTGTGTGATGGGTTTGGGGTTCTTTCTGCTGTCTTCTTCCTGACCGGCAGTGACTCACTCCACTGGCCACAGGTCTCTCCAAACTGGCCCAGTCTGTAAAGGGGTAACTGGCTTGCCACCTGTGTCCTTAGAGATTCTCAGCCACAGAAGTTGTATCAAGGTTCACCGAAGTAGCTAACTCGGGATAGCCTCTCTTCTGTGTTTCCCAGTGTCTGCATCGCACAAGCACACTAATGTTTAGTTAAAAGAACTTGTATTTATACATTCAGATTAATGACAAGACAAAATTGATGTAAGGCCGCTTTTATACGAGGCGCTGAAAAGCACCTCCTGAGTCCCACGTTTAGAGAAAAGCGGGGAGTGTTGACATGGTCCCCCGCGCTGCTGGAAGTGACATCTTCCCCGCCGCTGCCGACAGCGAGGAGCACGTCCCTTCCGGCTGCGCGGGGAGCATGTAAACACTCCCCGTGCGGCTTTTCTCTAAACGTGGGACTCAGCAGGTGCTTTTCAGCGCCTCGTATAAAAGCGGCCTAAGAGTGCAAGTCTTAACAGAAGGATTCAGAAAGTAACACCATGCTAGATTCACTAGAAATCCTCTAAACCTCTCAAAAGTCCATGGCACGCAGCTAGATGTCTATAGCTGGGCCACCTTCTTCTTGAATGGGTGGGTCTGCTTTGGCTTCTCTTTGTCCTCTTAAATACTTCCTAGATGGTTCTCCCTTCTGTTTCTGGGTCATTCCCTCAGTCTCTGTACCCTCCAGTAACATTTAATCTACATTACAATTGTCTTCCCTATCTTTCCATAAACCTGCCCAACTTGTTTTGGGCTTGCATTTTATTTTCTAAAATAAAATGTCTAAAAGGTAACTTTTTTTTATATTGTCCCCACATACAAATTTCCCTCTCATTGAACTCAGTGTTTTAGACAGTTCCAACAACACCAAACTTGTCATGCTTTACATCATGGCTTCAAAGGTACAAATATGATTGTTTGGTCACATGAATACATGCATGTTAACATACGTGTTGTTTCCATAAACCCTGTCACAATGTGAGCGCTGTGTTTGGGAAGGCTAAAGTACTACCCCACTGCCTGCCCTAGGCTGCAGCCACACTAAAGAGGGGTGTACTTGTGCACACTCAGCCTTTGGGAAATCATTGCCAGCAGGAATTAAAAGGGCTCCTTCCAGTTCAGAGGTGCTCAACTTAAAATGTTGGGTAGGTCACAAGAAAATTGTTGACCCTACACTGGGCTGCACATCCACTCTGCCTCTTAAATCCAGGAGTGCCAGGCCCATGACCTAAATTTAAGCAACCCTGCCCTTGAGTTCTACGTGGCTCTCGGACCACGTGGCCAATCTTCAAACTGGCCACTGGGAGGCAAAAGATTCCCCCATCCCTGCTTTACCCTCTCTGATTCTTGCTTATCTGTCCCTGTCCCACTCCTCACCCCCTGCTCTGTTTCCCCCTTTTCTTTGCCTCTTCCAGTACTTTTTTCCCTCCTCCCTTCCCACCTCACAACACACACCTTTTCCTTCACAGCAGGCCAGTCTCCTCAGCAGCTATTCGTGGTGAGAATGGAGTGAGGATTGGACCCAGACTGTTGGGGCTGGGGCTGATTGGTTGTGGGTGAGAGTAGGCGGGGCTTGAATCTCACCCCCATTTCTCCTGGCCCCGCCTTATCCTTTCCTTCCCATTATTGGAAATGTTATGTTCCCCCTCGCATCCCCAGTGTGGAGAAAGTATCATACAGGCAGAAGGGATGATGGAAGTTCCAGGGTTGATGACTGAAATGGAGGTGAGGTGAGGAATTTCATCTTCCTCTTTGAGCGCCTGTCCGCATACACACTGATGTATTTGGCGCCATCTGGCGTCGAGATAGGGCTGATCTTCCAAGCAGCTTCTAGGGCGGGGAGCGGAGAGATGACATCATATCCTCACCTATAAATAACACTCCCGCTCCCCGCCTCCACAGTGCTGATACTGGGACCGGCTAAGTCAGCACAGCCGGCTCTTCCTACAGTGGTTTTGACACCATCTGCTCAACCCTCCACTGACACTGCGACAAAGCAGTCAGTGCTGGAGGGTGAGGTACCTAAGGATTGAAAAAAGCAGCCGCGCTGCTCCCCAAGTTCAGAGATAGAAAGGAAGAAGCAGAAAGCTTCGGCACTGGAGACGTCAGCCGAATCACCGCATCTTACGTTCCTGTGCTGAACTATTCCTCCTGCAACGCTGGGTAGGCACGGCTCCACTTTTGACACCAGCTTATCTTTTGAAGATGACCTCTGCTCTATGCCTCCAACTTCCTGTAGGAGTACAATGACACTTTCTCAAGACCCTTCCTCAGAAGACTTGGAGACATTGCTCCATCCCTTGTGGAATATGCTGGGACCATTTATCCAGCAATCCGTAAAAGCTGCTGTAGTAGGCCTGCATATACAGCTGCTGCCAGAGGCTCTTCCCACCTGTTAAGTTGGTGCAACCTGTATTGGCATTGGCAATTTTGGCACTAACGCCAATTTGGCAGCCAGTTCCTCAGCCTACAGGAGCCCAATACCGATGATGAGGAATGATTTCCCTCCACAGTCAGACCAACGGAGGGAGCTGGAAAGGGACTTGACATCAGACTTAGGCCAGTTTCAGACCCCCCCTCCCATATTCTGGCTACAGGGGGGGAACGTGCAGCCAGGATATGTGCAGGGATTGGCTGGTCTGAACCCCCCCCCCCCCCCNTTCTCAGCCACAGAAGTTGTATCAAGGTTCACCGAAGTAGCTAACTCGGGATAGCCTCTCTTCTGTGTTTCCCAGTGTCTGCATCGCACAAGCACACTAATGTTTAGTTAAAAGAACTTGTATTTATACATTCAGATTAATGACAAGACAAAATTGATGTAAGGCCGCTTTTATACGAGGCGCTGAAAAGCACCTCCTGAGTCCCACGTTTAGAGAAAAGCGGGGAGTGTTGACATGGTCCCCCGCGCTGCTGGAAGTGACATCTTCCCCGCCGCTGCCGACAGCGAGGAGCACGTCCCTTCCGGCTGCGCGGGGAGCATGTAAACACTCCCCGTGCGGCTTTTCTCTAAACGTGGGACTCAGCAGGTGCTTTTCAGCGCCTCGTATAAAAGCGGCCTAAGAGTGCAAGTCTTAACAGAAGGATTCAGAAAGTAACACCATGCTAGATTCACTAGAAATCCTCTAAACCTCTCAAAAGTCCATGGCACGCAGCTAGATGTCTATAGCTGGGCCACCTTCTTCTTGAATGGGTGGGTCTGCTTTGGCTTCTCTTTGTCCTCTTAAATACTTCCTAGATGGTTCTCCCTTCTGTTTCTGGGTCATTCCCTCAGTCTCTGTACCCTCCAGTAACATTTAATCTACATTACAATTGTCTTCCCTATCTTTCCATAAACCTGCCCAACTTGTTTTGGGCTTGCATTTTATTTTCTAAAATAAAATGTCTAAAAGGTAACTTTTTTTTATATTGTCCCCACATACAAATTTCCCTCTCATTGAACTCAGTGTTTTAGACAGTTCCAACAACACCAAACTTGTCATGCTTTACATCATGGCTTCAAAGGTACAAATATGATTGTTTGGTCACATGAATACATGCATGTTAACATACGTGTTGTTTCCATAAACCCTGTCACAATGTGAGCGCTGTGTTTGGGAAGGCTAAAGTACTACCCCACTGCCTGCCCTAGGCTGCAGCCACACTAAAGAGGGGTGTACTTGTGCACACTCAGCCTTTGGGAAATCATTGCCAGCAGGAATTAAAAGGGCTCCTTCCAGTTCAGAGGTGCTCAACTTAAAATGTTGGGTAGGTCACAAGAAAATTGTTGACCCTACACTGGGCTGCACATCCACTCTGCCTCTTAAATCCAGGAGTGCCAGGCCCATGACCTAAATTTAAGCAACCCTGCCCTTGAGTTCTACGTGGCTCTCGGACCACGTGGCCAATCTTCAAACTGGCCACTGGGAGGCAAAAGATTCCCCCATCCCTGCTTTACCCTCTCTGATTCTTGCTTATCTGTCCCTGTCCCACTCCTCACCCCCTGCTCTGTTTCCCCCTTTTCTTTGCCTCTTCCAGTACTTTTTTCCCTCCTCCCTTCCCACCTCACAACACACACCTTTTCCTTCACAGCAGGCCAGTCTCCTCAGCAGCTATTCGTGGTGAGAATGGAGTGAGGATTGGACCCAGACTGTTGGGGCTGGGGCTGATTGGTTGTGGGTGAGAGTAGGCGGGGCTTGAATCTCACCCCCATTTCTCCTGGCCCCGCCTTATCCTTTCCTTCCCATTATTGGAAATGTTATGTTCCCCCTCGCATCCCCAGTGTGGAGAAAGTATCATACAGGCAGAAGGGATGATGGAAGTTCCAGGGTTGATGACTGAAATGGAGGTGAGGTGAGGAATTTCATCTTCCTCTTTGAGCGCCTGTCCGCATACACACTGATGTATTTGGCGCCATCTGGCGTCGAGATAGGGCTGATCTTCCAAGCAGCTTCTAGGGCGGGGAGCGGAGAGATGACATCATATCCTCACCTATAAATAACACTCCCGCTCCCCGCCTCCACAGTGCTGATACTGGGACCGGCTAAGTCAGCACAGCCGGCTCTTCCTACAGTGGTTTTGACACCATCTGCTCAACCCTCCACTGACACTGCGACAAAGCAGTCAGTGCTGGAGGGTGAGGTACCTAAGGATTGAAAAAAGCAGCCGCGCTGCTCCCCAAGTTCAGAGATAGAAAGAGTTTTGTTTCTTGCTGTGCCCGCCTCACTGCAAGCCCCATTGGCTCTATGCAGCCTAGCCCCCCGAAAGCCCCCCCCTGCGCACACGCAGCTTTGCTGGCAGACGTGCAGGGATGCAGAGCTCGATGTCCTGCTCCGCATCCCTGTGCGTGTCTGCCGGCAGAGTCACACAGCGGGGCTTTCAGACCAGCCGATCCCCGCGCATATGCTGACTGCGCATTCCCCCCGCAGCCAGGATATGTGGGGGTGGGATGTCTGAAAGTGGTCTTAGAGGTACTTCTGACCGATGACTGGGTCACTCCTACCCAATAAGAAATGATGATGATGCTTCACAAAACCTAGACCAACCAAATCAGCCAAAGCAATCAGATGAGGTGTCTGATTTGGAAGTTGGGAAGTCGCCTGTATCGCGACTTTTGGTCCTTTCAGGACCTGTTGGCTTGAATGGCCTCAACACAAGGGGTCCAACAGACAGGAAGGAGCCATATCAGAAGGAGAAATATCAATTGATACATGGACTATCCGTGCCAGGGAGCACCTGGCTATTCCTCTGGCAAATGCTCTGACAGGTTGGACGAGATTTGGAAAGACCCCGTTACAGCTCGACCAGTGGCCGCTAAATCCCTAAGAAAGTGTGTGGTGCCCAAACACAGAGCACAGTTTCCTTATCAGGCACCCAGAGCCTAACTCACTCATTGCCTTGGTGTCAATGGAGAGGTCTCATATGAGGAAGATTCTTTCTTAACCATCTGATAAAGAAGGAAAGTGACGTCTGACTACCATGATTCAGCATTTTAGTTCAATAGGTGAGTTATGGAAGTAAACAAATGTGTGTAACCAGAGAGAAATGGGTGTGTGTCTTTCCTCTCTGTCAGTAGTACTCGTGAATGATGAACATTGGCAACAGTGGCAAAAATTACTCCCAAGGGATGACAGATTTGGAGTTGGAGCTTGCAGTGTTGGACTGCTCCCTGGGAGATTTGATAACTATTATTATTAATAATTATGAGTGTTATAGCACTTTTGGTGTCCACAGTGTTTTACAATCCTTACCAAGTTTACATGCTCACAGTAACCCTGTGAGGTAGGTCATTGTTGTTCCCATTTTACAGATAGGGAAACTAAGTCTTATTGGCTAAGACAGGATTTGAACCCTGGTTCAAACTTTAGCCTCTAGGCTACACTGGTTTAGTGAATTAATTTAAATGCTGATAGTGTCACTGCACACTTTTTTTAAACTTTTTTTTTGCCTTCCACTGTGATGGCGTAATGCTGTTTGGAAGCTTAAGTAGGTGGAAGCTAGCATTGCCTCAGTGGGCTGTTCACAGAGAACCTGGCAAACGGAAAATGTCTTGCTGTTCTGGGAAGTTTGCCTTTTTAGAAGCCTCCCATCAGAAATAGACAGGCATCTGTACAAAGAAGTTCAGGGTATTCTGAAGATACCTGGCAGTTACATAGAGTTGCTCCGGCAATAGCATTTCATGGGTGAGGTACAGGGTAAAAATGTCATTTTATAGCTTTTTAAAATACAGCCCTATATAGATGTTTTGTCCTTTTCTGGTTTCATTATGGACACTTTCTAGCCTTAAGTCCATGCCCAAGGTTGTCATTCCTTAACAAGGGAGGCCTTCCAAAATAGACTGGAGGGATGGAGGGAAAAGCTATTTTTAATTAAGGAGAGGAGGCAACAACGGCAGCTGATTTTAGAAAGGAGGGTTGAGGAGTTAAGCATGTTTAACATTATTGTATATGTGCAGAGCTGCCTTGACAGCAAGGAGTGCATGAATAAACAAACTGGGGGATTGGTTTCAGCAGAATAAAAGACTGGTTTGTCTAATTTTTTGGAAGGATATTTGAGAGCCTAGTGGACCTGGCGTGTTTCCAGGAGGTTGATCAGTGCTCCGTTGGCAATGCCTGAGCTCCCACTGGAGCCGCCTAAGACGTGAGGGGTGCACAGGAATATCCTAAGCAGACATTCCTTTAGCCTAGAGCAGAACTCTTCCCAATAAGTACTGTGTGTACTGTGTGTACCACTGCGATAGCTTTTCATTTAGAAAGTGGCCCCCCTCAAATGTGTGAAAGCCACTGCATCTTTGTTTTGTGGTTATAATTTTGCCCTTTGTTTGTTTGTTTATTTTATAAAAGACTTAATACCCCACTCCCCCCACCCTCACCCATCTCCCCCACCAAATGCCTGGTGGAACAGCCAGGTTTTGCAACTTTGTCGAAAAGAGGGATGGTCCGGGGCCAATCGGGCCTACACCGGAAGGGAGTTCCACAGCCTCAGTGCAGCCACCGAGAATGCCCTCTCCGTTGTGGACCCCCGGAAGACTCAGGGGACCTCGAGGAGGGCACCCCTGGATGATCGCAGGGACCAATCCAGAACCCAGGGGGTGAGGTGATCCCGCAGATAGGTAGGGCCTATACTGTTTAGGGCTTTATAAGCAAGCACCAACACTTGGAATCGGGCCTGAAAGACTATAGGCAGCCAGTGCAGAGAACTAGTGTAATATGCTCCCGGTGGCCCAGTCCCACCAGGAGATGGGCCGCCGCATGCTGTCGCATTCTGCACTAGCTGCAGCCTCCGGACCGTCACCATGGGTAGCCCCATGTAGAGTGTGTTACAACAGTCCAACCTAGAGGTGATAAAAGCATGGATGACAGTGGCCAGGTTGGAGTCCGAGACATACGGCCGAAGCCGTCGTACCAGATGTAATTGGTGAAAAGCGCTTCTTGCCACAGAATATCCAGGTGGAACTATGAATTGAGGAGCACCCCCAGACTCCGCAGTTGAGAGACCAGCAGAGGGCAGACCCCATCAATGATGGGGGATGCCACCTCCACCACCTTACCCACCAACATCACTTCCATCTTGTCAGGATTCAACCTCAGTCGGTTAGCCCTCATCCAGTCCCCCACAGCCACCAAACACCGAGTAAGCACCGAGATTGCCGGGCCTGAGTCAGATGAAAAAGAGAGGTAAAGCTGGGACACCGCACGCCAAACATCCTGACTACCTTGCCGAGTGGCTGCATATATACGTTGAACAGGAGAGGGGACAAAACCGAACCCTGCGGAACTCCACATGAGAGGCCTCCGTATGATGCAAAATAATCCCCGAGCACCACTCGCTGAGTTCTTCTAGCCAGGAAGGAGCGGAACCATTCAAGAACTGTCCTGCCCACCCCAGCACGGTCCCGCAGCCACATCACCAACATCTCATGATCAACGGTATCTAATGCAGCTGACAGTTCTAATAGAATCAGCAATGTCGAACGACCCTGATCCAATTCACAGCGAAGGTCGTCCACCAATGCCACAAGCGCAGTCTCAGTGCCATAACTTATAGCAGAGGGCTGCACTGAGGTTGGCGGCCGAAGGGCGAAGCAGCCGTTGGCGGAGCCAAGGAGGCAGAGGCGGCCCGCTCTGCATGAGAGGTGAGGGTGAATGCTGTGAAGTCTGACTCTGAGGTTTGTGGGAGTGCAGGGATACGAGCTGGGAGAGACTTGATGGCGGCGGCACCATGGACCCTTCCCACCTTCCGGGATAAAGACAGCAGAAGCCCCTGTCAGTTTCAACTACCTGCCATTTGTGGAGGCGGTGGCGACGGCGGCCAGAGTGGGCTCCGGGGGGGAGGGCAGGTTCAAGGAAGACACTTGTGGGAGAAACAAGACTGGTAAGTGGCTGTGGCCGCTTACTCTCCTCCCTCTATTTTGGACACGCCCCCAGCCGGCTTCAAAAACAACGTGCCAGTGGCCGTGGGGCCGACGACCAAAGGGTGCAGCCCTTTGGGGTTCGGAGGGGGAAAGGGGGTAACCCCCTGTGATGTTGTATGGATTGTGGGGGTTTTGATGTGGAGATGGTGGGGCTAGCTCCCTCCAGTGAGAGAGGGGTAGAGCTGGCCACATGTTTCCCTGGTGGCAGCAGGGGACAGGAATGATTATTGTGGGACCTGCCTCTGTGTGGGCGGTGTTGGAATGAGATAATAGTGGGGTGATAAATATGTGATTAATATGTTAATGTATTTTTAGGATATTATGTTAATTGTTACATTGTATTGAGCTGGGTCCCCTGTGTGGGAATATAACCAGGAATGTATTTTTTTCTGTGAACCGCCTTGAGTCATTTTTGAAAAAGTGCGGGATATAAATTCAATGGAAATGGAAAAAAATAACCCGGACAAAAAGCAGACTCTGAAGGATCAAGAAAACTGACATGGTTCAGATGCTCCTGCAGCTGCTGGGCCATCACCCCGCTCAATAAACTTCCCTAAAAAGAGAAGGTTAGAGGCAGGCTGATAGCTGGAAACGGAGTCAATGTCAAGCGATGGCTTCTTGAGCAGAGGCTGCACCACTGCAGACAGCCCGGCACTCTGCCCTCCCAAAGGGAGGCATTGACCACCCCAGTCAGCAATGGCCCCAGAGTCTCCCGGCAGGCCTTCACTAGCCAAGGATGGGCACGGGTCTAGCTCACAAGAGGTTGCCCTGACTGCCCCCAGAACATCAACCGCCTTGGGGAGTGTCACCCACTGTAATTGATCCCATAAAATAGGACAAGGCTTATGTGTTTTTGGAGCTGGGGGGAACAGAGCTGAAATCGCTGTAGTCCTGGACCCCGATTTGCAAATACGTATGCGTGTCGTTTTACACACATCAGTAGCTCCAGTTCACGCACGTTTTCAGGATTGTGGTCTTGCAGTCCAGCCTGTAGACAAAATGATGGGCAGGGTTGTTAAGGGATGTCTGCTTCCTTCGGTATTTATTTTTCATCGGGCTCAAATAGTTAAGACGCTGTTAAGCTTGGAGGAAGGGAGAGAAAAGGAACAGAGAAATTGACTCATTAAGGGTACAATCCTCTCCCTCCACCCCTCCCTTTTGAAGTCAATGGCTCAGCTCTCATTGACTTAGGGTGTGGTCCTCCATCATCAAAGTGAGCTAAGAGACTTAAGGGCATAGGGTTGCCATCTCGCAGTTTATTATTTTAATAATAAAATATTATTTATTTTACCTGGATGGGGAGGTATTTATATATAAAAATAAAAATAATTATAAAATATAATTGTGTGTATATGTATATGTATATATGTATATGTATATGTATATATATAATAAAAAATAAATAAACATTTTATGTATTTTATATAAAAATAAAAATATAATTATTTTCCCCTTCTGCTGTTGGGGGCAGCTAACTTGCCACCTGCCATTTCTTCCATGGGCAAGTGTGTGTCTAGAACTTGGTGTGTGACTGTAGGGTAAGTGCTGGGCGGAGACTTGGCCTGAGCAATACCCTGCCTTAGGGTTCCACCCAGGCACCTCCGATCCTGTGCTCCATCTGTCGGGCCACCCCTGAAATACAGTATAAAGGAACCTCATAGGAGGAGCGAAAAAGGTCGTTCTGTCAAGGAGTCCACTGGAATAGGGATTGGGAATAGGCAACCGTAAGAAATAGTTCTTGAAGTTGGGATAATTATAAACAGGGGCTCGTTCTAGCGAGGTTTGACTGCAACATACAAAAGGAAAAGGAGTGTGGTTTAAAAGGTATGAGAAACACCACCGCAGTACCGTGCTGAAGCATTTCTAGGACTCGGGCCAGGACTTAGGGGCAGGCAACGTAGGCACCTGCCTAGGACAGCAGATTTTTGGGGGGAAGGCAGCAGATTTTGGGGGATTCTGTTCTTAGCTCACACCCACCCGGTCATGACACCCCTTCCCCCACCGCTGCTGCAATCACACTGTCTCGCCCACGCTGCCCCCCCCCACTCCCCAATTGATCCCCACCTGGAGAAGCTTCATTCCACCCCCGAGCTCCCTGCAAATGCGCTCTGCGGTGGAGCCGAGCACAGAGGAAGAGACTCTGCTTCCGTGCTGGGTGCTGCCATTGTCTTCCTCCCTTAGAAGGCAGCCTGCATATGCACCCGAGCTCTGCGGTGTGTGGGGCGGCAGCCTGAGCTGCCATGGGGTGCTAAAATCCCAAGTCCAGCCCTGCTTTTGCTTCTGTCTTGGATCATTGTGTCAGAGCTCCTTATTGTTTTGGTTTTAGCGTGCCTAATTCTCACACGCTCCTATGCTCCAAAATAAATTCTTGAATGTCAATTAAAATGTCACCAGCAGCCTGAGGCACAGAACTGGCACCATTCAAGTAAATACTGTAACACCTAAATAATGTCCTTCTAGTTCTAGATGTGGATCTGATCCTACAGAAGAGCACTAGTTCAATCCTTCACTAGCCTAATTTGCTGTGACTGTCCATTAGGGTGCTATGTTCCTTAATAATGTCGTCTTGAAGATAATACCTACCTTCTTGATCTGGAAAGGCAGGTGCATTGGTTCTTCTTTCAGCTGGTTTCCAAAAACGTTTTAAGTTCAAATTAATCTCATTTAGGTGAGGGTGTCCTGGTGGTGGTGGTGGTATTATTAGGAAGCATTTAAATAGCACCAGCAATGTACCTGGTGCTTTACAAAGTAATGGAATAAACACGGTTCCTGCCCTAGGGTTTACAATTTGAGAGATGGGAGTGGGGGGCAGCCGAAGGAAGGGGAACAGAGGGAGAGACAAGGAGTGTAACATTCACAAAGGTGCGAGGTCCCAGGTGCATGCGCTTGGCTTGGTTACATCGAGAATGATGGATGGCTGGTCCATGTGGTGAGGATAAGAGTACACAGACCTCAGGTAACCGATTGTACTGGATGGAGGGTATCAGCAGGAGTTAGGAGAGGGGAGTGAGGAGTGGGGGAGGGCAGAGCGGAAGAGGTGGGTCTTAAGGAGGGATTTGAAGGTACGAAGGGAAGGGGTGAGGCAGATGTGGGCAGGGAGGGAGTTCCAGGCATGGGGGGCAGCCAGGGAGAAGGGACGAAGGCAGCTAGGGGAGCAGGGGAGACGTGGGGGGGCGAGAGAGGGGACAGAGGAGTAGCGGAGTTCACGGACTGGAGTATGGAGGGAAATTAGTGCAGAGAGGTAGTGGGGAGCAAGGTTGTGAAGAGCTTTATAGGTAAAGACTAGGAGCCTGTGCAGGATTCACTCAGGAAGGGGGAGCTGTATGTTGTGAAAACGACAGGTGAGGTGGATGACCCTGGGAGCAGAATTTCGGATGGAGAAAAGGGAGAGTGGGGGAGGCCAGTGAGAAAGAGGTTACAGTAATAGTGGCGAGAGATGACCAGGGCGTGAACAAGTGTTTGGGCAGAGGAGACAGAGAGAAAAGGGCGAATCTTAGCAATGTTATGGAGGGAGAAGCAACAGGATTTGACAACAGAGTCGACGTAGGGTTTAAAAGAAAGGCACAAGTCAAAGATGAAGCCTAAGCTACGGACTTGGGGGATGAGAAAGATGGTGATCCCGTCAATGAGGATCGACAGGGAAGAGGAGGAGTGGGGGGGAGGAGAGATAGGGCGTTCAGTTTTAGTCATGTTAAGGTTGAGTTGAGGTTGAGATTTCCAGGTAGAGATGTCAGAGAGACAGCTGGTGAGGCGAGTTTGAATAGATGGAGAGAGAGAGAGTTGAGTGTCATCAGTGTAGAGGTGATATTGGAAGCCATGGGAGGCAATGAGTTTGCCTAGGGACAGGGTATAGATAGAAAAGAGGAGAGGGCCAAGGACAGAGCCTTGGGGAATACCAGCCGAGAGGGGAAGGGAGGAGGAGGTAGAGTTGGCAAGAGACATACTGAAGAGGTCAGAGAGGTAGGAGGAGAACCAGTCGAGGATGGAGCCAAGGGAGTGAAGTGAGTTCAGTAGGAGTGAGTGGTCAACAGTATTGAAGGCAGCAGAAAGGTCAAGGAGGACAAGAATGGAGTAGAGTAGAGGTGATTAGATTTAGCCACTAGAAGATCACAAGAAGCGTTGGGGTGCTATAGAGAATTCAATCTCGCATGTTTGACCGATGGATCTTGCTTACCCACTTTGAGTCTGACTGATTCCCAACGCTGAATATGGCAAGGAATTTCCCCCAAGGTTTTGTGTGTGCAGGTGTTTCTTGTGTGTGCACTGCAGGGAGGAGCATGACTTGCTTGGTTGAGTCATCTGCAGGGTTCCTAGTTCTCTCTGCCAAAAAATTGGAAATTCTCTAAACCCTCCACCCCAAATTCTCCAATTTAAAAACACCAAAATATGCATTTTTGGGCCATTAAAATTAGAAAGTGTTTAATGCAAATTATTCATTTTTTGTGACAATCTGATGCACTGGTTGCCACTGCCACTCAAATAACAAAATAAAACAATATCCCACACCAGCCAGCCCCAGTAAGGAGCCCAAATCTCTCCCTCGGCGGGTGGAGGGTGGTGCTACTCCAATCCCCTTCTCCCTGCCATCCCCAGCACGGACCCAAACTCATCACTTTTGGTGGATCTCCACCTCACCAAAAGCCAAATGTAGCTGTGGTATTTCAGCAAATCTCTTTTCTTGGGTGCAGGCGCACACCGGAACCTCCACAGAGCTTCCGCCTCCTTTAAATTTCTACTGCCACCGTTTTTGTAGGTGGAAATTTCCCAGAAAAAAATGCAATTCCATGTTTTTGTTTGATAAAACGGGAATTCTGTGTTTTCCCCCTGGTTTTCTGCGCTAAATGGAAAACCCTGTCATCTTGGTATACTTCACCAAACTGAGGCTTATGGCATTATTTCTCTGCCTGATTCCATTCAATTAAAGAGAGTCTCTAATTGCAGATTTACATTATATAGCAAAATGGACAGTTGGCCACTGATGATACAGAACTTCAACAGCAGAAGAAAGTCACTTTGAAAACCAGAGTACTGAAGGTTAGAGATAATATTGATTCTGTGGCCCAGACACTTGCCCATACTCTTCAACAGATGTTGGTCCAATAAAACATACCATCTGAACTACTTTGTCTCCACCTCCAGGGCCGACCTTAGGAGTTGCGGGGCCCTATTCTCCCACTGGTGGCAAAGCTGCCGGTGGGCCTAGGGGTGCTCCCTGGCTCGGTAAGGGGGCGCTACCTGGGCCTGTGCTCGGGTGGAGGGGCACTCCCCTCCACCCATCCCCAAGCCCAGCCATTTCAGCGGCACTTACCGCATCCGTTGCCATGGTGTCACCGTCCTGGGCCCCTCTCGCCAGCTCCCTGCGTCCGATTCGGGCAGACGCAGCAGCGGCAGATTAAATCTGTCGCTGCCTGTCGCCAACGGAAGTTGCCAGGGAGTGTGGGAGAGGCAGGACCTCTCCCTCACTCTGTGGTCCCCTCCGCTGTCTGTTAGTCTCGGCCAGGGGGAGTGAGAGAGAGGCAGAGGCCCCGCCTCTCCCACATTTCCCCTGGCCAAGACTGACAGGCAGCGGAGGGGGGGGGGGGCTCTGCCTCTCCCTCATTCCCATTGGCCCCCTCCGCTGCCTGTCTCCCACTCGGCCCAGGGAGTGAGAGGCAGAGGCCCCGCCTCTCCCTCACTCCCTGGCCAAGACTCAGGGGGGCCCTGTGCTCAGGGTCCCCAGATCCTGGCCACTGTCAGGCTGGGAGTTGGGGGGAGGGCAGGAGTGGGGCCCAGGGCGGTGGCCCCGCGGTAAGGCCGGCCCTGTCCACCTCAGTGATTCTCTGCAGTTTTTGGATCCATGCACACTTGGGAATCAGTTTGTGATAGTGAAAGCTAACGTGTAGAAAGGACAGGCAAAGGACCTTTTGACTTGGACTTCCATTTTTTTAAAGATTTTTTTTTTCCTTGTGAAAATAAATACAGCCTTGTTTGTCTTGTCTTTCTATCATTAACTGAAGTTGAGTGCTTTCCAGGAAAAGGTGTATAGTCCTAACCATGCTGACCTATTGGGTGTTTCCAGATGGACAGCAGCCCTGCTCCTTCTCTGCTTCATGCCCCAGGTAGCCCAGGTGGCCTGCAAGATGGGTGTCTTCAGACGTTATGAGATCACGGTGAATACCCGCCTGTGGTCACCGTGTCTCGAACGTCTGTTTGCGGGGCGCCAGATGTTCGCCACGGTGAATCCCCACATGGGGTCTGTTTGAACCACGCTTCCCGGGCTAGCCGGGGGAAGGTCCCGGGAAGCGTGGTCAAACGGACTCCGGGCCGGAACCAACGAAAAGTCACGTCTGGCCGTGTGCCACGGCCCGGGATCCCCGGCGGGATCCCGGGCCACGGCGCTTCCGGCCCGATGCGGCGGCCCTGTCTCCTCGGAGGGCGGGCGGCGGGGTGCGTAGAGGGGGCGGGGCCATGCGGCCGCACGTTGCGCCGCGCAGCCCCGGCCCCTCCCACTTTCCCCGCCGGGATCCCCCCGGCACGTCTGTTGTGGCGTTACGGGGTGACCCCGGCGGGGAATGAAGCCGGTGGCTTCGGTACGGGGCCAAAGGGCCCCGTAACGTCTGAAATCACCCAATGTTGAAGCGGAACAGGGGCAACCTGTCTAGTGGAGCTCTGGAACATCTCAGTCAAACCCGGGGCACTGGCCCATAGCAGAGCAGCAGACCTACGCTGCTGCTACGCTTCTGGCCGGTTGTTGCCCCGGACAATACCATAGCATTGCGGTCACTCTTGCCCGCAACTCTGTGGGGTGTGAGGGCGGGGGAAGCACTGTGCTGGCAGACTGTGGGCTAGGGGATAAAACCTGACTTAGGTGGAGCTGGAGAAGTGGGGGTGCACCCCTGAGCAACCCTGGGGGTAGCCAGCCCCGCATCCATCTGAAAACACCCATTCACTATTTGGTTGCAAACTACAGAACCAGCCTAGTAAATGCCCAGCAGCTTTGTACTAGCTTCAAAACCCAGGGACGAAATCCAACGTTTTGGGGAAAGAGTCCCCTACAGAAAACAGTACAGCCTGGGCAATAGCAATGAACATTCCTTCCCCCGCCCCCGCACACAACCTCCATTGTAGATCAGGTTATGAGTTAGGCAACGTGGAAATGCAGGACCGCGTCGGAAGGAAGGGAAGAATAATAACAAAGGGGCTATTGTCCTGCCCTCTTTCTGATGCAGCTCCGCCCCCTACAGAGCATTGCGATGTCACGACCCTCCACAGGAGCCAGGGTTGCATCTGAAGAGGGGGGTCAGGACATCTCCTTTGCCCTTCCCTCTTTCTAACGTGTCAACCTGGGCCGTGCGAGGGGCGGGAAAGAGGGCAAGGAGCCCCAGCCCTCCAAACAGTGTTTTCTGCAGGACACCTCCCCTGGGCCAGGGATGGTGGGGTCAGAGCCTTGCAAAAGTGCCTGCCCCCAGCAGTCCCCAGGAGTGGCAGTGGTAATGCCCCACCCCCCAACAGCAGCAGTGGCAATGATGTGGAGTCACGTTGCAGCACCTGAGGCGCCCGACAGTGCCCTCTCCATGCCGGTGCTTTGGGGCCTGCAGCAGTGGGAGTTTCGGGCACCATGACAGGATCTGCCGGGGAGGGGGCAGATGCTTCTGCAGGGCACTGCTTCCCTACTCTGTCCCCTGTTTCAGCAGCAGCAGCATCTGTCTAGGGCCCCGTCTATTGTAACGCACCCCAAGAAGTTATGATTTTCCCTCCTGGGCACCTTAATTCTAAGAGTGTCTCAAGCCTGACATGGAGGCACTGATTCTAGGGATGGGAACCTAGCCCAGTCTTCCCTTGTTCAGACCTTGTTCTCTTTGCTGAGACTGCCAATACAAGTACTAATTGTAACTATGCTTTTTGATGAGGTCTTTAAAGGATAAGCTGCCAAACATCAGATGTGACAATAACTAATGAGGTAGTTGGCCTATTGTATTTAAGCAAATGACCTAAAGCTAAAGGACAATGCAATACGCACCAGTCCCCTGCTACTTCGTGCTAATGGCTAGGGCTGCATTCACATGAGAGTCTTCTGCCTGTACTGTTCGGTGCAAGAGTTTGCAATCAGGCATTTTAATTGTTCCCACGTTACTCCCAGGCCTCGGAAGTTACCACGTGTACTGCCGTGGCTCTGATAGGTATCCCATTATGCTATGGTTTTGTTTTTCTTGTTTGAGACAGGCAGTTTGGGGGGGGGGGATTAATCCCCTGAGGGGGAAAGCCCCTCGATCCCCTCCCACAGCAATTAAAGCGGACGGATAGGCAGACTAATCCCTTCACACATTAAAAGAAATGCGTGTGATGAATTTAGAATGATTGTTAAACCTTGCTTTCCAGCTTAACTTTTGGGGAGTTAATGCATGTTTCACCCCAGTGTGTCCTGTGACCTAACCATTTCTGGAACATTAAAAAATAAAGGGGAAGGGTTTTTTTCGCACACTAAGCATCTTGTGTAAATCAATGATGTAGGGTGACCAGATATGCAAATTTTAGAGGACACTTATGAGAAATACAAGTTACAGGGCTGCATTGGAGCCAGTACAGCCCTGGAACCTGTATTTCTCATAGGTGTCCACTAAAATTTGCATATCTGGCCACCCAAATGCAGTTTGTCATGCAAAATGTTGAGTTTAATTAGGTTCTTTGTGGTGGTTAGTTACCCTACGTACCACAATTATGGGAAGTCCAAACTGGTGAGAATGCATTTTCAAGTAGTAACTGCATTCCGCCACTACTGAATTACATGTGCTAATCACTTGGTTTATTGTGGGTTTTGACTTATTGTGTGTGTTCTCCTCACTTTCCCCCAATACATTGAAGGGAGAATTGGTTCCACCAGCTAATTTCCCATATATGTAATGGAGCAGTAAGGTATTTTGAGAGATAGGATCTCCTGCAGTAAGCGGATGTTCCAACCTCACTAGCAAGTGAGAAGGGAAATTCCTTGCCTTGCTTTTGGCTGTAACACCAGTGGGAGTTTCAGATGTAATCCTACTGCAGTAATCCGAAACCCAACCCCACTGAATGGAAAAAATCCATGTTTTCCTCTGGGATTTGTTTTACCATGACTGCACCACACGAGGGACTCCTGTACCTATGAATCCAATGACTACACTGTGCATCGTTCTGAAGCAAAGGGATGCTTTGATGATAAACCTTTTTTGCTTGTTGTTGAGGATCTTGTGACTGTTGATGTTGTGAAAACTGCATTATGCGGTGCCCCTTCTATGACTTTCCCTCCCATTTCCCCCCTGCATCTCTCTCATGAAATTTTCCACTAATTACTATAACAAAATCTCGGCTCTGTATAGCTCTAAAACAGTGGTCCCAACCTCTGTGACCTTATTTTGAGGCTAAAATAGAATCATGATCCCTCCCAAACAGAGATTGTGACCTGATCTGCAGATGGCATGATTGCACTTGGGGTCATGGCATCGTCTGAGAACCTCTGCTCTTAAAAACATGGTGGTACTTGTGATTGCAGCACAAGATGATACATTGGAAGAATTATATATAATGTTTTTTAAAAATCCACCATGATTAATCTTTATCAGGAGAGAGTACTGTAGCAGAGCAGCATTCTGCAGCTTTTTCCTCGGACAGAAAGAAACATTCATTATAGGGTAAGAGGCCTGGTTACATTAGAGATCTAACTAACAATTAGAATGACCACCTTCCCAGAAATGTTGATCCAAAAAGAGGTAGGGACAAGGCAGAGGGACTGTCCCATCCCCTTTCTGATGGGGCCACTCAGCTGTTCAGGGTGTTCTGACTGACATCACAACATTCTGCAGGAAGAGGGGCCACATGAGAACACGATTGCGAGACTAAAGGGCCACACACCCCTTCCCAGCCCTTGAAAACAATTCTAACTGTGCCCCTGGATAACCTAGGAAAATAGTTTGGAGATGCTGCACCAAGAATGGGAGCCTCCAGGTCAAACCCAGAGGGCTGATAACGCATATGAAGTGCCGTACTGGGGTCAGGTCAATGGTCCGTCCAGCCCAGCATCCTGGGTGTAGTCAGATGAGCTGCACAGGTCCGATCCCTGTGTGGGCCTGTGGTGGGCAATTGGCCCCACCACGCAATGGGGCCAGCGAAGGGAGCTGAGCACACGAGCGCAGGGAAACCAGCCAGCTCGGCCCATCTCGGAGCTGAGACACTGCCCACAGGAGCGGCTTCCTGGCCCTGCCCCAGACCAACTGAGAGCTGGCCCCTGGCTGTGAAGTGGCCATGCATGACAAGTGCTACTGCCCATCGCTGACGGCTCCACAGCCTTGTTCCAAGTGTGGCCAGGCAACCACGTCTGGCCATATGGGTTGTCCCACCTTGGAAAGCCTTACCCTGCTTGCAGTAAGACTGCTCTGTCCTCGGGATTTTCCAGAGGATGCGTTGCGGAGCAGCCAGCTGCCTTTACCCCGTGGGGCGCGGCAAACAGCTGGCGGGCCCTGGGCACACAAACCACTGCATTGCGTGGCTCGTGTGCGCAGGGAGGGGTAAGGCTACCCAAAGAGTGGTAGCCTCCCCAGTCCGTCTCATGTGGCTGCACCCCCTGTCTCCAACAGTAGCCGCTGTTGATCGCTTCAGATAAGTACACAACCGGTCATGATGGGGTGAACCGTTCCCTGCTGTTGCTCCCAACAGTCAGAGGTTATGTCCCCTGACCAGCTCACTAATAGCCATTTATGGACCTATCTTCCCAGAACTTATCCAATCCTTTTTAGACCAGATTATGCTATTGACCTTCACAACATCGTCTGGCAGCAAGTTTCACAAGTTAATTGTGTGCTGAGTGAAAGGTCCTTCCTCTACACACTGTAAAATCCCACCCCTCTTTTAAAAAAAAAGTCATAAGTGTTTTGTTCTGCTTATTTATAGCCGGATTATAGACAAAAAACAGACGGACAGAGGTTCGGACCCGTGCAGCTCATGTGACTACACCCAGGATGCTGGGCTGGACGGACCATTGACAGTACGTCACAGCCCTCTGGGTTTGACCTGGAGTCTCCCATTCTTGGTGCAGCATCTCCAAACTATTTTCCTAGGTTATCCAGGGGCACAGTTACAAGGATCTTGGGAGAAATCGTGACACCAATAAATAAAGCACCCATTGATTCCATTGGGGCCAAGATTTCAGCCAATACCATTTTTAACTTCAGCATATGCTGATGCAAGTACTGGGCCAGTACTCCTAAGAGTAGCTGAGCAGAGTATGTAAGATTTTGCTCACATGAACATTTACTCTCTGGGTAACTATCCCTACTTTATTTTAATTCCCCTCCCACTCTTCAAGTTCACAACACACAGGGCTTTCAAACAAAATCCTCCATCCATTAACACCAGTGGCTTGGCTCCCGTTTACTTTAATGAATGGAACATTGTACCCATGGTGACCAAAGCGAAGTAGAGATTGAGTATCCCCATTGGCATGTCCTCATAATAAGAGTACCCACACCAGAGTACCAGTGAGTAACTGTAAACAGGGGAAGGGTGTTAATTGAGCATGTTGAATCACTGTTGTTACTATAAGACCAGCAATGTACATGGTGCTGAACAGCCGCATTGGAGGCTGGTCCTTGTTCCAAGGTGGAGCCATTGCCCATTATGGAATCATGGAAATAGGGTTACTTTACCTGGAAAGAAAAAGAGAACCCTATTTTGCTGCTTGCTAGAACGCTGAATGTTTATTACTGTGTTAGAGCTGCACTAACCGGGTTGCATCATGAATGAGGCACCGTCATGAAACTGTCTTTAAAAAAAATAAATAATCTTGAAGTTGTCTTAAAAAAAAGGGGCAGCTTTATTTGTAGTTTCTGAGCTTTTTGGGGTACATTGCAGTAATTTTAAAGCTCCTCTCTGCAATCATGAAGGCTAGGCTTTTTTTTTTTTTTTTTTTTTTTTTTAAATGGAAGTTGAAATTCTCAATTTTAACACGAGTCTTGAGATTTGGGGTTTTAAAAAACCCTGCAAAACTGTAACACGTGTAATCAAACGATGAAAGTTGGGAGCTCTGTTATGCCTTCCTCCGCCTCCCCCTTTCCTGGCATCTCTCCTCTTTACTGTCCTTGTAACTCCCTTACATGGCAGCTGAGTGGGGTGAGATTCTGTCCAGAATAAAAGAGTTGGGTGGATCTGGTCTGAGACTTTGGAAGCTGCTGGGGTGTGTGTGTGGTTTTGGGGAACCAGTTTCCATTAAAATCCTCTCAGGGTGTCTTTGAATGAGAGGCGTCCACGAATGCTCCCCCCCCCCACCCCCGGTCCAACTGCTCATGTGAAGGGGGTGCATGCTCCCGTGAACCATGCAGCGGCCAGTCATGGCCCCACACAGAGCACCTCCAAAAAATCAGGCGTGCTCCATGCAGGGCCAGCTACATATGTGGGGGCTGCCTCTGTTGCCGGGGTAGCCATGCCGGGAGCCACCTGTGTGACATGCTCCCCACACACATCATGTGCATGGGTGCCCCACAGCTGTGCCACTCAGCAGCCACGCCCCCGCCCCCCTTGCTCGTTTAAAAACACCCTCGGAGACTGTGAAACCTTCTGTGCATGGTTGCGGGGGGGGGGGGGGGGCTGCTGTTAAGGCAGACAAAGCCTTGTGCCTAGCAAAGTAATGGGTCACTGGAGGCTTCATTGGGTTTTTGGCTGCAGAGTACTTCATTTATTTTACTCTCGGTTTTGTCTTAGAAACTAGAGAAGAATATTTTCCTGCTAGACTGGTTGTCTTCCTCTTTGCCGTACACACTGTTACTTATCACTTCACACACAGGAGCCCCTACCACTGTTTTGAGTGAAGGTAAAATTAGCCATTGCGAGTGAGCGTAACATACCATTGGACTTGTGGGACCAGGGTTCAAATCCTGTCTCAGCCATGAACTCATTGGGTGGCCTCAAGCATGGGTGAAAACAGACATGACGCTAACCACCCTTGGTGGTCATTTATGCATGTTTCAGGGCTGCATAGGGCACCAATACAGCCCTGCAACATGCATAAATAACCACCAAGGGTGGTTAGCGTCATGTCTGTTTTCACCCTTAGTCACTGGGTGCAGCCACATGAGACTTTATCCCACTTGGGGCAACATTAGTCCACTGTGGACAATGCTGACATGCAATGAAGTGGCTGGTATGCCTGGCGGCTGTCAGATGTTCACCCCATCCCAAGGCGGGGCGATCAGCCAGCTAACACGCGATGCGTCCTCTGAAAAAGGCCATAGATGCATCACGTGTTAGCACTGCGTAAAGTGGGATAACGCTTCCCAAAGCGGGTTAACAGGCCTCCTCCCATGTGGCCAGGCCCATAGTACCCTGACAAGAGGCGGATCTGTGGCTCGGGCCTGGAGGAATGCCCTATTCCTCACTGCCTTGCAATCAGCTGTTAGGTGGCAGGGAAGAGGGCACATGCTCTTTCTAGGCCCTCTCCCGAGATCTGCTGTTAGACAGATGGGAAGAGCACTTGCACTCTTCCCAGGCTCCCCTTCCCTGCTCTCCCCTGCTAGGCAGGTGGAAGGAGCACTTTCATTCCTCCTCCCTCCCACCACCATGTCCAACAACTGCCTGGCGCCAGCAGGCCCAATACAGCAGAAGCCCAGGCATCAAGTCCCATGTGACTGGCCCTCGATCCACCCCGGAGCATGGAAGGGCTGGTGATGGCCGCAGAGAGGGGGGCAGATTGTATGACCAACTCTCAAAGTGCGGTGACAGCAATTGCCCGCCCCGGGGCAAGCTGGGGCTCAGCTTGTGTAGCACTGTCTATTGGCCTTAACTCCCCATTTGTAAAATGGGAGAATAGTAACTAACAACCAACTTCACAGGGTTGTTGTGAGCATGAACTAGATAAGGTTTGTAAAGCGCTCTGACCACTGAAAACTCTAGAAATCATAAATTAGTCCAGCTTTTTTATTTATTTACTAGTTTGTATACAAATTAAGGTGACCCTAGAAACCGCTGCAGAGACATGAGATAAGGAAGTAACTTCATAGAAAGCTTCCTGAGTGACCACATGAAGTAAATACGAATAATACAAGGCTTTCTTTTAACTAGCAGGCAGGCCAGAACAAGATGAAACATACGGTTTTACTGCCCTCTGAAAAATACTTTAACCCGTACATGAAAGGTATGAGGGCAAAGGTATTAAGGCATTTGTTGGGCTTCTTTTTTTTCTGTTTCTTTTTAAAGGAAAGTCCAAGTTAACTTTCTGGAATTCAGGCAGATGATACCTCCATAAATTGAATTGGTACTGGCTAAAAGCCAGCTTTCCTCAAGGTTTCTCAGCATTTCAGTTGTTTTGGCTATCCTCTCTTTCTTTGGTATGCATTTAATAAGGGTTTCCCTCATTATTCACACAAGTCTCTCTCTCTTTTTTTTTTCTTCCGACATAAAGCTTTCTAAAATCCTGACTAGCATGTTATGAAGATGCTGGAACAAATTCCTCTCTCTCTATAAAAAAAGAGTGATGTGAATCTGGAGTAACTTTCTTAATTATACTGGAGTTGCTCAGGGCTTCTCAAAGTGAAACAGAGGTTTAAGAACCCTGTTTTGTCTAATGTCGATCCTCCAATACCGCTTAGATGATTTCATTCAAGTAAATACAATAGAATATTGGTAAAGTGACAGTCGCGCGTGATTAAAATGACTGGGGTAAGGAAACTGGGTAACTGAGATGCTCCCGACGTCCATTTTAAGAGTGACCTTTAACTTGCTAGACTCTACAAAATAATTTTAGCACTAAACTACTGTGTGTCCTAGAGACTTACCTTCCCAATCGAGAGGGAGACCGTGTAAAAGTGGGAGCCGCAATTGAAGACCTGGCAGTGTTTTATAAACCTGCTTGTCTGGCTAAAACAATTTCAACTTCGTATTGGTTTAGAGAGCAGAGCCTGGCAACAAATCAATGCTTCCGACTGAAGAGCTGACCTACTAAACTGCCTTCTCTAGTCATCACCACCCAAAAAAGAAAACTAGACAGAATTACCATCGCAGGGATCCAGCCTGACAGCACAGGAACTGCCCAGGGCTACTGCTGTACCAATCAGAAGACTTTAGAGAGTGCAGAATATTGTTTGGGTTTTTTGTTCCGTTTTTCCTGAGGGATTGCAGCGTGGAATTATACGTATTCTCTTTGACATTGATCTTCCCGAACAAGTGCAAGAAAACTTCTTCAGTTACAGAAACCACATTCAGCTCAAGGTTCAAGGAGCTATTTTTGGGCACTTGCTTGCTTCACTGAATCTCTAGCAAGTAGATCTGCTATTGCTGCTATCAAGCTTAATTTTTATTTTTAAATTTTTATGACTGTAATCATTAATCTTTTTTTAAATGTATTTATATGAAAAAAGAACATGGAAGACAGTCCTCTGCCCCTACTGACTTTGCCAACAGCACCTTACATTGACCAGAAACCCGGAACCAGTGGATTACGAAAGAAGACTTATTTTTTTCAGACCAAGACAAACTACCTGCAAAATTTTATCCAGAGTGTATTTTTTTCCATAGACCTAAGAGATCGACAGGGATCTACTGTGGTAGTTGGAGGAGATGGGAGATATTTTAATAAACCTGCAATAAAATTGATAGTTCAGATGGCTGCTGCCAACGGGGTTGGTATCTCATAACTTCCTAATGCTGCGGCTGAACTCTGCAGATGTGCTTATATTCAGAGAACGTGAGAGGTGTCCCAGGTTTTAACCTACTAATTTCTCATTACATTTTTAACAAGATGCTGTTAGTTCACTGAAAATCATAGGTCGTTGTTGAGTGATTTTATAGAAAACTACTGTAGTATTGTTGAAATTACCTGATTCTTTTTAAAGTACTTTGCAATTTAGCTTTGGGAAGAAGTGACAGTTAGATGCAGTTGGGTAGAAGTTTTTGCAAAGTCACAATATTGTCAGTTTTGCGTATTTATGCTGATTTAGAAGCAAATTGCAGGTGCTTGTGCATTTTGTAGTGGCTCTGTTAACATCGCAGCATCATGTTCTGTTAACAAAGATGTGATTGGTAGAAAGGTGGGGTTTTGTGTCCTGCTCTGCTTAGTTGTGCAAAATCAGTTTCATTATCTGCTCGAGCCACTCAGCAAATGACTAGACAATACGTTAGCAGTTTCTCAATGGATTAAAACAGCAGTGTCATGAACGTTTGAAAAATGGAATGTTGTGTATGTTAGCAGCATAGGAGAACTCCTTTTGCTAATTTAAAGAAACAACAACTTTGGGTCTGGTGGAATTCCATATGTTAGGAATAAAATAAAAATCCTAATATTCCAGTGCAGTTCAATTTCTAGTGGAAGTCTAGAGATTATGTTTTTCTTCTTAGAAAGAAAAATCCTTTCAAGGAGGATTCCATTCCTCTCCACTCCCCACCCCTCCTAATAATAGAAGGAAAATAGCACGAACTTCTTCCATTGGTATTTTGGCTCAACAGCAAATATCAGACTAATGACATTTCATATTTGTGAAGATAATTTGCCTCTTTGTTCTCATGAACAAATGTCTGAGTTTGTCTTTGCTACTGTTGCAAAATGTGCATCTTTGTGTCTTTTTGCTTTTCTTGATATTTGGGCTACTTTGGCATTTTGGGTATTCAGTCCTTCATTCACTTTGGCTGTACTACCAGGCAGGCTTCATGAATAGTCCTGCTCCAAAATGAAGCAATTGCATTCAGATCCCCTGCCAAATAGTACTTCCAAAATGAAAACTGGAAATAGCAAATTAAGGTAGATGCAAACTCTGCTCCTTATCCACTTCATTAAGATGGATTTTGAATATACTGAATTCAGCATTTGCTTCTGATATTTGTTTCTGCTTTACAGTTGATCGGATATTAATATTAAATAATTGATGAAGACTGTTCGGTTGATTTCACCCACCACTAACTCACCAGTCTTGTTACTCTTGATCAACTCTTTGTGGGGTTGCTGAGGAGGTGGGGAGTGAAAAATGAATAGGCCACATCCTCAACAAATATATGGTTCGAACAGAAAATCTGCAGGATGCACAATCAATGGACTTACGTATTTCACTCCACCCCACCACCCTGGTACAGGCTGTGTAACCGCGGTTTTCACTGTGAGGATGATGGCTGCAATCTTCAAACCACTTACAGTGCTTTCCCACGTTACGTACTGCACACGTTTCGCCTCCGGGAACGAATGTAGAAGGCAAAGCATGTGCAGGGTTTGTAACATGGGACCCCCACCCCATTTTCAGGGCATTTCCGAGTTGGGAAATCCAGCAAAAACACCTGGGCGTAGGGATGGTCCCACATTACAAACCCCGCGTATGCTTTGTCTTCTGGATTCTTTCCCGGAGACACACAGTTCACGGTAAGTAATGTGGGAAAGCACCCTCAGTCTGCAGTAATTCCATTGAAATCAGTGGGAGTCCTCTGGAATAAGTAGTTTAAGGAACATAGGGTGCAGCCGCACGGGCTAAGAGGGCCTGATCCCCACGCGACCCCCTAGCAGACAAGTGCTGCCATCACAGTCGGAGGAAGCTGAGCAGACGGTTGCCCTCCCCCCGCAGGGCAGCTGGCCGCTGTTGGAGTTCCCACCACAGCCAGAGCGGACAGCAGCACCAGCCTCGTGAGCAGGTGCCAGTCTCTGCCCTACCTTCCTACTCCAGCCATGATGGTGGGGGGGGGTGATGTGGGACATTTTTATCCTCATTTGTATATGTGGCTTTAGATGATGATGTTGTTTTATGTTTTTATTGTAAGCCACCCAGAGCTGCCTGTGGCAGGATGGGCGGGATATTAAGTTTTTAAAATAAAAATAAATAAATAATAAATAAATAACATGATGTGGCCACGGGCAACAGCACCCACCACTCAAAGCCCCACAGGGGAGCTTGTCAAACGGCAGGGCAGACACAGCCTGGCCACACGAGTTGTCCCTTCCTGGGCAGCCTTACCTCTTTTGGGGTAAGTCTGCTACGCGAAACGTCCTCGGACAAAGAGGGCCTGATTCCCCATGTGGCCCTCTGGCAGGCAAGTGCCGCTGTCACACTCGGGGAAAGCACAGGAAGCTGGGCAGACAGTTACCCACCCCCCCATCCCTGCGCGGGGCAGCTGGCCGCTGTTGGAGCTCCTGCCAGAGCAGGTCACAGCGCCCCACCCTGGGGCGGGGGGAATATCTGGCGGCTGCTGGCCACATGATGCACTGCATCACATGACCCAGTTGCTAAGAGTGTGTTAAGGCTGCCCAAGGCATGGTAGCCTTCCCACGGAGTCTCGTGTGGCTGCACCCATAGCCTATGGCCATGATTCATCAACCACTTACTCTGAAGTAGTCCCATTAAAGCCCTGGAGGCTTCAGTGGGATTTCTCTGGAGTAAGTGGTTGGCGGATCATGGCTTACGGCAACTGCCTCCAAGTTCCACTTTGCATGAAGTTTGGGTTCTCTCCAGTATTTCAGTTAAATAATCCTAGACTCTTCTCAACCATACTTCAACAAGTAGACAAATAAGCTATATGTTATTGTCCGGTTACCAAGCTGGTGAAAATGTGCAGTTATTTTAATTTACACTGGGTAAAGATTTGTCCCTGGATGTTTATCTAGTAACATGTAGTGTTGCCAGTCTCAAATGTTGAAAAACCGTGAGCCACAAAAATCAGTGGGTTGAATTTTATATTTGAAAAAATTAATTGGGGATTCATTGCAATTGCTTTCTCATTAGGAGCCTCTGGAATAAAGCTATGTTATATTTTTGAACTTTTCTCTGTAACCAAGAGGAAACTTACTTTTTGTTTTTTAAATGAAAGTTGAGCTTTTTAACTCCTAAACTCCAGTAACTGGAGCTCTCAGAAAAGCATCACATATTACAAGTCTTGCACTAACATCATGTCTTGTGTAACTCTGACAACACCATTTGGCTATGCATGTTTGATTTACATTTGCCTTTGTTATAGTTTTTCAATAAGATTTTTCACATTGTCCTTTCTGACAGTGGGCAGCAATACCCAAGACTTTTTTATTTTATTTATCGCCTTCACAATAATCCCAGTAAAATGTAAAGTATGATGTTTGCAAGTATAACATTATTATGAGAGACACAAGTATCTTTCCTTAAATATGAAAGGCAGTTCTATCAGTATGTGACGGAGGCAGGTACAGTTACCTCTTTATGAACCTGCAGTCAGGAGGATTACCAAATAAGTTCAAACATTCTTGGTATCTCGGGAGTAGTCTAACTTATATTCCATACTATAAATGATTATTTATGTAATTAACGGAAACGAGTGAGCTAATGGTCACCTAACCTGGCATACATAAATAGAGGCATCTATAATTAGAGGTCACTATTATGGTATAGTGTGAAGACCTGGTGAGACGGCATTTAGAATGCTGATGTGTAGTTCCGGTCCCTTTGCTGTCAGAGAGACACGTTGGAGACGAGGATGGTACTGTGGACATCGCCCAGCTTGACAAGAAATCTGATCTTTGGTATTTAAGGACATCAGTCAGTGTTGTTGGTTAAGAACAGGAAAAGAGCTGCCAGTGCTGGATCCAGAGAAGCTGAGGCCTGGTACAAAATTGGGGTGTACTCACACCCTTCAAACATTTATTCTTGAGCCCCAGGTGTCGGGGAGAGGCTTTCCAATTGCCCTCCGCAAATCAGGCTCCTTTGGGACCCTATTTTACACCAGCGCTTGCTGCATTCATGTTGTCATTTCCCTTTTTTTTTTTTTCTTTCATGAATCCTTTTATTTGGTGAGGGGGTGTCTCCAACAACTGGGGTCCTATGTGGTCGTACAGTCTCCGCTTATTGGATCTGGCCTGATAACTGCATTCTGCCTTTTCAAAAGCTGTTGAAGACTTGGGGTAAAAACAGACGTGATGCAGGCCGACTGTAGCCCAGCTTGGCCGGGGAACCACCCGCACATCTATTCCCCGGCCATCAGATGTTGGCCTGGGAGTGCTCTGGGCCGGGTAGGCAGCTGATCTGGAATGTGTCCCCCAGAAGATCCTGGGTGCACATTCCAGGCCAAGGGCCGCCCTTTCAGGCCAACACAGGCCACAGTGAGCCACTGTTCGGCCCCCCTGTGGGGTGGGGGCCGCCATGGCTGGGCGCCATGACTTTCTCTCATTGGCCTTCTTGGCTGCCCATCATGGAAGGGTTCAGGGCACTGGGGGTGGGGATAGGGCTAGTCGGCCACACATCTGTTGCATTCCCCCGTCCTACCGGGGCAGGACAGTGGGATGACACTCTGGCTGCCTGGGTCACAGGCACATCTGTTGCATGCCGCTCACTGACCCAGAGACTGGAGGCTGATGTTTCCCATCCCAGGCTGGGGAGGCGCCTTGCTGCTGTCGCATCTGTTTTTACCCTTGGAATCTTGTAGGTATTCTGTGTAACAAGGGATAAGAAGTACCATTGCATGGTATCCTTTTAAAATGTTGAACACAGGATTATTATTATTTTATTATAAGCATTTGTATAGTGCCAGCTGTGTACCTGGCGCTTTACAGAACAATAAGATAGATGCGGTCCCTGCCTACGGCTTACAGTCTAATAGACACGGAGGGGGGAGACAAGGAGAGGGGACATAGGAAGAGACAAGGGATAAATTACATTCAAGTGGATGAGAAGTTTTAGGTGCATGTGCTTGGCTTGGTCTATTTGTATGTGGATTTCAAATACAGGCACTGTGGGGAAAGAACTCCTTTGTAATGATATAATTCTCTTGTAAGAGGAAAAGGAGTTGGTTAAAGTTTTGTAACGTGTGTTTTAAAGAGTAGCCTTCAACAAATAAACCCTTTTCACAAGTAACTGCACATGGGAATTGCTTTGGCTTTGTGGGGAAAGTGGTTCAAAAACAGACATGAGTCTGTGATAGGGCAACTTACACCTTCAGCACCCTCCCTTCCTATTAAACGTACATTGTACCAATTTAGCCTCCCTCTAGACGTACTCAGACTCCAGTCCACCTATCAGTGTATAACTTACACACTATCCTTTACACATTGCTTCCAAATTTGCCTGGCCGAGTGCAAGGTGGCCTAGCTTTCACCCGAGGAGTCCAAAGAGAAGCCTGTAGGTGTCGTTGGGGGCGATGCCATGCCCCGCGCACACTGCATGCATCCTGCACGTGTGGAGATGCATGCAGTTTGCATGCATCTGTGCAAGGGGCTGCATTATGCCATGCGAGGCCTGCGCAGATTTCACGTGGATCCCATGCAGATCCCGCTTGAGATTGCGGGCCATTAACTCCGCCAGAAGGGAGCTAGAATATAGGTGAGCCACCTCTTACGGTTTGTCACTTCTTCATGGTAGATCAGTTTTGACTCCCACGTTCAGTTCTTTACCTGTCTAAATTAGGGCAGTAGGCACTAATTGATTATTTGATTCCAAATTAAAAGAGGAACTGTATATATAAACAAAAAATAATTAAAACTTTTTTTAAAAAAGAAAAAATATTTTTAAATGGGGAAAAAAACTTAGCAGCAACCAAAACAATGAATTTGTATGGGGACTCTCTAGCTGTTCGATTTGAATTCATCCGTTAATTAATTTTATTAATCGGCTGTCTAACATTTTTGATTGCTTGAAGGCCTTAGCACAAATAGACGTAATGGACAGCAACAAAGTGTTTAATATTGCAGTAATGTTCGGTCGCTCCAGCCATGGACCAGGGCACGGATATGCTTGACATTGCAACAAAAATCAACCTAAATAAGATGCGTCTGCCAGAAAAGGCATATGGCAGACAGACTGAGGCCAGGGAGACATGAAGGCCATGATGCTTGCCAAAATCGGCATTGGCAGCATAAGCTCCGCCTAACCAATATCATTACTATTGAGAGGAAGGATGGTTTTGTGTCATTCAAGTAATGGACTGGGAGTGGAAAAATTCTGGTTCTATAACAGACTCGGACGGAGCTTGCACCAGCCTACTTCTTTGAAGATTGGGCCATTTGAATGGAATTTTTACAAGTTACTAAGTCATGTTAGAGGTGTTGCTAGGTTGGAATAGACTGATGCAGAAGATGGAATGGGTAGGCCCCCTCAACCCTCCTCCCAGTGGCAGAGGACACAGCTGCACCAGGGAGTATGGGCTCGGTGCGACTTCCTTGCTGGTCCCTACTAGAGCTAGGTCACATTTTCAGAAGTGATGCTGGGCACAGCCTTTATTTGTTCAGATGCACAAGGGGGTTGTGCAAGAGTAAGTTGAATGCCGAAGTGCTGTGCTAGACTTGCATGGATGCCAAATCCTTATTTGGGATTATTATTGGCTATTATTAAAGACCTATTGCCCATCGTCCACTTTCACTTGCACATACAGTGAGTGTTTTTAGACCGACCCACGGGTGGCGACTTTGAGTCTGCTCCAGTTGCAGTGGGTTAACACGGAGGTGGCCGTCACGGATCACGCTCTGCCCTCGCAGTGCCCCTCCCCCACACCATAGAGCTTCTGGTAGATTGCCAACTGCTCTAGGATGCCATCTGCAGCTCTATGGCTGTTGTCAGGCCAGCCCCCGGGTCTTAAGTAGACCTGCAGCAGCCCATCTGCAAGTAGACAGACCGCCACTCTGCCCCCGGCCAGTGCTCTAAGTTTGGGCAGCCCACTTTGCTTGCAGTGCTCTGGGATGTTCTGGAGCACCGCAGGTGGAACTGGCCTGGAGAAAGCAGTGCCTGCTTCGCCTTACTCTGGGGTAGCCTGTCTTTTACATGGATGGGCCACCTCGGGGCGGAGCAGGAGCAGAGCAGGTGTCTGTCTACAAACACCGAGTGTCATCCTCCAAAGCCTAGCGCAGCCAGTCCCCAGTGTGTGTGGTCAGCACTTGAGTGTGATCTGACCACTTATAAGTATGCCCAGGTACAGAGGTGCCTTAGGTGCTCCCATGTTATAGGCAGCAGCCCTGCTGCACAATGACGCCTATTGCTGTGAATGAGGATTTGGTACCCCTTAAGCCTGGTACAAACTCTTCATGCACCAGGACAAATGAGGATTCCACCTGTAGGTGCCTTGAAACCCAAGTTCCATTGATGCAGAAACTAACTCAAGAGGTACAAAAGCCAGTAACTGAACCTAGTCTATGCCACTCACCATTGGAAGGAAATGAATGACCTTTTTGATTACATGAAAATTGGGAGGGTGGGGGAAATGCTGGGGAAGTCCAGCGTGCAAACTGGTGTTCTTGTGGTAGCAAACAAATTAAACGACGGTGCAAGAAAGAAACTCAGACAGTGTTGCTCATTTCTTTTGTATTTTTGTGGGAGAGGGAATTGATCCTTTGAGCACTTGTCTGTTTGTCCAAGTATTTTAAGAAGTACCACATCCATGAGGGCTGCATTATAGTTTGTTGTGAATTTTAGCTCTGCAGATGTAAACGATCTGTCTAGAAGCTGCTTTGACTTGTACACTGAAAGTCTGCACAGTTCAGCTCAGAAGAGAATGTGGCTGACTTATTGGGGAGTTTTCCTCCCTCCTCCCTTTCCTTCTAGATACAAGCAATAGAGACAAAGTAGTCACAAGGTGGGCTGTGGCTCAGGTGGTAGAGCGCATGCTTTGCATACATAAGGTCCCAAGTTCAATCCCTGGCATCTCTGATTCAGGATCTCAGGTAGCATGCCTGGGTGAGGCTTCTGCTGGGGATCCTGGAAGAGCCGGGTTTGAAACCTGCTGCCATGTCGGGTTGTGACAATACTGAACTAAGATGGACCCATTGGTCTGACTCAGTTAGACAGCTCCTTATATTCTAGTACAGCAATATCTTTTATTAGACCAATCTTATTCTTTCTACACTTCTAAATACAGGCATCTCTGCTTAGATTTGTAACCAGAGATTGCACACTAGTTACAGGACTGTCAGGACAATCCGCTGCCATTGAAGTCCATGGGAGTTTTGCTGTTGACTTTGGTTTGGACAAGAGTACCTTTTGTCCCGCTCTACAAATCCTCTGGGCAAACAAAATGATGCTTTAAGGCCTCTGTTAGATTTTTATTTTATTTTTATTTTTTATTTTTAAATTTATATCCCGCCCCTCCTGCCCACAGGGCAGCCCGGGGCGGCGAACAACATTTCATTTAAAACAATAATAAAATTTTAAAACAATTTAAAATACACTACATGGGGAAAACCCCCATCCCTATCCCCAGCCCCACCCCACCCCTACCCCCCGCCAAAAGCCTGACGGAACAGCCAGGTCTTACATATACGCCGAAACAGCAGGAGAGTGGGCGCCAGCCGAGCCTCCTCCGGAAGCGAATTCCACAGCACAGGGGCGACCACCGAAAAAGATCTAACATCGGTGGCCACCCGCCTCGCCCGGGGAACCTCCAAAAAGGCTCCCACGGACGATCTCAAGGGTCGCACGGGTACATGGGGAGTGAGGCGATCCCGCAGATAGGCAGGGCCTAGGCCGTGAAGGGCTTTAAAGGTTAAAACCAGCACCTTGAACCTGGCCCGGTGCTTTATAGGCAGCCAGTGCAGAGCCCGGAGCACTGGTGTCATGTGCTCCCTGCGACCCGCCCCCGTCAGGAGACGGGCCGCGGCATTCTGCACCAGCTGCAACCTCCGGACCAGCTTCTCGGGCAGCCCCACGTAGAGCGCGTTGCAGTAATCCAGCCTCGAGGTGATGAAGGCATGGATGACAGTGGCGAGGTCGGAGTCTGAGAGATACGGCCGAAGCCGCCGGACAAGATGTAACTGCCGAAACGCACTCCCCGCCACGGCCACAACCTGAGATTCCAAGCTGAGCCGCGAATCAAGGAGCACACCCAGACTCCGCACTTGAGACACCATGGGGGGGCGAACCCCCCCAACAAGAGGAGATTCAACCACCCCCAGGCTCCCCAAGCCCTCGCCCACCAACATCACCTCCGTCTTGTCAGGATTCAGTTGCAGATGGCTCAACCTCATCCAAGCCCCCACAGCTGACAGGCACTGGGAAAATAAGGAGACTGCATGGCCTGGGTCGGTGGAAAAGGAGAGGTAGAGCTGAGTGTCATCAGCATACTGATGACACTGCATGCCCTGAAACCCCCTCACGATCTCCCCTAACGGCTGCATATAGATGTTAAACAAGAGGGGGGACAGAATGGCACCCTGCGGGACTCCACACGTGAGGTCCCGGGGGGAAGACGTACACTCCCCCAAGACCACCCGGTGAGTTCTCCCGGCCAGGAATGAACGAAACCAGTCCAAGACCGTTCCGCCAATTCCAGCACGGTCCCGCAGGCGAGTCACCAACACCTCATGATCGACTGTGTCGAATGCAGCCGAAAGGTCTAGCAGGACCAGTAAGGTCTGACGACCCTGGTCCAACGCCAGACGGAGATCGTCAACCAAGGCCACCAATGCCGTCTCCGTACCATACCCAGGCCGAAACCCAGACTGGGAGGGATCAAGGAAACCGATGTGGTCCAGATGCTCCTGGAGCTGTCGTGCCACAGCCCGTTCAATAATCTTCCCTAAAAAGGGAAGGTTAGAGACCGGCCGATAACTGGCAGGAGCATCAGCGTCAAGAGATGGTTTCTTGAGCAGGGGTCTAACCACAGCCTCTTTTAGGCAGTCAGGCACCCTGCCCTCCCGAAGGGAGGCACCAACCACCCCAGCCAACAACGGCCGTAACGTCTCCTGGCTGGCTTTCACCAGCCAGGACGGGCATGGATCTTGCTCACAGGTAGTGGCACGAACAGATCCCAACAAGGAGTCCACATCGGCAGGCGACACCATCTGAAACCGATCCCACAAAACAGGACAGGACGGGGCATCCATAGCCCCAAGATGATCCTCTGCAATAACTGTGGTGCCGAAATCGTGGCGGATGCGAGCGATCTTATCTACAAAGTACTCGATAAACCGGTCACAGTGGTCACTGGATTGCTCCAGGTCCAAGCGGAGGCAGGCAGGACTGACCAAGCCTTTCACCACCCGGAAAAGCTCCGCTGGACGTGACTTTGCAGATGCAATAAGAGCAGCAAAGAACTGCTTCTTTGCTGCCTGCACCGCCACAGCATAAGCCTTTAAACTGCTCTTATGCTGCGATCGATCATACTGGTCGCGAGTCCGGCGCCACCGTCGCTCTAACCGCCTGCTCTCCCGCTTCAAACACCGCAGACCCTCAGTAAACCAAGGAGACCTGCGGGAGACTCGAGAGGGCAGCGGACGCCTGGGAGCCACCCTGTCTATGGTCTCGGCCAACAAGGTGTTCCAGAAGGCTACGAGATCATCGACAGAGCGGGTGTCAAGGTCCAGGGGAAACTCCCCCAGAGCATTCCGGAACCGATCCGGTTCCATAAGTCTCCGGGGGTGGACCGATCTAATAGGTCCTGCACCCTGCCGGGGGCTATTGTGCGCCAGGATGCACGTCTTAAGGAGGTAATGGTCAGACCATGACAAAGGCTCTACAGCCTTAACTCCTACTAACTGACCCCCCGCCTCAAGGCCGGTGCAGAAAACCAAATCCAGTGTATGTCCCTCCTCATGTGTGGGGCCACAGATGATTTGGGACAGGCCCATGGTTGTCATGGAGGCCATGAACTCATGCCTCGCTCCTCCAAGATCGGTGTCAGTGTGGATATTAAAGTCCCCCAGGACCACCAATCTAGGGGTCCGGAGGATCACATCTGACACCAAATCAGCAAGAGCATGTAGGGATGCCGCCGGGCAGTTGGGTGCACGGTACACCAGCAGCACCCCTAATCTATCCCCGGCCAAATCCAACACAAGATGGAGACAATCAACACCTGGTGGAGCCTGCACAGGATATCTCCTAAAAGACAACGCATCCTTGATAACAATGGCTACACCGCCCCCCCGTCCCTCCAGCCGAGGCTGATGCTGCACAGAGAACCCAGCCGGAACAAGATCAGCCAAAATAGGACCCGATTCATTGTCCAGCCAGGTCTCTGTAATACACACAAGGTCGGCGTCCCACTCCGGGATTAACTCCCGGATGGTAGATGACTTATTGACAACCGACCTCGCGTTCAGCAGCACCAAACCAAGGCCTGGGGTCTCCCGGGCCTCAACCCACAACCCACCTGCGTGGGGGTTTGAGAGGGGAATGGGCACAAGGCACCACTCCCTCTTCGCTGATGGAACACACCTCCCCATGGGACCATATCTCCCCTGACCCGTAACAACCCCGATAGCTGCGGAACCCCTCCCCTCCTCAGAGAACTCCGTTAGACACCCACCCTCCATAGGATGATCTGAGTGGCCAGGGAAACACGTTCTGCAACGCGCCGCTAGGAAAAGCCACGCGGTGTGCGTTTACATGCACCGGAAGTGGCCGCCTGCCATAGGAATCAGCAGCGTGCACGGCCTCTTTGAAGATGCATTCTGGAAACCCCGATATCGAGGTTTCCAGAACGCATCTTTAAAGAGGCCGCAGGAGGCCGTGCGCACCGCCGATTCCTATGGCAGCCGGCCACTTCCGGTGTGTGTAAACGCACCCCACGTGGCTTTTCCTAGTGGCACGTTAAAGAACGCGCTTTCCTGGCCGCTCATCTAAAAGCGGCCTATGAGAGGGCCTCACTGTGACTCACTTGGTTCACAACTGCAATTGATCACAGCCCTGTATACTGGACTGACCTCGACTGGACCTAAGCGGTCTGGCTGGAATTGGTTTGTTTCAGAAGTTCTAGCTTTTCAATAAGATTTTTCACATTGTTCCTCTCAGCCCAAGCCTCTCAGACATGAGCTGGGTAAGACTCCTTGTGGGCAAGAGCTCTGCCCCCATGAAGCACTGAGATGTCATGGCACACCACACAGATGGGGCCATGTCGGACAAAGAGCAGGGAATTCTTAGCCCTCCCGGTTCCTGATGTTAAAATGTTGTGTGGGGATACATCACAGCACTCTATTGGGAGGGGAGAGCACTTCCAGAAAGGGGCAGGATTATGCCATTCCTGCGTCCTTTTCTAACATGCCTTCTCCCCTCACAGAGCAATGGGACATCACCGTGTGGTTATATTCAAGACCTGTTCCAGGAACCTCACCCTACTGGTTCTCTGTGATCACATGCCTCCCACTGTTTGGGGATCCTGCCATCACTCCTTAAGTTGGCTGGTGATCAGAACTTCACTGGGGTGGACCCCTCAGTGTGGAATTCGCTCCCTCCAGATGTCCTTCTCAGTTCCTCCCTCCCTCACCTTCGGAAAGCACCTGAAAACTTTTTGTTCTCCAGGTGCTTTTAGAGGATCCACTAATGGTTCCCCTGAATGTATTTTCCCTCCCCTTTTACTTTCCTTTTTTAACTGTTTTAAATGGATTTTAAGTTGTTATGGAGTCTTATTGTATTATTAACGTTGTGAGACACTCCAAGCACCATCTGGCAGAGAGGCGCTTATAGATAAAACTTATTATTATAGAGCGGCAGGAGTCACTCTATAGTTAAGGCATGTTGCATGCTCCATTATAAAGTCCAAATATTATTATTATTATAAGCATTTATATATAGCGCCAGAAATGTACCTGGCACTTTACAGGGAATAAAATAGACATGGTCCCTGCCCAAGAGCTTACAATCAAAAGACAGAGGGAGGGGAGACAGGGAAGGGGGAACAGAGGGAGAGACAAGGGATGCAACATTCATGAGGATGCAAGAACTCAGGTACATGTTCTTGACTTGATTACAGTAAATGGGAGTTTGCAGATAACAAGTAGGGGATAATCCTGGGTGGATTAGCAGGAGTTAGGAAAGGCGGCGTGGAAGAGGTGGGTTTTGAGGAGGGACTTGAAGGTGTGGAATGGGGGAGGCAAGGTGGATGAGGGCGTATTCTATTCGTTATAAAATTGACATGATTAAAGTTAGGATTGTAAAATGTATGGATAAAGTTTACTGGAGTAAGTGGTTCGTGCGTTTCGTGCGTTCCAAATTTCAGCCAAATCTGTTGGATAACAGCTGAGATATCACAGTTTGAAAACTGCACTTTGAAGGCTGTTTTTTCAAAAGTTAGACTGCCTCGATCTCAGCAGGGTAAAGGGGTTTTGTGTTGGTTGGGAGGAGGTGTAAGCCTTTTAGAAAGTTCAAGGAGTCTGTCAGGGGGTGCCTTCTGGTTTTCTTTTTGTAAATCCAGTTAGTAGGTTTTTAAGTTATGACACCTTGAAAATTCAATGTTAGTCTATGGAGACCATCCTGAGTGTGGAGTGCTTGCAAACATTCTGTGTGTAATGCAGAGACTGTTTAAAAGCAAACAAGTCTTGAATACTGGGGACTACAACTCCCAGCAGGCACTGCTTGCTAGAGCCTATCAGTGCTGGGGAAAGAGAGGGACCTGCCCCTTCCAGGGGGCAGCGTGAATGACTGGTCAGCCATATTTAGAGCTGATCTGGTGGGGAAAGGAGGAGAGCAAGGGAGAGAGCTAAAGGTCATTCTGATCTGATCCCACACAGCAGGTGCCTTGGCTTGGGGGCCAGGGATGCCGAGATGGCAACAGAGCTAACAAATCCTGCAGGGACATTTGGGGTGGCTGATCTTGCCCCCTAAACCCGCCCACAACCACAGAGTGCATGGATTTCAGTGACAGACCTTCCCCCTCCAAAAATGTGGGTGTCTGGGCTGTGGCTCCAATGGGGCATCCCATTGGAGGAGCATGGCTGGGGCTGGAGTTTGCCTGGGATGATCCCAAGTGCAGGAAGAGGGCAGAGGCTTATCCTGGAGACAGGGACAGGAGGCTACAGGCGGAATGGAATCGATCTTCTTTCAGCGCTTCTCCCTCCAGCTTTCCCAACCCCACTAAGGAACGAGGGATAAGCGGGTGCTTGGGGCTGATACCGTAGGTGTTCTTCAGGAGGGGTGAGGGAGATAGTGGGATCCTGTGCAGAGCAGCCCTGTGGGGCAGAGTGGCAAGTATAGTCCTCTTGGGAGGACTCTAAGAGTGAGCCTCAGCCCAGGAAGAGAAATCCTATGGGGGAGCAGGGAGGGAGGGAGTATACGCAAAAGGGGGGGACATTAACAGGAGAGAGTAGGGACAAAGCCTCTGTAAATAGCTTCCACAGTGAAAGCCATGCACAGGGGGAGTACTTTACAGGGAGCAGCTTTATTGGGGATACAGAATATCCCCAATAACCCAGTACAGGGGAAGGTCTGCAGAGTGGGCAGAGTTGTGCAAGAAAGGGACCTCTGTCCAAGAGGGGAGTAAAGTGAGGGAATCTAAATTTTAGAGAGAGGGAGCTGCAGAATAATGACCATAATTGGACTGGGGGAGAGCCCTGGACAGAGGAGAACTGAGTGAGTGAGGTTTGTCCAGGGGGAGAGCTGCAGGATAGGCAGCGTTATGCCAGGGGGAGAGTCCTGTACAAGGGCGCAACACAGTCAGGGAGCCCTGTACAAGGAGTGACCTAACCAGAAGGTCCTGTACAGGGGGATGTCCTTATAGAAAGCAGAATGACCAGTGTTGCACAAGGAAAATAACTCTGACAGTGCAAAGTAGAGTGGAAGACTACTGTACAAGCCATGAACTAGTGAGATCATAAAGAGCAGTTTTGGGAAATTTGCAATGCTTAAACTGAACCAAAGTTGTTGTATTCTTAGTAAAGCAGGGAGCTATCAGTAAAAATCCAGCTTCACTTTGCTTGCTATTTGAAGAAAGTAACAACCTTCTAAACTGAAGGGAGCAGCTCTTCTACCTTAGCTGCACCTAAGCCCTGCTCCCATAGTGGTTATGCTGCTCCGTATGCTACTTTACCAGCAGGACAAATTTTCTCCATTGCATTAGATTTAACAAAAAATTTGGATATTCCATAATAAAAAAACCTCCGGGTTTACAAGACGAGTTAAGGGACTTGCAAATTCAACCATGCACTAAAAAGCATGTAAATTGAAAGTTAAGGCTCCCACCTTAACTTCCGTGCCATGTTAGCAAGACATTGCATATTGTGCTCACTTACAACTTAGGCTTTATGCACCCACACTTTGCCTTCATTTTTGAGCCCCAATTCTCTTCCTCTTTGCAGGTTGGGGACAACACTGAAGCTGGGGACAGGAGGGCGTGAGCTGACCCCTCACCTTTCCCTCTATCCTTTCATTTCAGTTGGGGAGAATGGAACAGTTGACTAATGGCTCACAACCATCCCTCTTAGTTTCCACTGTCCTCTCAGAGTACAGTGAGGCTGGGTAGAGACACATACAAATATTTAATTAAAACTAAGTTGGGTATGCATTGAAATTAAAAAAATGGAATGGCCGTTGGAAGGAATGGAGGCAACAAAAGTGCCAATTTCTAAATAAATACTATTGTCATTCCAACATCCAATTAAGTGATTGTGAAATTATACAACACAGTTGCATCTTTGGGAGTACATAGGCAAGGCAAGAGGGTATGAAATGATAAGGAAGGTACCAAATACAGTAAGTGGAATGGTTGGAATGACAGGAAAAAATACAAGGAACATGTGATAAGAGATACGATAAAATGCTCTCTTGAAAGAAATTTAAAATGCAAGACAAGACACTCTTGTGAATACACCCTTCTTGTCCTTTGTTGTCTGGCATTTGGTGCAAAGCGTTTGCTCACAAAGCTCTGCAATGGGGCTCCATGATTGATTTATTTTAACTTGATTTTATTATTAACCTTGGGTAAAATTCTATCTCCAGTACATTATTTCCTGTTTATCACTTCCTACCTCCTAGTGACCATAGAGGTGTGGCCAGAGGGTCCTGGAGCAGGGATTCCTTTCTCTTCTCCTAGCTGCATGCTACTTCTGGAAACATTCGCACAGGGCTATCGTAAGGGCATGTCTCCTTACCCTTCACATTGTCAGAAATACCCCAGCAAAGTAGGGAAGGGAAGGAGCCAGTGAAATGCAAGAGAATCGGCAATTGTGTAAATGCATTGCAACAGGACAAGAGAAACGCAGATTAAGGAACAAGTGGTGAGCTTCTAAGGGGGACAGTGCTCTGTGAATAAACTCTTAAATTAAAGTGGCAAGGAAAGCAAAGAAATTTAGACTGGACTACATTTTGCTGATTTATATATAGCAAAAGCTGACAAGTTCAGCAGTGTGGTCAGGGAGTGTAAAACAGGTTAGGGACTGCAGTGTTGATGAATACTGATACTAATGAGGAGGATTTTTCTCATGGCCTCCTATTGCAAATGGATGTTAGTTTGGGGAGCCAGAATTCTTTCAGTCAAGCATTGACCTGGCTGGCTTGTAGCAATACTTACAAGCATAAATGGGTTGGATTTAAGCATGTTAAGAAGTAGCCATGGATTGTTTTCTCAAAGGACAAAATTCCCAAGATTAAGAAACAAAATTCCAGATTCTAGCATTACAAGAATGTATTTATTTTATTTATTCAAATTTGTATCCTGACAATGATCTAAGATCACGTCTTCTAAATAAATAAATAAAATAAAATAAATTTGTATCCTGCCCTTCCCTAAAAGGCTCAGGAAGGGTGGAGAACGTCTGGCTCATGGGGCCAAATCCTGCCAGCACCTGTTTTTATGGTTTTGTTTTTATTTGGTCCCTTTCCAGTCTTTTAGATCCGGCCCGTGGATTCAATCCCTGCCCACATCCGCTGAAAAGTCTGAGACCGAATTCAGGGAAGAGAGTGGCAATAAGAGCATGTACACAAAGCCAGGAGATGGATCCATAGCACAGCACCATAACATGGGTGTAGCTAAAATGGAATGGGCCCTGGTGCAGATGATGGAAGGAGGCTTCCTGCCCTCTCTCCTAGTGGCAGGGGACACAGATACACCAGGAAGCATGAGCCGCCTCCCGGCTTGTGAGCCCTGTGCAGCAGTGCTGCCTGTCCCTATTAGAGCCACGCCATTGATCCATGATCTGGATCCTCCAACCTACGGCACTTGTACTATTTCTCAGAGCAGCCTGCGGAAGGGAAAAGGTTCCCCCCTCCCCTCCTCCTCCACTACAGAGTAGAAATTCCCCAAAGCCCCATACTTCCACTTTGAAGTCACTCTGGTGCTTTTGAATTTTTTCATTCACAGCACTTTGCTTGGTATCCCAGGAAAGCTCAGTTCTGAATTTTATTCTTTCACTTTCACTTGGGCTACAGCGTTATGCCAGGGAAACGCAGTGTTGTGCCACAGAGACATAGGAAAGAGAACACCAAATGCTACACTTTACTGTGGGACAGATTCCCTGTTGAAACAAAAAATAAACCAGTTCAAATGAAAGCAATGCTCACAATTAATTACCCAGCAGTCGGAGAGCATTTAGTAAATCTTTGCATCTGTAAAGCTATCGTTTCTCATTTTCATGCCCCAGTTGTCTATAAAGTGGCCTTGCAGTTTGTTTGTTTTTAATCCTTCTTCTAGATTGGGCGTTTAGTAATTGGACAGAATGGAATCCTTTCCACCCCAGCCGTGTCCTGTGTTGTTAGAAAAATTAAAGCTATTGGTGGAATTATTTTAACGGCTAGTCACAACCCTGGTGGACCCAATGGAGACTTTGGCATTAAATTCAATATTTCCAATGGAGGTGAGTTGTCTTCTCTTTTGGCCACAATCATTTGACATTTTGGTGTCTGCAGTATGTTCTCTCCCCACTGTAATTAGCATTACATTTGCATAATGGAGTAGGGAGGGCAGGGTGGCTAGCAACTGAGGGGCAGGGTTTGGGGGCTGTCTCGTGCCTCCCCCTCCCCCATTCAGATCGTCCTTCATTCCCCCCAAGGAGGCCCACCTCCCACTTTGAGAACCACTGTATTAAACAAATTAAATGATGTATTCCCTTGCAAAAATAAATTATCTCTCAAGAGGCAAGTTCTTGTCCCCTTTTTCCTAGGGAATAGATACGTGTGACACTCTGCTATGAAAATCTAATTTTCCTTCTAGGTCCTGCTCCTGAAGGTATTACTGATAAAATTTTCCAAATTAGCAAGACGATTGAAGAGTATGCTATCTGTCCGGATCTGCAAGTTGACCTTGGTACCATTGGAAAGCAGCAATTTGATTTGGAAAACAAATTTAAACCATTTACAGGCAAGCACAACTTGTTTCTTTTCTTTCACTTGTAGATACTAAGTGGATGGTGTGATAGTGCCATTCTTTGGGCAAACTTACTTTATAGATTTTAATATCGGAAGGGACTGTTATGATTGCTTGCCTGACATGGCCATAGACTTTCAGCCAATAATTCCTGTATCTAATCCCCCCAAAACTGTATTTGAACTAGAATATATGTTTTAGAAAGAGGTCTTGTCTTGATTGTAAGCACTCCATGTGATAGTTCCGCAATCGCGTTCTAATTATTACTCTAATTTTCTTATTTCCTGTTTGAGCTTCACTGCTTTTGATCTCCAGCATTTGTTCTGCCCTTGTCTGTTCTATTAAATATCCCTACTACTGTCTGATATGTTCTCCATGCACCTAAACCTATGATCAAACCCCTTTTAATGTTATACGTTCTGCAGCAAGGGCGGGGAAGCTTCTCCCTCCTGCAGGTCACTTTGAAAATGAGTGCATGCTCCATGGGCTACACAGGAGTTGGGAGAAGGGCTGCTTAAAGGGCAAGTCTCGGGGTGGGGGAGGTAAAGAGAGGGTCCCGATTGTGGATCTGTTGCATGGATCCATTGCCTATCTATCCTTCAGTCCATGCCCTCATCTGTGCTCCCTTCACCTGTGCTCTTCCAGTGGATAGTAATAGGCCGGATCCACAAACTGGAAAGGGACCAAATAAAAATCAGCCATGAACCATATCTGGCCCGGGGGCAAGTGGTTTCTTTTCCCCACCTTCATTTTACAGTAGGCTCTTTTTATTGCACTTGCTAGATTTCATGTAGATGCTGAGGAGTCTGACTGGGCCATAGTGAAATTATTTTTACCATTCCATGTGTGCTGCTTTTGAATAGCCCCATTATTAATTAATTAATTAATTATATAGTGACAGCAGTGTAGCTGGCCATGTACAATCAATAGCTGTAGACAGGTCCCTACCCCGAGAGGGCTTACAATCTAAGATGCCAATTTGTTTACAGAGCGCAGGAATTTACGTGTTTTGTTCAACTCTAAAACATTTCATAGCTTGAAAATGAGGTGGTGGTTTTTTCAACCTAATCTTGTATAGTCAGAAATAACGTTAGACTGAAAGCCCATGGCATTCCACACTGTAAAACTGGTCCACTCCTTCTGCAAATTTGTTGTGAAGTACAATAAAAAATTAGAAACTGTACCTGTTGTTACCCTGCTCCAGTGACTGAGACGGCATGTTACATTTTTTTAAAAAGGGATCATTCGAATATATATTTTTTAAATTGGCAAAATTCCCAGTTCCCTCGGCTTCTGAGATTTTGTTCGCTGGGAGCTTAGGTTAATATAGTAGTTCCTAGCCTTTTATTTGTGACCCCATTTTGAGACTTTGGCCCTTTTTAAATGGACCGCGGGGGTGCTGCGGTCCGTGGAGGCTGCGGTGTGTGTGCGACATGGCACCCACCTCCAACCATCTCCATGCACGAAGGCACCTCCATTTTCCCCAGTGCCTCCGTGCGCAGGTGATGGGTGGAGGACGCACCCATCCCCACTTGCTGTCACACGGACGCGTCCCGCCTCGCCCACCCAGTCGCCCATGTGGATGGGGGGTGTGTGTGTCGTGTGAAAAGGACCTTAAATACAATCTCGTGACCCCCGAGGGCAACAAAGATCATGCAAAGCATAGCAAACGTCAAGCCGATTGGAGCACTGTGACGCCATCCTCTGCATTTGTAGTTTTTCTACAGTATTATTTTTCCACAGTATTGTTTTATATGAACCAAATTTTGACTTCAGTTGCAACCTTGTGGGCTCAGTGGGAGATTGTTCCAATGTACAAACTCAGGGTGAGCTATTGCTTCAATCTAGGAGCTTCTGAAAGTTTCACGTTCAGCGTAACTCAGGATAGAACTTAGTTTTCTGTATCAGAGTGCTGAAAGTTGTACTGGGAGTCTGTCCTGCCTTAATCTATAACAAAATGAACAAATAGAGGGCAGTTGTCTTGTACATTAGTTATATTGTGAAACTATGTATGCATTATTGTACCTAATGCCTATAAGGATACATAAGATATAAATGCCAACGCAGACCTATGGAATATATTTACAAAATGTGGGTATGGATAACTCCCAACATACAAAATATGAAGACAATTCAAAACAAAATTAACAAAGTTGACACGTTTCGACCAAACAGTGGTCTTCTTCAGAACTCCATAGATATATTCCTAAAAGTAAAATGAAATAGATGGGATAACACCATACTTCAATTAATATAATGTCCATTTTATCACGTAATAGGATATACAAGGTATCCTGTAACAAGTGTTACCAAATCAACCCCAGTGAAATGGGTAAGGGGGATATAGAACCATTTACCTGAACAGGGAGTAACCCTCAACCCCTAAGATGCATCCACAGTCTCATATGCACCATAGAGAAATCACAGAATGCTACAATAAATAATAACAATGTCGTATGTTTCTATCAGAATGCATGTAATAAACCAGCCCATAATAAACTAAAATAAATTATCCCTCACACATACCTCCATCCCTGGTATCAGATTTAATTGTACATACCTGAAATCAAGCCTCACTATCCTTCCAAAGTGGTGTTTATCATATCTTGATGAAAAATGAAAGATAAGATAAACGCCACTTTGGAAGGATAGTGGAAGGATAGCGCGCTAAGAGTATCATGCTAAAATCACACGTATTAAAGTAGCCATTTGTCAGACAGTGTATGATATTATGGTGTCTGGTCTCCCTGATCATTGCTAGGTTTTGAACGTATTGTCCTTTTGTTTTTCCAGTTGAAATTGTCGACTCGGTGGAAGCGTATGCAAACATGTTGAGGAACATCTTTGATTTTAGTGCCCTAAAGGAACTGCTGTCGGGTCAAAACCATCTAAAAATTCGCATAGATGCTATGCATGGAGGTACAAAACAATATTCTCTACACATTTCTCTGAGGGCAGGAAAGAGCTGTAAAAGAACTAACCTTTAATTTTAGTATCTTATTTCCCACTGCTTGGGAAAAGTTCATTTTACCCCATTCAGACTTAGCAGAGATATTTCTGGGTCTCTAAAGTGCAGAATTAGCTAAAGATTTGCTTAGAAGCAGCACAGCTGATGCAGCAATTGCATGCAGGCAGCTGCTGCTGCTGTCATGTGAATGTCATGATGTTGGATATGGGCAGACTTAAATTGCTATTAAATTTATCTTAAATAGATAAAACTGTCCCGGAGTGGCAAGGCTAGTTCCAAACATGACAGAAAAATTATATAGGCCTGTCTTTTTGTATCCCTCTATTAACTGTCTGCAGTTTTATCTCTTAACTTAAATATCTTGCAAAATAAATACACTATGCTAGCTAGAAAAGAAATTGCCTTCCAAATGATATGGAGGGAGGTCAGAGGAAATGGTGTGTTACTGAGGGGTTTCTCTCTTGTTGAAACACCAGGGGTGCAATCCAGCTCCCACTGAAGTCAGTGTTCAAAGGGGCCAATCCCCACACGAACCTTCACTGCAGGGTACGGGATTGGCCCCAGTGAGAATTTAACTTCAATGGAAGCTGGATTTCCACCCAGGTTTTTTTTGTTTCTTGGGAACTAAAGACAGGCCTGGCCAGCCCTGCAGCGAGAGCACGGAATGTGAATGCACACCTGGCCCTAAGGAAGTCTGTGTGGCTCTGCAAGAGCCTACCAGGACCTTTGACTGTAATTTGAATTTAGAGCAGGAAACCTATTTCTAGCTATTTAAATGAAGTTAATACGAAGGAGGATCCTGTTCCAGCCTTGTTTGTGGTTTTAAATACTCGTTTTGGTCACTTCATCCAGTCAGTATTTTGGTATTAAGTATTTCAGTCACGACTCACGAGTACCAAATAAATGAACATAAAGTCTGAACAAAGAAAGTTGCAAACTTTGCAACCATGACGACGGCTAATTAAGGCCATTTTAAAAACGGGGCACGGCTGTGGGGCAGGTCCATATGTGCCGCATGGAGCGCCGATGCACGTCTGGTGAGTGGGGGGTGGGATTTAAACAGGCCAGGATGGGTGTGCACCCCATCCCACACACTGCCCGCACCTGCCCCCATGGATTTCCATTCTGGATTTCCTCCCGATGCTCCGTGCATGGGTACGAGTGGGTGGTGCGTGGGTCACAGGAATGTGCACTCGCCCACACCACCTTCAGACAGGCACTCGGGTGGGTGGGGACGTCCCATTTAAAAATGGCCTAAGATATTTGTTCACAGAAACAAATACGCAGGTTTTCTTCACGACTATGAAAAGTCCTGTTGGTTTCAACCCCAATCTAGAGAGAAGATTTATGCAGGAAAGCCTGTCTAATCTTTGTAGATAACATGCTCCTGATGTTACAGCAAGACTGGTCTCTGAAGGATATTTAGGATCTGTAGCAAGGGTGGCCAGAGTTCTCCACTAGCTGTGTACCAAAATCTTTATTAATTATTATTATTATTATTATTATAAATACTTGTATAGCGCCAGCTGTGTACCTGGCACTTTACAGAACAATGAGATGGACGTGGTCCCTGCCTATGGCTTACAATCTAAAAGACTTGGAGGGGGGAGACAAGGAGAGGGGACATAGGGAGAGACAAGGGACAAAATATTCAAGGGGAGCAGGGGAGACAAGGAAGAGTGAGGGAGGGGGCAGAGGAGGAGCGGAGAGTGCGTGCAGACGTGTGTAAGGAGATAAGGGCTGAGAGGTAAGGGGGAGCCAGGCTGTGAAGGGCTTTGTAAGTAAATACCAGGAGTTTGTGAAGGATGCGTTGAGAGAGGGGGAGCCAGTGAAGTGAGGAGAGGAGAGACTGCATGTGGTTGAAGTGACAGGCCGAGTGGATGACCCTAGCAGCAGAGTTTGGGATGGAGATAAGTGGGGACAGATGACAGCGGGGGAGGCCAGTAAGGAGGAAGTTGCAGTAGTCAAGGCGGGAGATGATCATAACATGAACAAGGGTTTTGGCTGAGGAGACCGAGAGAAAGGGGCGAATCCAAGCAATGTTGTGGAGGGTGAAGCGACAGGACTTGGTGACGGCGTCAATGTAAGGTTTAAAGGAGAGGTGAGTATCGAAGACAAATCCCAAGCTATGGGCTTGGGGAACAGGACGGATGGTGACACCATCAATAAGGATGGATAGAGAAGAGGGGGAGGAAGGGAAGGGAGGAAAGATAAGGAGTTCAGTCTTAGCCATGTTGAGCTTGAGTTGGCATTGGGACATCCAGGCGGAGAAATCAGAGAGACAAGAGCTTGGACAGAAGGGGAAAGAGAGTGGGTGGAGAGAGTTGAGTATCATCAGCGTAAAGGTGATATTGGAAGTCGTGGGAGGCAATGAGTTTGCCCAGGGACAGGGTGTAGATAGAGAAGAGGAGAGGGCCCAGGACAGAGCCTTGGGGAACCCCTACCAAGAGGGGGAGGGAGGAGGAGGCGGAATTGGGAAGAGACACATTGAAGGAGCGGTCAGAGAGGGAGGAGGAGAACCAGTCAAGGACAGAGCCGGAGAAGCCCAGGGAGCAAAGAGAGTTCAGTAGGAGTGAGTGGTCAACAGTGTCAAAGGCAGCGGGGACACATGGGGGCGTGCACACAAACCTCTCCTGCTTTGTAACCAGCTGGCCGAACCCATGCTCTGTGGTCCTGGCTACTGAGATTTTGAGGGACAGCTGGGAGTCAGCTGCCGAGACTCCAGTGCGATGAAGTAAGACTTGGGACCATTAAAGCAGCACAAGGGCCATGATCAGCTGTGGCTGAAAGCAACACTTGAACTGCCCAAGAGTTGCTTGTGACTCCCAGGCCACAGTCTGGCCACCCTGATCTATAACTTTTGTACAACAATTTGTGCTCCCTATGAATTTCTATATTAAGTTTTAAAATTGCATAGCTCACGGGAGCCAGGAGTTTAGACTGCTGCGTCAAATGTTTTGAAGTTTGACCAAGGCCTGATTTCTCTCTCGTTTCCTTAGCAAGATGCTGAGTTCTCAGGCCTTGGTCCAGCAGAACTCTTAAGCACTTAACTCATTCTGGGTTAAAGCATACCGTATATTGCAGAATCGGTGTCCGAACACCCATTAAATAGCGAAAAGCTCATCCGCTCCTAGTAAATGAATGGCCTGTGGCCAAATCCTCCTTTTGAGGAAACCATGCAATTGATTAAACTTTTTTTAAAAAAACAATAATTTTCAGAGTGTTTTGTTTCTGGTTTTTTTTCCTAAATCAGTTGTGGGCCCTTATGTAAAAAAGATCTTGTGTGAAGAGCTTGGAGCTCCTGCAAATTCAGCTGTCAACTGCATCCCTCTCGAGGACTTCGGCGGCCACCATCCTGACCCAAACTTAACCTACGCTGCTGATTTAGTCCAGAGTATGAAAACAGGAGAGTACGACTTTGGAGCTGCCTTCGATGGTGATGGGGTGAGTGAAGCCTCCACGGCATAGCACTCCCACCTGCTTTCTAGGTGGTGTAGATATTGGGCATGAAAAACAATGCTGAAATTGAAAGGCTGCTTGCCTAGTTCACAGATTATTCTGTGAACCAGTCTAATCCTACATATAAACAGATGGAAATACCACTGAAGCCAAAGTTAACTCTGGACACAATCTTCCTTTTATACAGTGCATAAGGGGGTTAGTTACACACATGTAAGTTGTGTACCAAAGTGCTGTACTAGATCTTCATGGGTACCAAATCCTTACTTACAACAAGAGGATGGGGTGAGTGGGATGAGGTTTTCTTTTCATATGTAATGTATTGTAATTTTAATTGCCAGTGTTGGGATAGGACAGACTATAAATCTAAAATAATAATAATAATAATAGCCAGAGTCAGTGGACTGCTGCCTGCCTTATGAGAGTATGGAAACCATTTCTTCCTGGGAGCATTCTTATAAGTGGTCAGATCACGCTTACGTGCTGATCACACAGAGGGCTGTGCTGGCCTCTGCCACTACATTGGGTGCCTTTTAGATGGACACCTGCTCTGCCCCACCCCCTGGTGGCCTGTCCATGCAGAGGCGGGCCACCTTGGGGTGAGGCAAAGCAGGAGTAGAGCAGGTGCTGCCGGCTCTGCTCTCAGTGCTCCAGAATGTCCCAGAGTACCACGAGCAGAGCAGGCTGTCGAAACTCGAAACACCAGCCAAGGGCAGAGCAGTGGTCCGTCTAAACATTGACCAGCCACTGCAGCTTCACTCCCGACTGTGGGTTGCCCCGGCAACAGCCATAAAGCTGCAGGCGGGAGCCTAGAGTGGCTGCCAATCCACCCACAGCTCTATGGCAAGGGGGAGGGGGACCTACGTGGGCAACGGCAGCAGGGTCCATTTAAACCCACCGCTGCGGGAGTAGGCCCAGGGTGGCCACCCCCAGGTCTGTCTAAAAGCACCCATTGTTGTTTTTTATTCTTCATTTTAGATTTTAGATGCTCCCCTTCTCCAAGGTTGCTCAGGGTGGCTTACGATCAACTAGAAAACAATAGTACAGAAAATCCAACCCATGACAAAACAAAAAAACGAAAACCTTCCTCACCCCACCCCCCCACTCATACTTCCCATGCCTTTCATATATGAGAAGACGCTCTCCCATCTCTCACCCAGGGAGATACCCCCACCTTAGCCCCTACCCCGCCTCATCACTGGGGGACAGCAGAAATACCCTACTCCCAACTCCCTACCCTTCCAACATACCCATAACCCCCTCATTAAAAACATTTAAAAAACCCAGCAATCTCCCAAATAGTATAATCCCCACATAGTACAGAATATCTGGCCCCACCACCTCGAATGGCTGCCCAATGGGCAGTGCCCTTAGGCATTTTCTGTCGCAGCCACCAGCAGACTCTGCAGCCCCTTCTGTACCTGGCAATAGGGAGAGACAACTGGACAGAGAGTCATGGCTCAGCAGGTGGTTAATGCTGAAGGTGTCATGGAAAACATATCTCTCCCCCCCCCCTCCCCCTTTCCCCTCTGCCTTTACAGTCTAGGCACAACTGGTCCATAGAGGTTCAGCAACCATTTATGCAAAGCTGTCAACACAAAGTTCACCCTTCTGGTGGGAGTGTCACCTTTTGATTTTGGTGGAAGCAGAATTGGACCTGTAAGTGTAACAGCCATGTTGCAAAGAGTCCAAATTCTGCACGACAATCTTCTGAACCACACACTACCATTGATAGGAAGTTGGATGCTTCCTCCTCAACCCCACCCGCCCATCTGCCTTCTGCGAAGGGCCATGGAAGGCAATTGCTTGTGTTAATTTGGGTAGTTTGTGCATATAAACAAGTCTCAATTAGACTTAGAAAATTTCTAAAGTAATGGAAAAGGGGGATGATTAATGCAAAATGTTGTAGGCAGAATGGTGCTGTAAGTTTTCCAAACCTTACATTTCATTTACTCAAATAGAAAATAATTGTCATTATGCATTTACATCCCAATAACATTTATATTGATCCCTTTATACACAAAGCAGTAGAACTCAAGTATCTTCCTCTACCTTCTCCAATAGGATCGGAATATGATTCTGGGAAAACATGGCTTTTTTGTTAATCCTTCTGACTCTGTTGCTGTCATCGCTGCCAACATCTTCAGTATTCCTTACTTCCAGCAGACTGGAGTTCGGGGCTTTGCCCGTAGCATGCCTACCAGCGGGGCCATTGACAGGTAGAGCTTAGAGCACGGCAGCATCGCGCTGTAGCATTTGGATCCCCCGCACAACGATAGTACATTGGATAACAAAATGTAGTTTGACGGGTCCATGGGGCGTGATCTTCCATCTGCTTTGTGCCAGGGCTAGCTATTAGCAGTTGGCTCTTTGTATTTAAATATATGGGACTCCTCTTGGTACTGAAAGCTAGCGCTGCTGGTTCAAAGTGAGTGGAAGACTGTGCTGTAAAGCAATGTCTTTAATGGGAATAACATTTAAAACCTTCACGGAGATAATATTTTTTTATTATTATTAAATATTTATATAGCACTAGCACAATCCTTAACTAGAGACACGGTAGCTTACAATCCAGGAGAAGCAAGGGAGAAACCTTTTTCTTTGACCAGGCATTTGGCAGGCAGGAATAGGATTCAGTTACTGTATGATTGTATTTTATAATTTGATTTTTTTAAAAAAAAACAAAAAGATGTTGTGAGCTGCCCTGAGTCTTTGAAGAACGGTGGGGTAAAAATGTAAAATAAAAACCTAGGGAGTGACAGGGAAACATCCCATGACAGTGTAGGTGAATGTGCTTAGCTTAGTTACACAGAAGAAGTAATACTGTGTCTACATGGCTTGGCAGATCCCTTAATTTAGAACCCAGTCTTGCTTGATACTGCCAGCCCTCTGGGTGTACCCTGAAGGCAGAATCCCGTGTTTATTTTATCCATTGCTGCCAGTGGGGAAACTCAATGAATATTGGTCCCTGTGTACAGGTTTAAAACAAGCTTCAGTACAATGTTTTACTGAAGCCAAATCACTTCCTCTCCTCCCGTCCCTCTCCAAGGTGCCACAAATGTAAAATAATGCACTAATATGCAAAGGATTATTCTCGTTTAAATACCCTGTGGCTTTCCTTCCCTGCCCTGTTAAGAGAGAGGCTTGATAACAACCAAAGTTACAGTTTCCTGTGTTTGATGTGGGCGAGCAGCCCTCCTGCTTTGCTGTTAATGTTCACTTCTTGTCTTTGAAGGGTGGCTAGAGCTACAAAGATTGCATTGTATGAAACTCCAACTGGCTGGAAGTTCTTTGGAAACCTGATGGATGCCAACAAACTCTCTCTGTGCGGAGAGGAAAGTTTTGGGACTGGTAAGTGAAATGTTCCTAATCTCCCTAGCGATCGTGTGCCCCCACTAAAGTTGGCTTAGCTCCGTCTGCTCATGGGCAAACATCATTGATATACAAGAGTTGATTTTTGCTTAATCCCAAGTCTTATTTGGGCTAGCAGAACCCACACACACAACTGTAAAAGTTGTCAGGGAACTCTTGTTTTGGACGTTTAAGAAGGTCTGTGCAGGAAGTTGGAGGGCCCCTGTACTAGTCCAGTCATTGGGTCTTTAGGGATTACATGCAGCACTAAATGTGTTTTTTTTCAGCTTGTGGTGGCCAAGGAAACCATTTAAATGTTTTCGTTTCTCAGAAGAAATATAGTTTGTTGGATGAGATCTTATTAGGAGCAGGTTTGAGTTTGCTATTAAATCTCTGAGCTTAATAGTGCTCTGGCTTTCCTGTTTTAAAAACAAGGTATGATTTATAAAGATTAAATTAGCACTTGCTTTTGAAAGAGTCTAAGCAAGTGATCAGGTTACTGAGAAACAAAATGCACATCTTACTAAATCTTTTGGGAAGTGCACGTGGGACCTGAGTGTGCTGTTTTGTATGTGCAAGGGGAAATGTGGAGAACTCTCTTCACAGTACAGCAGGCTCCAAACTATATTGGCAATATTGAGAGAGAGGCTTCAGGACTAGGGCCCTTTTAAAAATGGGCCGTTTAAAATGGGGGGGGGGCAGTTCATGGGTGCGCCACTGCGGGGGCACACCAATTCCCTCCCTCCCTCCCCCGCCGCCCATGCACGGAGCAACCTGCATTATTGCCGATTGCTCTGTGCGTGGGAGGGGGGATGCATGGTTCGCAGGAGTGCGCACCCCCACATTTAAGCGATATACTCCCCCACGTGGGTGTCCATGCGTAAGAGTGTCTCATGTAAAAAAGGCCCAGGTCCTTATAATGAATCAGTCTCTTCATAATGGCAGTCTGTGCAGCCATGTATGTTCTTTAGGAGCTGTCTCACACAAGGTCCCTAGCTCTGCCGGCAGCAGAACAGAGGGGTGTGTGTGTGTGTGATCCTGTCAGTTCTGGCTCTGGGAGTCTTGGGTGGGCTGGAGACAGGGAAACGTGGTGCTCCCTTCCTTACAGCCTCTTTGAGAATCCCAGTCAGAACTGACCGTTTCACACCCATACAGAGCTCTGCCTGGGTGTCAGCATTAATCTGCTGTCCAGAAAGCTGGAGACGAGCCTTGGAAACATCTGGTCTCTCTGTCTCTCTCATCTTCAGCCTCCCCGACATGAAGACTCCCCCTTCAGGGTCTCCACTGCAGTATTTTAATCACATGCTGCCAAGATGCACACAAAGGTCCTGATGATTTTAGCTGGGTGGGTATATTCTATACATTTTTAAAAATTGAGCTATCAGGGTTCAGAATTCTACTTATCCAGATCAAAAAGCAATACATACCTGTAGACCTGAGACCGGGGAAAACAAATTAAATTGATCCATAACTTGAATTCCTGGATACAAGTTGTACATAAGTGGATTCCCCTGTATCTGTGAGTGGAGGAGAGAGGAGAATGGCTTTGCCAGACCTCCCCCACCTGGGATAAATATGAATCCATTTGCATCCCATGTATGTGTGCTGCAGGCTCTGACCATATCCGTGAAAAAGATGGGCTGTGGGCTGTTCTGGCGTGGCTGTCTATCATAGCTGCCCGCAAACAGAGCGTGGAGGACATCCTGAAAGATCATTGGCAGAAATACGGGCGGAACTTCTTCACAAGGTGAGGCGGGGTCAGGTGACTGCTCACAGGTGCAAAGTGGGAGGAGCAGAAAGGGGAACAATTTTCAGGCCTGTGAAAGAAACGAACATCTGTAGAGATTGGGTGGATGCTCGGAAGGTTAACCACTGGGTCGCGTCTTCAAATAGCTAAAGGGCTGCCCACCCAGAAGGCTTGGTGCAGACTTAGGTATTGGAGTCACTGTGGTTTAAAATCAGAGGAACTCCGCTGTGTCCAATGGAGTTATTCTGGGATCAGAATCTTTAAACCCCATTCAGTATGCCTGGCTCAAGCTAGCACTGCTCTCTGTGAATGCCACATTCGCCCCCATGAAAAGACCAAGACTGAGCCCCTCAACTTCCCCTCTAAACCATCCCCTCTCTCGTCTCTCATCTCCATTGGTGGCCACCATCCAGCTCTTTCCCCCTGCACATATCCTGGGAATCACCTTTGACTCCTCCCTCCCCTTTACATCTCCGATCCCATCTATTGCCAAGACCTGACACTTCTCCCTGCGTACCGTTGCTAATGTCCGTCCCTTCCTTACTGCTCCCGCTGCCAAGTCGATGCCCTAACCATCTCTTGACTGGACTGCTGCAACCTCCTTCTTGCTGGCCTTCCTTTGACCCTCTCACTTCTGTTCAACACTCCCCAGCCAAGGTCATCCACCTTGCCCATTGCTTTGATCACCTTCAACCCTTCCTTTCTTTCCTCCCCCAGTTCCCTCTCCCCCTTCTGCATCCAGTACAAACTCCTTGACCTCACCTTCAAGGCTCTTCAGTGGACTTTCTCCTAACTATCTTTCTGTGCCCCCCCTCCCCACCCTTTACTGCCGTGTTCCCACCTGGGAACTTCACTCTTCTGCCCCAGAGTCTCCTCCTCCTTCTCTTGTGTCTGGAATTCCTTCCCTGAACACACGTGCTTTCCTCCCTTCCTCCTGACCTTCAAATCCTTTCTCAAAACCTCTCTCTTCTGTCAGGCTTTTCCCTAGCTCCTCGCCTCCATAGGATGCCTCATTTACATTTCTCCTAATACGATTTTATCTTTCAGGATCCTACTCCTTCCCCTTTAACTAAGCGAAGCATGGGCACCTGCAATGTCTCAGCTTTATAGTACATCCTTCAGGGCAGAAACCGGTCTCTAATCACAACTGTTCAGCACCAGGCACATTGCTGGTGCTATATAAATAATAAGAAACTATCCTGTGATTCTATATTAACTTGTTCTGTAGGTACATCGTTGAACAACTCCTCCAAAACAGGAAGATCATAGAGCGCCTAAGGCTGAAAAAGCATGCTGGATTTCGAGCATCCTGAACCTGCAAAGCAAACTTACAGTTGATTTAAAGGAAATAGACTCCAGTTTAAAACTAGACAAGATGATGTTTTTAAGCTAGTGGCTGCCATTATTTTAGATAGATAGGTAGATAATTTATTTATTTCCATACTAGATATGACTATGAAGAGGTGGATGCAGATGCGGCTAACAAAATGATGAAGGATTTAGAGACGGTGATGTTTGACCGGTCCTTTGCAGGGAAGCAGTTATCAGCTGCTGACAAAGTGTACACGGTTGAGAAAGCTGATGATTTTGAATACAGCGACCCTGTGGATGGAAGCGTCTCCAGAAACCAGGTGAGAGCACACCTCCAGCTTGTCAAGAACATGCCATGGATTTCAATGCGGGTTTGAAAGACTAGTGCTGCTGATTCTGTATTTTCACTTTGGTTTAATGATAGGGTTGCCGCCTAGGCAAATTGTTAAGGAACACTTATGAAAAATACATGTTGCAGGGCCTGTATTGGTGCCTACGGCGTCCATGCAGGTCCTGCAACATGTATTTTTCCATAAGTGTTTCTTACAAATTTGCCTATGCGGCAACCCTATGTAATGTGGATATTATAGAATCATAGTTAGAAAGGACCTCAAAGATTGTCTAGTCCAACTCTGTTCTTTGATGCAGGAATTCCCAATGACATCCCTGATGGATGTCCCAGCCCCTTTTTAAAAAAAAAAAAACAACCCAGTAATGGAGAGCCTACAAACTCCTTAAGCAACTTATTCAATTGCCAAACAGATCTTAGAAGTTTTTTCTGAGTTTTACCCCTCTATTAAAAAACATGTTTCCCCTAATTAATTCAAATTTGTAACTATATGAACAGATCCCTGTGTGTGTCCAGGGACTGACCATGGCCCCAATGGCATATTAAACCAGCGCTGGGTCATCACAGTGCACGGGTGTGCTGGCTACACCATCTGCTTCATCAGCTTGGGAGTAGGACCACATAACGGCTGTGTTTCTCCACCTCCTAATGGGCCACCTACACAGGGGAGGACTTTCAAGACTTCTGACTCCCGCTGCTTGGGATGTTGGGGAAGATGAAACCTGGCTCTGTTGAAGTCCATTGCCAATTGAGTTCAGTGGACTAAAGATTTGGCTCCATTATAAATTGGCATTGACCCAATCTGAATGGGACCCAACTGGTGACCCAGGTCGGGTACTTCCTCAGACCAGGCTTCCCAGCTGTGGGAGGCCACATCCCGTGCAGGTCACAGTGGTGTCTCCGTGCTTTGTAGAGGGTGGGGCCATGCCAGTAAGGTTCAAGAGAGTGCTTCAGCCCTGTCCTCTGCTGTCGCCTCCTCAGTGAGTGTCATACGCTGCAGTGCTTCATGGAGGAGGGGCCACAGTCACAGTCTTGGGAAATGCTGGCTGCATCAGGCTTAGGCTTGGCACAGGCCCAGTGAAGTTAGGCTTGGGACCAAATTCCCAGTTCAAGCAAGGCTATAACAGAGCATGAAATTGAGATCATGAAAACAAGAGTTTTCCTGTTCTGAGCATTCGTTTTACACTTTACAATAGTAAGTGGTAAGGCCCATAGATAATACCATGTGGTAATTCCCCATGGATTAATTTATCATGTGTGAACACTTTTACCACCTGGTTGAGCTCATGGTGATCCATGGAAGAGGATCCCCGGATTACCAAACGACAAACTGAGTTGAGATTATCCAAAGAATATCTTCCATGGATCCTCTGGAATTTACCAGGTGGTAAAAGTGTTAGCACAGAACAGCTCTATGATAAATTACCCCATGGTGCTTTTTATGGGCTTTCCTACTCGGAAAAACCATGATGGGGTAAGCATCTTGGGCGATGGTCATGGTGAGTTAGGAACCACTTAAGAGGAACACATTGTCAGGGCGGAAGAAAGTCAAGATGTGATATTTATCTCTCTGACAAATGATTTATGCAGCGTTTGGGCATAGGCCATATAAGGTGTTCACCTTAGAGATGATTTGTAAAGCTTTAAGTCACAGTAAAAAAACAACTTTGGGCATTTTTCCCTCCCATAGGGCTTGAGGCTTATCTTTACTGATGGTTCCCGCATCATCTTCAGACTAAGTGGCACGGGCAGCGCCGGAGCAACTGTGCGGCTGTATATTGATAGCTATGAGAAAGATGCTCCAAAAATATATGAAGATCCACAGGTAACTTTTTTCACATTTAAAATGTCTGGCTCCATTCCTCCTAGAAAGCTTTTCTTCCTGCAGTGACCGCATAACCTCCTGTTGACCATCCTTTGAATGTTTTACATGAAGATCTTTCAGCTTCTTTAAAAACTGTCTGTCAGGAGAGATCAAGCCTCACTCTCTCCGCTATTGCAGTTTGTTTTCTTGCCTTTTTAATGTGGCAAAACAGTACACGGGTCACTTAATTACTTTCTAGCCAGGGAAGATACTGGTTCGTAGTTGGCTGGCCATTTTACAGGTTAGTGTAAACAAATGTAGACAAGCGGTTCAAAAGACTGCAGCCATGAGATATCAGAATCCGTTGTCATGGTGCGATACAGGTTTAATGCACGTTGTTGAGTGTTCTGCTGAAAAGACGTTGAAGGAAGGTATCCCTTATCTATCAGTAACTCTAATCTTTTTGGGGTAGCTATACCTCTTCAGCGTATTACAATCAGAGATTAATAAATATGTGGTTATTTTGGTGGGGGGGTTGGTTTTTAAACAGCAGAAACCTGGGAACTATGGAGGAGATTTTCAAAATGTTAAAAAAAAGAAAAGAAAGAACACTCAAGGCACCTGATACCCATTGATTTTCCATAGGAGTTAGACATTTAAGGCCCTTTTTACACAGGCTGGCAGTGCGGGGGGTGGGGGGGTGGAGGCCATGGCAGGTGGGCAGTGCGTGGGCGACCTGGCACATGGGTGCCCACCCACCTTCACCCATCTCCATACACAGAGCATCCCCCATTGGCACCTGTTGCTCTGTGTGTGGGCGGTGAGCGGAGCGCAGGAGCAGACATAAAGCAGACATGGACAGTGTCTTGTACCTGTTTGGTGGGTCCGATTCAAAGTGGGTGACTTTATCAGATACGATAAATTATCAGCGTGGATAATCCTTTAGCTATAATCTCATATCGTTTAGAATCCATCTCTTCCTTTTTTCTACTCTCTTCCAACTTGGGTGTAATTGAAGTAGCAGTACCCCAGTTTGTTCTGAGAGGGGTGGGGAACTTCAGACCCGGGGGCCAAATGCAGCCAGCAGCAAGTTTTTATGTGGTCCCTTTCCAGTTCCTGGATCTGGCTCTTGTCTCCAGTTCTTGCCTCCAACCACTGAAAAACTGAGATCAGGGTAAGGAAGCAGAGATTAGGGAATGCACAAAAGATAAGGGACAGATCCATGATCTGGACCCTCCTTTTCGTAAACATCCTGCCCTCAGCTTCTGTACAGGCCTTGGAGCTTGTACTAATTTTCTCCATATCCACTCCCTGGGATATGGAGCCCTGCCTTTTAGAGACTCCGATATATCTAGTACGTCATGCTATTATAACTGAGTTTTGACTGATCATCTTCCTATTTTCAGGTCATGTTGGCGCCTCTCATTAGCATTGCACTGAAGATTTCCCAGCTCCATGAAAGAACTGGCCGCAGCGGTCCTACAGTCATCACATAAAAAGACTCAAGCCTCAGAGCTCTCTGTATCTAGCACTGGAACAGCTGGCACTGCCAGAATTATTCAAAGAAAGATCACCTGGTCTTCCTTTTTAATTATCAAATTTATCCCTCAAACCAACGCTCACTCTGTATCTCAAATCGCTGTCAAGTGATAAGAGTAGAGATTGTTTAAAACCAACCAACCACGCCACCAACATTTACACTGTGTGTATACTGAACCGTTGCCTTTTTATGTCACTTGGTGCTTCTGCAATTGTGTACCGTCCTCATTTTGCCTAACCTTTTCGTTTAGCATCTTTTGCTAAACCAAAAAGTCTGTGTGCAGAGAATAACAATGGGGCTGAACCCTTGCGTGATATTGGCTTTCTTTTCCATCCTGGGAGCTCTGCTGAAATGATGGTGTGAATACATTTCCTTGGTAACACCGAAATTCTTTGACACTGTACGTCTCAACGTGTGCAATCACGATGCATTGCTGCTGTAGCCTTCCCTCCTCCCTACGAATGCTGTGTTCCAAAAGGATCTGTCAATTGATCTTCATGTGGCACAGAGTTTTAAATAACACAGAAATTGCCAGTAACACGAGCATTACTGATATTAAAGAGAAATGGACTAGTATCACTGGCGAGTTTTGTGTTTTGTTTTTTTTTAAAAAAACAAAAATATGGAACGCATTGAGTTTCAAGAATGTTTTGAGTGTTTTCTTTGCAGCAGAAAAAAATTATTTATTTATTTATTTATTTATTACATTTATACTCTGCCCCTCCTGAACACAGCTCAGGGCGGCTTCCAACCATAAAACAACAATATAAAAGTCTAAAACACTTAAAATACCATTCAAAAATATTTAAAATAAAATAAACAGGGGCTGGGATATAAAACCATTTAGGATGGGGGAGATAAAAGAAAAATCAACTACCCACCCCCCTCCCCAAAGGCCTGGACGAACAGCCAGGTCTTGCATCTTCCCCGAAATACCAATATTTAAATGTATTGTCCCACCTTATGTCAAGGGCTCAACAGGGGCGGCTGGTGGGTGTTGAGGTTGGAGGGGCAGTAAGGCCGGCGGGTAATGGTGGGCGGAGCCAGGGCAACGGTGGGCAGCATAACCCAGCAGCAAGGAGTTCCAAGGGTTAATGTTGGATGGACATTACATTACTTAATAAAGCAATTTCAGTTAGGTTAGGCAGGTTATAATCACCTCATCTGCCAGGTTTAAAAGCAGGCAGACAACCTTAAACCTCACCTACAAGCAGTTTTAGCAAAGACACACACACAGGCAGCAGAGGTTAACAACGCTGCTTCAGAAAGAAGAGACTTGCTGCATGTATGTTGGAGGGACCCCAATCCCTGTCTCTTATACACATCTAGATGTGTATAAGAGACAGGAAGTCCCTTCTGAAGCAGTATTCTTGCCCTCTGCTGCGTGTGTGTGTGTGCGCGCGCGCGTGCACACGTGTGCGTTGGGGGAGAATTTCAAGGCCCATGAATCACCAGACTCACAGTTACATCTCAGGATCTCAAAAGCATCCCATTTCCAGCATTGTGAACACACAGCTAAAGATCGACAGACTCACAGCTATCACCACCGACTCCCACCCCTTTGAAGTAAAGAAGTCTAATTCAACCCAATTTTGTTCTCCTCCCATTCATGGGAAATATGTAGATTTCTTGATCCCCATTGCCTTAAAGATACCTGAAAATTCTAAGCAGTTGCTTTCTACATTTTCTCCTGTAATGGCAGCTAGAGCTGCAACGGGTACTAAATTTAGTACCCGAAGGGAATACCTGCATTTTGGGGTATCCGTCAGGTTACCTGAGTACCAATCAGGTACCCGAATACCCCCCAAAAAAATCAGGTACCAAAAAACAGGTACTTCCAGTACCAGGTTTTTTATTTACTGATTCCCAATTGGTATATCAGTCAATACAGAGAGTTGAAAAACCAAAAATTGACACAAATGTTTTTAAAAAGTAACCAGAATAGTTTCTGGGAACCGGAAAGGTCATTTTCTGGGGTGGAAAACCCATAAATAAGTGTTTTTAAAAGAAAAATAGAAAACAGTATTTAGAAAATTGAGAACCGGAAGTAGTTTTCCAGGACTGGAAGTTGCTGAAAAATTATCAGAACTTGACGGAAACCCGATAAATCGATGATAAGAGTCAGTATATCAACAAAAATGTTTTTTAAAAATGGTACCAGAAGTTGACATTCTGGAAGTCAGCATTTTGGGACATTGGGTACCTAATCAGGTCATAATCAGGTGACTAGGTCATATTGGGTACTGGAAATTCGATGGGTTACCTGATTTTGTGGGTACTCTCTTCCAGTTCTAAATGACACCCTATAAATTCTTATTGCTACTTAAGTAATAGTATTACTACTTATTTTAAGTAATGTTTCTCACAATGTATCATTAGCAGATGTTGCAGTTTTAACCACCATATTTTACACAGGGATGGATGACAGTGGCCCGATTTGTCTCTGAAAGAGTCCCAGTCTTCTCAGTAGATGGAGCTGGTGAAAAGTGCTTCTAGTAGTTACTACTACAGCCTGCTGTTCCAAGCGCAGCGATGGCTCTAGGAACACCCAGCAGCTGTCGATGTGAGTAAGTCTGTGGTTCAGCACAACAACTGGTTGGTGTGGCAGTGGGATGTTTCTTTGGAGAGTTATGGGGAACTTAGCTCCTTCCACAGGCCACACAATGGGGCACTTCTGTTACGTCCCAGTACCCCACATGATTAGGTGGGGTAATTAGGTTAGTCCCAATTTAGCTCTGGCCTCCTCACACACCCCTACAGCTAGTCCTCTATTCCACCAGCAGAGGGCTCTCCCCAACAATAGCGACTCCCTCAAAATTAACAAACAAAAGCTTAAGTATATGGAAAGATTCCACCTGGATTTTGTTCTGTTCACTCCTGGATCTGGCCTACTTCACCTCAAAAGCCTCTAGCTCCAGTTGTCCAAGTATGGGCTTCCCCCAGCCCTCTATGGGTCTTTGCCTAGGATCAGTCAAGCTCCTTGGACAGATCTGTTTCCTTCCACAGCCTCCTCCTAACTGACACTGCTGCTCAGTCCAAACACAGCTTTTATAATCAGCTTGGCTGGCTTAGTCCTGCCAACCTCTGGTCAGGTGCAGTCCTCTCTCCAGTTCGGCGCCTGCAGTCTGATTAGCACAGTCCTTGGCTGGCGCTACTCTCCTACTTGTGTCCCTCTTAAAGGGATATCCTCCTTTTCCGTGTAATTATACTGTGCTCTGCCACAGTTCAGTAGGGATTGGATCTATCATGACAAGTAGCAAACCTGCCCATTACTCCAATTTAGCTCACACAAGTCAGAAATTATATCCCACCCCTGAATTAGGGGGATGCCAAAGGAGGGGTAAATCACCCTATCTCCCCTTGTGCCCCCCTGCTGGCTCAGTGCACACAGCCTTTCCTGCAGTTGTGGTTTGTGACCACCAGAGACTGTTGTGAGATCACCAAGCTGTCAGCTACAGGTTTGCTGTTTTTCTCCTTGGGTGGAGCTGGGGGTTTGTGGGGAGCGATGAAACAATAACAGGAGGCATTTAGGAGGCAAGGTGCCTTCCATTTTTAGATTAGAACTATTGCCCTGCTGCACCCTGCTGCAGCATCCAACATGCCCTGGCCGCAGCTAGCATTCTGAATTTGGCACTATGTTTGACATACAAATAGCTTCTCTGTACTGCAATCTCACTATATGGGGGTGGGGTAGCAGGCACCTTCTGATTGTTAATGCAGCGGGTGTCATGTAGGAGAAAAACCTGTTACTTTAAAAAAGGAAAACAAAAGCAAATCCACCAGTCAGCATACAAAATGCTAAGCTAAGGAATTGTAAAACATTAAATGTTGTCTATGCAGCATGTGCCCATGGGTTTCATTGTGCTAACAGCTGATCAGCTGTTCTACATGTGTGATTGCATTGCTGTCCAGCTACCATACAGCCAGCTGAAACAGCAGAAGTTTGTATGCAAGGACAGGAGAGTATTCTTTTCCCATGCCCTGGCATGTACGTGTTGTTGAATTCAGTGCTCTGTTTTCACTCCTTGGTCTCCACTTTGAAAGAGAAGCTATTGACGTGAGCCACAAGACGATTGACTGGAAATAAAATCATATTCCTGAGAAATGCAGGTCAGAATAATCCAGCTCATCTGCAATTCAAGGAATATTATAAATGTGTTTCCAAAATCAGATTCCACAATCGTTTATTGGAGAGTCCATACAAGTACCTGTAGTGCTACTCCACATATGTCTAGTTCACCTAGGAGCATTACAGAGAAATTGCTCCCCTTTTTTTCATTACCTCTCCCACCAGATTGAGAGAGAGAGAGAGAGAGAGAACACGTAATTTGTCACTTGTGTCTGAACTGAATATGGCAATTTAGGTCAGTTGGTCTGGATGCATGAATGGGACAAGGAAGATTTGCTTTAGGCAAAAGTGGGTCAATAAAGGATGTTAGTTACACATGGGCTTCTTGTGGCTACACATCAGATGCCTTATTAGGGTTTGTTAGTGAATGCTACAGAAGTGTCCTACATCCAGGGACACGTATGACCAGCCTCAATCGTCGAACCGGTCAGTTCGCAGCCGGAAATGGATGTGCGTCGCCCCCGCATGCGCATATTTGGCGGCAGCGTCACGTGTAGAACGGACTGTCGGGTCTTTTGAAAAACAAGCGCGGGCGCCGCTGCGCTTGTCTAAAAACGGCAGGGACCCATGTCTACTGAGTTTTCCCCATTGTTGCCAATGAAACTCAGTGAACATGGGTCCCTGCGTAAGAGCTATACAGTTTAGAAAATGGTTAGCAGGCCATACTTGGCAAGGAGAGAGCAAGAGATGGTCACCATGCCTTTGGGCTAAAGAGCCTTATTTGTGAGCAATTACTGCCATCAGCTAAGGTGTCTCTATCTATATGTAACTCTTGCCAGCATTCCTACCACCTCACACGGGGTGGGGGGAAATCATTACATTTGGTCACTTCAGGCATGGATTTTGGCATGATACAAGCACAGGTTTGTTGTGGTTTGCTGCTTAGAACGTATCTTGGGAACTGCTGAGGAAGCCATCCAACGGTGCAGTTGATAACAAAGTACACACGAAACATTTGTGTTTCCCTGAAATGTAGAAAAGAAGGCATTGCTCAGCCGGACCACCAGGGGGCATTCTACTTGGATACTAGAACTGCTTATCAATTTCATTCCCCAGCTGAGGCTTGCTGCACTGGGAAGCTGCAGACTTCTTGGGTTTGGAATTACTCCCTACTTTTGCTGCCACCCGATGGAATTCCCCTGGTAGTCACTATCAGAAGCCATAGGCTAAATGCGCGTTGCACCGTTTGGGGGTTGCTGCAATACACATGTGATGAACAAGGTAGACACCACACTCTCAGGATCAGGCCTTTATTGTTTTGGGACTGGAACAGGGACAGTGGATCCAAATTGGTCCCTCCCTAGGAGAGCCAGCAACACAGACCCTCCTAGCCAGCCAAGGTGGTTCTGATGCACTGTACAAATGAAGGGTCTCTTATACAGCACAGAATAAGAATACTTTGAGGCAGTGGGAACAGGGAACAAAGGAGGAGAAAGCAAGTGAAGAATGTTGATTCTTAAGACTGCAAGAATCCCAAACTTCCTGGATTAGAAGGACCCCAAAGGACACCATGAGCTCCCCGGGACTTGGGCTTTTGCTACCCGGTGCTCCTTCAACCAGCAGGCAAGGGGCTGGAGAGGTTGCAGCTCATTTGCATACTTCTCCCAGCATCCTCCGCTCCAGAGATACTGCAATGCAAGCTCCCCGGGACTTGGGCTTTTGTCACCCCACACTCCTTTGACCAGCGGGCCAGAAAGCGCACACTGTGGACTCGCCTCCCCAACAGCAGGTTCTAGCAACTTCAGGTAAGCGCCATTTTTCTTCATCTATTTTCCTTCTCCGTAGGTCCACTACACTTCTTGATGCTCATCCTTCCCAATCTTATTCCCCACTGTAAACAACTCCAAACGTTTACCCCACTGCCTCCATTATTCATACGCTCTGTGACCCTGTCCATTCTCTCTTCTGCCTTATCTACTGCTCTCCAGCTTCAAAGGACTCTTCCTCTCATCCAGTCATCACCGTTGTCTCCTAGAGTACCTAACCATCGTCACCGTTATCACACCTCCACTCCTCTCCTCCGTACCCTGCTCCTCCTCATGGCTGGAGATATCAGTCCCAAACCCCGGACTTTAAAGGGACTTTCTACCCCATCCCCGTGCATCAGCCCATAAACCCTTGTAACCGTATCCCTATCCCCCTCCTCGCTCCCTCTGCTCTCGCTTTCTCCCTGTCCGCTCAGTCTCTAACAAGCTTGCCTTCATTCATGACCTCTTTCTCGCTCATTCTCTCCCATCTTCTCGCTCTGACTGAGACCTGGCTTTCCCCTGAGGATTCAGCTTCAGTTGCTACTCTCTGCCATGGAGGCTCTGTAGGCTGCAATGTGGTGTCAAACTGTTTCTCTCCTCCTCCCACAGGTTTCAACCCCTCCTACCCCCACCATCCCACTCCTTTTCCTCCTTTGAGGTCCACCCCCTTATCTCAGCTGAGTAGCTGTCATTTATAGACCCCATGATAGGTCCCCCTTCTCCTTCATCACCGACTTTGATTCCTGGCTTTCCTTCTTCCTTGCCCTATCTTCCCCTTCCCTTATTCTTGGGAACTTTAACGTCCATGTTGGTGACCCCTTTGACACCCATGCCTCCAAGCTGTGTGCCCTAACCTCCTCATTTGGCCTGCAACCATGCTCTACCTCCCCTGCTCACCAGCATGGCCACTCCAACTACTCTCTCTCAGGCCTCTCCACCTCTATATTCTTCCCTTCTCTGATCATCATCTGCTGTCATCGGAGATGGGTCATCATCTCCCCCACAGCCTCGTCCAATCACCACAACAGGCTTTAGAAAACTCCAGGCTATTGACTCTTGCATCCTCTCCACTACTGCCTCATCTCTCCAATCCTCCACAACCTTGTCAGGAGTGCCAAACCCCACTCTTGGCTTACCACCCAAGTTCACTTCCTATGTACTTGTGCTCGCTTTGCAGAGCATCTCCGGCTAAAATCCCGCCCCTGTGCTGGCTTCTAGCACTTCAAATTCATGCTCACCTCCTTCAATTCAGCTATTGCCCTTGCTAAGCAACCTTACTATGTCCATCTGACTGACTCCTTTGCCTCCAACCCCTGCCGTCTCTTTGCCATACTCACATCCCACCTCAAACTACCTTTCCCCCACCCCCTTGCCACCTCTTCACTTTCTGCTCAGGCTCTGGTTGATTTTTTCTATGACAAGATTCACAAAATTCACCTAGAGTTCTCTGTCAAGCCCCCTCATCAACCTGTCCCTTTCACTCCCCTCCTCTTCCACTAGCACCCGTCACCCTTTTTTCTTTTTCTGAAGTTACAGAGGAGGAAATCGCCCACCTTCTCTCCTCCCCCAAATTCACCACTTGTCCCTCTGACCCTATCCCCACCCATCTCCTCCATTCTACCTCCCTTGCAGTTATCCCCTCCATCCATCACATTCACAATTTATCACTTTCCACTGCAACCATTCCTGCTGCCTTCAAACATGCTGTGGTCACACCACTCCTCAAAAAAACTTCACTTGGACCCTACATGCCCTGCTAAATACCGTCCCATCTCCCTCCTCCCCTTTGCAACCAAACTACTCAAGAGTGCTGTTCATGTCCAGTGCCTTGAATTCCTTGTGACTCAGGCCATTCTTGATCCACTCCAATCTGGCTTCCACCCTCTACATTCCAAGGACACAGCCCTTGTCAAATCTCCAAAGAACTCTTCAGGCCAAGACCAGGGTCCATTACTCTATCCTCATCCTCCTTGACCTATCTGTTGCTTTCGACATTATTGATCCCCATCTGCTCCTTGAAACTCTGTCCTCCTGTTGAGACTCCGTCCTATCTTGGTTCTCTTCTTACCTCTCCCACTGCACATATAGTGTATCCTTTGGTGGATCCTCCTCTATCCCACTGTCAGTTGGTGTGCCCCAAGGCTCAGTCCTAGGGCCTTTTCTCTTCTTTCTCTACACTCGTTCCCTTGGTGCTCTGATCTCCTCCCATTATATTCTTTATGCTGATGTTTCTCAGATCGACCTCTCTGAACCGGAATTCTCACTGAGAATCCAGTGCCAAATCTCAGTGTGTCTGACATCACTGCCTGGATGTCTCACCGCCACCTTAAACGTAACATGGCCAAGACAGAAGTTCTTATCTTTCCTCCTAAACCCACTTCTCCGCTCCCACCTCTCCCCATCTCTGTAGAGAACACGGTCATCCTCCCAGTCCCCTCAGCCTGCATCTTTGAGGTCATCTTTGACTCTTCTCTCTCTCCTTCTCTGCTCACATCCAAAACACTGCCAAAATGTGTTGTTTTTGTCTCTATAATATCTCCAAAATCCATCCCTTCCTGTCTGAACACACTACTAAAACCGTAATCCATTCTCTCATCACATCCCACTCAGACTACTACAACCTGCTTCTCACAGGTCTCCCACTGAGCCACTTATCTCCACTACAGTCTATTCAAAATTCAGCTGCAAGACTCACCTTCCTTGCATGCCGTTACAACCATACGATCCCTCTCCTCAACAGGGG
>QEPC01013865.1:23185222-23203419 GCA_003113815.1 Sphenodon punctatus
GTGTGGGACACATTCCTGCCAAATGTCTTGTAAACAGGATGAAATATAAAAATGTTACAGCCAGACATGCATTTTCAAGTTAATGGCTTATAACATTAGGACCCTGTATACAATCTTTCTGAAATTTGGTAGGACTGGTAAACGTGGGGAGATTAATAATTACCCCAGGTTTCATGCAATCTGGATGGAAGGTAAAGTTGTTGTATTCAGGAATGCGTATGCAACTTTTCTTAAAATCACAACATTCAATTGCTTATAAAATCGACTTCCTTTATTCAGTCTTTCCAAAATTTGGTACACTTAGTGCCCTCAAGTGGGGGGTACAATATCCCCAAGTGTCATCAGAATTGAAGAAGAAACAAAAAAAGTATAGCTGGAAATATGTTGTTCAGTTTTTCCCATTATTTCAAAAACTAAAATTTGTTTTTGGTTTCATTATTATTATATTTCACTTTCGTTATTATAATAACAAAATAGAAATTTTCCTTATCATAATAATGAAAATAAATTGCACACCCCTACAGACTATCATCTCATTTTGAAAACACCTTGAGGGAAGATGTCTCTTGGCACACCCTTGCCGTACAGGCTTGGTGCAGTGATGGAAATTAGGGATTGCAATGCAACACATGGGAGAGGGCAGACTTCAATAACTTTAATTTCTGTTTCAGGAATGACAAACTAAGTGCTTTCCAATGCCGTAATAGTCCCGTTCTGAACTAGTCTGTAGTATGTCACTACGAATATTGCAAAGCCCTAAAATGTTATCGCACATCTCACAATATTAGGTGATTTTCTTAAAGCTGGAGTGCCTCAGAACTGTATTCCGTTTTTATATTTTTAAGAAAGATTCCAGCCCTCTCGGTTGCAGGAAAAAGCTCAAAAACATGCCTGTAATAATGTGTGTACTCCAATGGCTTAAAACCCCAAAACATATAAACAAGATCCAAATGTATTAATTTTTAAGATTTCTTTGTTTTTAAACCAATGGGTTTTGGGAACATTTTTGAACATTTTGGGTTGGCAATATTGGAGTCTTCACCGGTCTGCCTTCCTCACGACTCATTTGTGTTGCCAATTGCTTGGGTACAGGCAAACCGATGCAAGCACAACTTTCCTCAGACCAAAACATAAAAACTTCCAGGGGTTTTACATTCCTGAGCCCACCTTGTATCTAGCTGACATACAAAACCATACTAAGGTATCACTGCTATCCTCTACTAATTTCTTTTGCCTGTCCCTTGTCATGGATCGTCTTAAACTAGAATCTGTAAAGTACCCAACACAGTGGGTATCAATCTTAACTGGGCATTATTAGGTACTACAACACCACAAATAATAAATGAGAATAATTAATAGTAACCTACAAAGAAAATAAACCCATGTGTTTCTCGACGCTCATTTTCCTGCCTGTAACATTCAGCTTATACATTTTGGAACTTCCCTAATTACAAGACGTAGGGAGAATAGAATGCCTGTGGTATCCATAAAAATACATTCTGCATATAAAAAAGAGGAAGAGCATTAGAGTATATTTTAAAGAGTCCCCCTCCTCCCTTTTTTCTTTCCAAAGTTTCCTGCCAAATTTTGAAGTATTCCCAGATCGCGGACTGGGTTTATTTAAAGAACAAGATTACAAGCCCCTGTTCTATCATTCCTAGAACTAGGTCCTGTCCTCTTACCAATGTCTTCCTTCTTGTGCAGCAAAAAAGACATGGTCCAACCCAACCCAGTTACCCTGGCCCTCGGACACAGGAAGAATGTGTCACTTGCCATCTCTTCCTCCCAAATACACTCGGTCTCTCTGCCTAGAATCCTGGCCTAGCTGTCATGTCAGCAAAGGGTAGATCATCCAAAATGTTGGCACTGCTCAGCGCTAGCTTTGGCTCTCAGTATTCAAGTTTGTCTACAAATAGTAAATCACACACAGTCTTTTGTGGCCTTCTCTCAGATTCCAACACTGAAATCACTAGCTAAATGGGGTAATAGTACATTAGTTTAAAGGAGAAATATATTTTTACATCCACCCCTTCTCCCTTGCTGCCTCTCTGTCCTTGAATACATTCGTTCTGCTCCCTCCCCATCTTCAAATCCCTGCTGAAAAAACCCCTTCCTCTTCTGTCAGGCTTTTCCTAGCTCCTCATCCTCTTTGTCTCCATCCTGATAGTCTTAGGTTCTCCTCATCCCCTGTAACTAAACTAAGCACATGCCCCTGCAACTTAGCAACTTCTTGGATCTATTCCTGTCTCTCCCTCTGTTTCCTCCTCTTCATCAGGCCACTTTCACACCTGCAGAAACGGTCAAGCAGACGCACATTAGCCACGGCTTTGATGAAGTGCGAATGGCGACAGTTCCTCGGATATGCATCTTTAGAATGATGATTGACCAAGCGGCAAAATCCAGCTTGGTCAATCGTCATTCTAAAGACGCATATCTGAGGAAGCCACCTGCCTGTCGGCATTCTCGCCTCATCAAAGATACATCAAAGATTCTTGCCTCATCAAAGATACGACAGAGCAGATGCATGTACGTCTGCTCTGCCGGCTTCCTAATGACCCTTTCCCACAGGTGTGAAAGTGCTCTGCGTTTGAAAGCCCCCTGGGGCAGGGACCTATCTATAATTGTTGATTTTACGGCACCAGGTCCATTGCTGGCAGTCTGCAACAGGGGGGAAAAAGGGAAGCCCCTTTATCGTTAGGTTTTCCTTGACCAATAAGAAAACTGAAAGAGGCAGTGCCCTTGTTAAATTACCCTGTAAAATTTCAATACAAAAACTAATGTACTGTCCCACTTCTGAGACAGGACAGATTCATTTTAATTTTCTACAAGATTGCCCAGATTTATCACTGACGCAGAATCTGTGTAAGAAAATGAACTTGCTGGGGAAAAAAACCACATCGTTAATACAACTGTCTCTCTTGTCTGAGCCTAGCGTAGACATACTGGTTTGTATTTACTGGGGGGTTTATTATTATTACATTTATTATTAAAATGTATATGCCACCCTCTCCTGCTATAAGCATCTCGGGGCGGCTAACAACATTTAAAAATACATAACAATTAAAATGCAATTAAAACAACCTAATTAATTCCACTAATTCAGCAGGTCTCAAACGTTTTCAGGCTGCGACCCTACAGAGAGTCAAAAGCAACCTTTGTGACTCCATACTTTGAAAATCTTCATATCTATTTATGCAGATCCAGTCTCATCAGGACCCCATTTAGCAACAAGGCAACCTCACACTTTCATCCAGATAGGGGTAGGGAGATACTGGAAAGGGAGTGGGCCAAAGGGACCTCCCGCCCCTTACCAGTGTGGCCTTTGGAGCATGATGATGTCCCAGTGTTCCTCGGGGGGTGGGGGGGATTAGAAAGGGAGCTGGAGAACCTCTTCAGCCCACCCCCTATCTACATGGCTCCACCCCCTGTCCTCCTGGAAAAAATAAATTGTACCAGCTCTCCTGATAATCTGGGGAAATAGAGGCTGAAGGTGCTGCCCCCGATGGGGGCGTAATCCTACTTGGGGTTCTAACCTCTAGTTTGGGATCCTCTGCATTCATTTTAGTTGAAGCACAACAGCCTCTTGATCCTAACAGGAATTAAGGACTCACGGGTACTAGGCACCGTAGAATCCCATTCCGGCCCTCCCATCAGGGCCGTCGCTACCATTAGGCAGCTCAGGCAGCCACCTGAGGTGGCAAATGGAAGTGGGCAGCTCTCTTGCCCTCTCATCCAGCTCAGCTGCCTCCCTCCACTATCAAGAAACTCTGTACTGGGGGGTGGGGCGAGAGAGTCACCCCTTCCCCTGATCCAGAAGGGAGTTCAGTGGCGGCGGCAGTAGGATCAAGAAGAGGCAGCAGTGGAAGCTGGATGGGGTGGAAGAGGTGTCCCCTAGGCAGGGTCACCTTTAAAAGAGGACACTTCTGAAAAATGATCAGGGACCTATGGTAACACAGGGAAATGGGACAGGAAAAGCAGAGCCTTGCAGAGGAAGGACAGACACACAACAATGACCAAGATAGACTTAGGGCATCTTTAGACGTAACAAAGTTTGGGTGTCAAAACACCTAAGCACGTGTTGGGCCATTGTGTATAAGCACCCTAACAATCCCAACACCAATTTGGCCACCCGTTGAAAATGCGATGTGAACAACAACATTGCATCACAAGGACAATTTGCGTGTTTCCGCTGAACACATGGCCAATGTTGTGTCTAATGATATTGTGTGACGTGATAGCAGGCCCAACAAAGGAAACAAGGTGACAGTGCTTGAGTGCTGAGATCGGGTGGCGAGCAAAACACAGATTTACCCCAAGATGGGCTGTGTGTCTAAGCTGCGCCATATGGTGAACACAGGGCCAAACCAGTGTTCATATCAAGGTCAAAACACACATTCAGACATCCGTTGAGGTTATGTCTAAAGACATCCTTAGGCTCTAAGGTAGCAAGGCCTTGTCTACAGAGTACACGTTCCCTCAGAATCTAATGGTGGCCGTGCTCCGAGGCTGTGGCCAAGATTACCACCAGGAGCCTCCCAGGTCCAGTGCCCGTGAGAGGAGGCAGGAACGAGGCCAAGACAACCTCAAGAAACTCGGACTTGAAAGGAGGACACGAGAGATTAATAGCACAGGAAGGAAAGCTGCCACCAGAGGAACATAAACTACTCTTCTAATCTTGAACAAATATAGCAGAACGTTGGAGAAGGAGGGAAAACCAGGACTTAGGGAGGGTAAATACTACAGAAAGGTACAACCAGGAGGAAGGGAGAGCCTAACAAGGCTCCAGGGGAAAAGGTGCACAAAAGAGAAATGGACACACAGACACAGAAACAAGGAAGAAGGAATGGCTAGACGTATACCGAGAGGGACTAGGAAATCCTGTGAAGGAGCAGACCAAGAGACAGTAAGAAGTAGAAACCTACAGGGAGGAGTGCAACACCAAGTAAGAGATCAAGGGCACTAGGGGGCTAGTTCTGCAGGGACATGGGTATACCCTGAGGGGCAAGGGCACACCCACAGCAGTAGTCCATGCTAGGAGGGAGGAAGGAACATTGAAGGAAGGGACTGAACAAGATACTGAAGGGAATAGAGAACTATGGAGGCCGGGCACCAGGCACTAGCAGGCAGACGACAAGAGTTTAAGCCTATGCAATACAGCAGGGGGTGACAGACGCTTAACCAGGCAATAACTAGGAACTGTGGCAATACAAGACTGTGAGGGGAAATTTAGTGATGCGGTAACAGAGAGTTAGCAAAAGCAAGGCTAGAAAGAAGAGGAGCCCAAGCCTAAGCTAAGAGGGAACGGGTGTGCTGTAGGGAAGGGTAATGTGCACAGAGGCCGGAGGGCACAAAGGGAAAGGAAAACCAACCAACAATACAATGGGAAAAACCAAACATGACAGTAACCTGCTTTGGCCCACGGGCCACTGCCATGTCTGTTGTCAGGCCACCCGGACTTACTGCAGGCATGTTGGCAGCTACCCGGGCTCTCACCTTGGCAAATGATCAATGTCACAGTCCGATCAGGGCAAAGCAGCATGTTAGCAGGTCTGTTCCTGCCGGCCTGGATTGGTCCGCCATGGCCAGCCCGCAGGGCTGCCTGATATGGTGGGGGCAGAGGGCTGGACGCAATGCTGGGGTGGGGCTGGCTGGCCACATATTCCCGGGCCCCAGCTGCGGGAATGTTTGTTCTGGGGCCCAACCCAGTCCAGACCGTGTCCATGGCAGCTTCCCGACCCGGGCCAGGTTGCTACCATGACGCGGTCACGTTTGTTTTTACCCAATAACAAGCAAAGAGACAACCTGAAAATTGGAGATACTCAGTGCCAGAGAGAGTGGGCCAAAAAACCAGCAGCAAGGGAAACAACAGCCGATGCTCCACCAACTTCCTGCCATTCTTGGCCCTCCTTATGAGCAGGCTGGGACCAATCAGACAGACGTGGCTCCAAACAGTCCAAGGGATTGGGGCGGAGGAGAGAGGAACTCCCACCACCACTAAGCAGTGGTGCAGAGGGAAAAACAGCCACCACCCAGCCCCAGAGGCCAAGGGTTCAGGGCTGAGTCCTGACATTTCCCTCCTTGGGACCACTTTGACCACAAGCTCCAAAAGGCTGCAGAGAAGTTGAGAGCGGGAGTGGTAAAGGAGTGTGTGCCAGAAAAGGAGAATCCAGATCATGGATTTGTGCCCTGAATCTGTCCCCTATCCCTGTGTGCATACCCTCATCTCTGCTTCCTTACCCTGAGTTCAGGTTCAGCACTTGGGGCTGGGGTAGGAACTAGATCCAGATTCAGCAGCTGGAAAGTGGCCAGATAAAAACTTGCTGTGGGTTGCATTTGCCCCCTGCCCTACAGTATCCAGGCAATTCTCTAGGTTGGAAAGAATCCATGACCTGCAGTATTTGGATACGGGTGTTTTTATTGTGATACACATGTGTGTGTGTTGCAAACAACAATCCCTGCCCCCAAAGAAGTTGCAGTCATAGTAAGTATGTGGCAAAATGCCTATAGCAGCTATCAAAATCTTGACCACTCAAAATAATAAAGAATTTTTGAAACTATTATTGTCTTCCCCGTCCCCTCCAATTTAATGGCATTTGGAGGATAAGAATGGGTGCTCTGTGTCTGGTCCTACATTCCTAACGTAGCACACCTAATGTCTCGTTATGGCAGTGGGTATCTTGAACGTGCAGAGAATGCTGGATCTGCTTTTGAATGTTTGAACCAAGTTAATAAAATCTGGTATTTATTAACGAGATAAGGCAATATGATGAGGATAGTATACTCGGGAAAGGAAAATTTTTGTAATTTTTGTAATGCGACATGATACTTTAGATCCCGCTCTGCCAGCAACTTTGAAATGTTTCTCTTGCCGTTCCCCAGACTTTGGAGAATATTCTCTTACAACATTTTCCTTTGCATCCCCCTGTTAGCTTTATTGTGCTTACAAATCATTCCCAGACAGTGAGCTCCTTCGCTATCTTTTTCATTAAAAAAAAAATAGGTGGTGGGTAATGCATTTTCTCTGCAGGAATTAATTCCACAAAGATATTAGGTACAAGCCTTTTGTTATTTTAGAAAAAATGTCAATGCGCACAAGGCAGTTGCTTCTGCTACCCAGAACTGCCCTTCTGACTTTTTATCTAAGTGTTGCATCTCCGTGGAATCCAGTGGATTATGTAGGAGAAATCTAATCTAATTGCTACACCCATGCCTTTGTTTGTTCTAGTCTTGGTTATTCTTTGCCATTATGTAGTTATGAGTACTGATTTTTTTTATTTATTTATTTTAAATCAAGCCTTTGTTTTGCTTCTCTTCCCTAGTTTTCATGTTGAATATATTTTCAGTTCTTCCATTGGCTTCCTGATTGCAGAGCGTTAAGGGGGAAAATAGCAAAAATATTTGTATCGACTTCAGAATGCTACAGATTAAGAGCAGATGTAGTCCCTAAACATGCGTTTTTAACTTTTCCTTTATGCATTCGGCTGAACTGTCTTTAAGCCAGGAAGCGATTTGTATTTTGCTTATTGCACGCAGTTCGGTAGATGTGTAGCTAAAAATAATAGTTTTATCTTTTATCGCTGTAAATTATTTCTTCCTCTCTCGCATTGTATCTGCTACCTTTAATTTGTTGACCACTTTAATATTAAATTGTCACAATGATTCCCTGTAGAGTGGTTGCTGATGTTTTCATGAGCTCACAGAGCTACAGTATTATGCTCTTCATAATGAGGTATGAGATGGTTTGTGATGGGGTATTAAATGTCCATTCTGGCTAATGTAGGGACAGTGCTAAGAACCGTATCAAATCTGTAACTGGCCTTGTAGTTATTATGACCTCCATCACTGGAGGCTTTAAAGAAAAGGAAAAAAGCAGGGCAGGGATGAAGTTGTAGTCATCCTACACCCAAGTAAGGGGGTGGACTAGATGACCCTCAAGGTGACTTCCACCTCCGATATTCTGTGATTCTATTAAACTACTACATGTGCACAGCACTTTACAATCACAGATTTTTGGAGACCGGTCCCTGTCCAGTGGGTTTACAACTTAAGATGAACAAAGGGAGAGACATTCCCATTTTATAGTTGGGGAAATGAGGCTGAGAGGTCACCCAGTGAGTTTATGGCTAGGAGCAGGATTTGAACCTTGGCTTTCTAGGTCCAAGTCCAGCACCGTATCCACTACACCACACTGGCTCACCATTAAACCCAACCTCTCTATTAAACCCAATCCCTGTTGAGAACTTCCTATCGGACGTGCAGTAGGACTCCAGTTCTCCAACCCTGAACCAAAGGCTGATGGTTTGGCTAGGGTCGCGGTCACCTTCTGATTAGCCGGGAAGTTTCAGATGCATGCTAGCTTTACAACAACACACAACTGAGCCAGTGTTACTGGAACACACCACGATCCCCTCTGCCCATAGGTTAAGTGTATGGAAAAACAAAGGAGTTAGACAGATGATTGGAAAGAGGGAAGAGGAAATAAAAATGACAGTAATGAAATAAAAATTGAAAGAAAAATTTCAATTAAATTAAATTAAATTTGAAATAAAAAATGAAATAAGAATTGTCACACAACCTTTTGTGGCCTTTCCAGCCACTCCAAACTCCCGTTCTTAGCCTAAGAACTACATTGGGAGAGATTAAATATTACAAATTTCTCTTTTGGGAGAGAAAGTGAGTTAAAAATGACTGTTGGACTGCCAGATGATTGCTGTTCTTCTGCACACCCAATCACAGCTTATTGTTCTGCTGTCTGATAGCCATCGTAGTGCATCCATACATTTCCTTAGTCTTGATAAGATCATCTGACTTCTTTCCCAGACTTTCCATCTCAACGCCTCAGGTTTGGTTTGCATCCAATGCTTGATGTTTTCCATGCAACCGGACTTCTTTCTACCTCTTTTCATTAAGGTTCCCAAAAACCTTGAATCTGGAACAGCTAGGCCCAAGGACCCTGACCTTACACAGGAAGCCACCTAGGTAACAGCTGTCTGGACCAGCCTTGCAGCACTTGGGAATTGATGACCTGCCTGCTCATCAGCGCTGATTGGACAAGTCTGATCCCTGCCCTGGGTGTTTTTAAATGAGATGCTACCATGCATGGCCACCCAGTAACCACTCATACAAATGCCCGTTTAAGGTGGTACGGGGGGGATGCACGCTAACGTGAGCCACACTGTGCCCACTGATGGGGCACCGCTGAAAAATCTGGAGTGCTCCGTGTGAAGACAAAAAAAGTGCATGGCAACAGGTGCCCACGCATCACCAGCCCGTATGAACTAGGGTGGCCACCCATGCCAGCAGACAGATCCAAGGCCTGGCTGCCTCCCCGCTCCCACCACAGCCCTGCTGCGAGCTCTTAAAGGACACACACGCAAAATACAACACTGCATTGGCTCAAACCACAACAACCTTCCCTCGCGATGCGTGAGAGAGGAGCCAATGCCCTAGAGAACAGCTGGTCGGACAGCAGCTTCCTGTACGTCCTGCTCAGTATGTGCCTCCGTTGTTGCCTGGGACTGCCAGCAGCTGCAGCAGCTCTCTGGGTCATGGACAGGAAGGGGTTACTGGCTGCTGCAGCTTCATGTTTCCGTGGTGTCCGTGGCTGTGTCTCATGGCAGAGAGCAGGCAGTTGGGCAGGGCTTGGGGTGGGGAAGAGGAATGGCTGCCTGTATGAGTTGTTTGCAGAGTTGGTCAGTGGTGGTGGGAGTGGATGGAGGCTGCATGGCTCTGGTGACTATATTGGGAGCCACGGGCTAGAATCCCTCCCCACTCACTCCATGTGCGTGACGGCTCTGCCGGACACGCCCCTCTCCCAAAGCCTTGCCACTTAAAAACACCCCTTGATTGGCTGGGGCTCCCTATATGCTTCTGGGATCTCTATCACCTTTCCCTGTCTAATTAAGGCCTCTAAAGGTTACCTCCTGGCTCCAAGTTCCCTGGCCCTTTCCTTGGACCTCATCTCATTGTCTGCCTCATCTCATCACCTGCCTTCCAGCTCTGTTCTCTGCTTCCCCTGCATCCAACTCCAGCACCCATCTTCCTCCCTCTGCTGGTGCCCGACTCTTGATTTGCCTCTCCTCACCTACATCCTAGACTCTCTCCAACCTGGGTTGACCTCCTTGCTATGACCACTCAGACTTTGACAACTGTTTCTGATTTCCCCTCCAGCTGGTACACTGGGTGCTTTTAGACAGACCCGGGGGCAGCCACCGCTGGGTCTGCTTCGCTTGCGGTGGGTTTACATGGAGCCTGCTGCTGCTACTGGCCACAGTCGGCCCGCATGCACCCTTCACCCCCTTGCCATAGAGTTGCGAGTGGATTGGCAGCTGTTCTAGGCTGTCACCTGCAGCTCTATGGCCATTGCCGAGCAACTCAAAGCTGGGAGCAGAGCTGCGACAGCTGGCCGTCTGTCCTTTATTTAACTTAATTAATTAATTTAATTTAATGCATTTGTAGCCCACCATCATCCTGCCTCCGGCGGCTCACACACAAATATAAATACAATGACAATAAAAACCATATAAACCAATCCTATAAAATAGCAATATAAGAATACAATAAAAAACACAATAGAACAGGGCAGAATCTGTGAAAATAAAAAAACCACCTATTCCCAAACCTCCCCTCCCCTTCACCAAATGCCTTGCAGAAGAGCCAGGTCCTACACTGATGGCGAAAGGCCATAAGAGTTGACCTGAGGTGGATACCCACCAGGAGGGAGTTCCATAACACCAGTGCAGCCACCGAGAATGGCCGCGTCAGTCCCCACTTGACAATACCGAGGGACCTCCAAGAGGGTTCCTCCTGACAACCTCAAAGACCGCCTGGAAGTGAGGCGATTCCTCAGGTAGCCAGGGCCCAGGCCGTTTCGGGCTTTATAGGTTAAGACCAGCACCTTGAATTGGGCCCGGAAGACTAAGGGCAGCCAGTGCGGAGCCCGGAGCACCGGTGTAATGTGCTCCCAGTGACCTGTCCCCATAAGGAGACAAGCCACCACATTCTGCCCCGGCGGCAGTCTCCGAACCGTCACCGTGGGCAGCCCCACGTAGAGGGCAATACAGTTATCCAGCCTCGAGGTGACAAATGCACGGATGACGGTGGCGAGGTTGGAGTCTGAGACCGTTTTTATATGAGTGGGATTTCTCACGCAGTTTAAAGAAGCGGTGCTGGGAAACCCCCAGGGGGGGCGCAGGGGGGGGCTTTAGATGCTCCTCTGTGAACTGGAAGTCACCTGTGCACCGTTAGAAACAGCGGCGCCATGCGACTCCTGTGTGTTTTGAGATACAGCATAGATAAGACCTTGATTTTGAGAACTTACCTACACTGTGTCTCAAACCGCCCCGGAGTCACGCAGCGTTGCTGTTTCTAATGGCACCCAGGCGACGTCTGGTTCACAGGGGAGTGTCTAACCCACCCCCACCCCCCGGGGGATTCCCAGCGCCGCTCGTTTAAACTGTGGGAGAAATCCCACTTGTATAAAAACTGTCTGAGACAAATGGGCGAAGCTGCTTCACCAGATGTAATAGGTGGAAGACACTCCTGGCCACAGCTGCCACCTGGACATCCAGATGCAGCTGCAATCCAGGAGCGCCCCCAGACTCCGCACATGGGGTGCGAACACTGGGCGAATCGAACACCACCTTCCCCCCAGATCACCAACCCCGCCAACAAGCATCACCTCCATATTGTCAGGATCAGGCTTCAGTCGGCTAGACCTCATCCAATCCCCCACAGCAGCCAAGCACCAGGAGAGCACTGAGACTGCAGGGCTTGGGTCAGATGAAAAGGAGAGGTACAGCTGAGTGTCATCAATATGCTGATGATAAACATACCCCCCCACTTATGAACAACCTCTCCCAGTGGCTGCATGTCCACATTGAACGGGAGGACGGGCAGAATGGAAGCCTGCAGGATCCCGCACAGGACCCCTCTGGGGGACGAGGTATACTCCCCCAGGAAGACCTGCTGAGATCATCCAGCTAGGAAAGAACAGAACCATTGCAATACCATTCCATCCACCCCAGCCAAGTCCCAGAGGCGGGTCACCAGTACCTCATGCTTCACTGTCTCAAAAGCCACCGAGCGGTCGAGCAGAACCAACAGGGTTGAACGTTCCCTGTCGAGCTCCACTCGCAAGTCGTCGACCCAGGCCGCAAGTGCAGTCTCAGTGCCATAACCCGGGTGAGAACCAGACTGCGAGGGATCCAGAAAACCAACGAGGTCTAGATGTGCCTGCAACTGATGAGCCACTACCCATTCAATAACCTTCCCTTTTTAGAGACAGGCCAATAGCTCGCCGGGGAGTCAACATCCAAAGCTGGTTTCTTGAGGAATGGCCAAACCACCGCCTCCTTAAGAGAGTCCAGCAGCCTGCCCTCCCCTTTAGACTGCCCACAGCTGGTGCTCTGGGTTCAGGTGACTGGCTCCGCTCCTGCTCTGCCTCACCCCAGGGTGGCCTGCCTTTACATGGATGGGCCACCAGGGGGTGGGGCGGAGCAGGTGTCCATCTAAAGGCACCCACTGTCTCTCAGACTGTTTATAGTCCAAGTTCGACTTGGCTTGCCCAGCTCCTGATGTGCACGGCTTGCTGTGGCCCTGCTTCTGCTCCCATTCATTGTGATCCCAATCCTGATGGCTGCTTGTGACTTGGCCATAACAATTTTATTTCTTCCTTCAATCTCACCTTCTATGGAGACCAGCGTCAGGCGATGGGAATGTCTTTTCCCAATGGATGTACTTCATGATCTTTCTTTTAGCTTAGCCAACAATCCTTCTTCTTCTGTCAGAGACCACCTGTCCTTCCATGCCCCATTGCAGCCCCTGCGATCGGCAGGGAGCACCTCCCTGTGGGTACCGTCTGTTAATCTTGTTTGTACAATGAGGGCTCGCAGGGGGCCATTCTCGGTTGCTGCCCTGATGCTAGGGAACTCCCTTCCCCCGGAGGTTCATTTGAGCCTGAACCCAAGTGTCTTCTGGAGGCGGTGTAAGACCTTTCTGTTTGTAAAGGCATTTGGTGGGTAGGGATAGGGGCTGAGGGATTTGAGGGGGTGGGACTGGGGTAGGGTTGTGGGAGGGTGGGTTTGGAGGTAGGAAATAGAGAGGTGGTATTGGGTGGGGTTTGTGGGAAGGCTGGGGATTTGGGGCGTTCTGTATTATTGGTTTTATGGATTTTTAAAATATGTTTTTTATCTAAGTTGTAAGCTGCCCTGAGCCTTTTTTAGGGAAAGGTGGGATAAACATTTACATTATATAAATAAATAAAATAAACATTGATCTTTTCATGTACCCACTAGTGGCAGGCCAGAGTCTGAGTGGTACTGGCCCTTTAAGACAGTTAGCACTCAGCACAAGCTGAGCTGCAGGCGCTGGCAGGTGTGCAGGATAGTGCTTAACTGGGAATGCAGCTGTGCAAGGGCATGGGTGGCACTAGCCAGCCCAGAGGGAGAAATGCTGGGAGAAGCCTTTAGTGCTAAGGAGATCTGTGAAGAGAGTTCTCCTGGAGAAAGAGGTAACAGCCAGAGGGTGCTGGCTGCTAAGACTTTGGGGGAATTAGTGAAAAGGGATAAACCCAAGGACTGATAGAGAATCGGGACTAAGGCTGGGAGTCTCGTGAAGGCAAATACTAAGACCAACGGGTTGCTTGGGCTGAAGGGGGAGTGCGGACCCTGGGAACCAGGAGACAGACTGAGGGTGGAACAGTGTGTGACTAGAGAGTCACTAGTGGATACTGTGTAAATAAGCTAACTCCCTAAGAGACTACTTTGCGTTGGACCCTGATCTGGAGTGATGCATGCCTGGTAGACCCCACCCATCTCTCCCACCATCTTGATTCTGACACTCTCCCCCATCCTCAAAGCCCAGACCTGAGCATCCTCTTTTCAAATGTCTTCTTCGTTGACCAGGATTCGGCTTCATACCCAATATCAACCAAACTAAAGGTTTCTATTGATTTCTTTGGCCATAAACCAGTTTCACGCCTCTTCCAAATCTTCGTCAATTCAGCTTCCTTACTTCTGCTGCGGGTGGAAAACGGTAGCATAGCCCCTTTCGTCCACAATGGAATAGGTTTCTTTTTTTCATCCATGTAGCGAAGCCAGTCAAAAATATATAAACTAAGCAAATACAGGGTAGTATAGCCTGCCTCGGATTTGCTCAGTGTGTATATATTGCTGACTGTCTATGCTATATGCCTGAAGAAAGGCCCTGGGTGTCCCGAAAGCTTGCTTGTTTCCACCAACAGCAGTTGGTCCAAATAAATGAAAGATCATTAGAACCACTTTGCTTCCCTCTCTGTTCTCTATTCTGTGTGTGTTTCTAGTGGTTCTCACTTCCTCCCGGCAGCAGGTCAGATCAAGGGTTTTTAGAAAGATTTTGGAAGTTGCCTGTGTAAAAGAGATTGTATTACAGCTAAAAGAAAAGTACAATATGTTGCCCAAGAGTTTCCGATCCATGAGCCATTTTGTTGCAGGGCTTTCAAGCCCCATTCTTTTAGAAATCCTGGGAGAGCCTGCATAGAACAACAAAATTCTTGAATGATTTTTGCCTGTCAGGTTTCAGGTGTTCTGGATCAACTAGGCGAGCCATCAAACTGAGGCATCCAGAGGGCTCAATAAAATGGAAATTCCTCAGGGCCAGCGGAGAAGGCTCTGCTCACCTTGTTTTGGATCAGCTATAACGTGACCTTTACCTTTAATTGCAAATTGGCTTCAAGGATCTCTTTCTTTAACTCTGGGTGTTCCTAAATGAGGCACATCCATGCATGGGCCCCGCCATTCATGTGTCTAACTGCTAGCGTGATGGTGGTGCGTGGGGAGGCGCACTCTTGTGACCTACACACTGGGGGCAACCCAGTCCCCATGTAGAGCACAGCCAAAAAATACAGAGTGCCCTATGTGGGTCAGGGTGACAGCCTCCATGGATGGGGCAGCCATGCCAGGATCCATCCGTGTGAAGCCCTCCCCCTGTACTTCCCATGCGTGCGTGCCCCACAACCATCCCACTAAGGACCCCCCCCCCCCACGCTTCTCTGGTTTAAAAAACACCCTTGTCTGTGTACTTTCAGATGGCAACACTGCAGTATGAACCCAACTCTTAGGGTGCTTTTAGACACGCACCCACTACCCATCCATCCACTATACATGTTGCAGGGAGGGCTTTAGTGGTGCCCTGCGACATGTATAATGGGGGGGAGGGGAGGTGCTTGTCTGAAGGCATCTTCAATTAATTGCTCCCTCCAATGAGGTGTGCCAAACACCATCAAGGTCCGAAAGACTCTAAATGGATTAGGAAGGTGTTCACTGAAAAATAAAAGGAGATTTCAGCCTGGAAAAATGTACATAGATACATCTGCGGGACAATAACCTGGAACAGGGGGTATTTCCTGGGAAGGGAATCCTTGAAAAATAATATTGGGTTTAGAGTTCTGTATTGGTATGCATTTGCAATAACAAGAAGCCGGCTAATGCAACATTTAATTAAATCAAAGTAGTTCAGTTTATGCTGCTCTTCTGAACACTATTCAGGTGGAGTAGTTGCTTCAATTTAATTAAATCAAAGCAGTTACTTCCGTTTACACTGCTCGTCTCCACACTGCAAGTGGAGTAATGACTGACTAAATCGAAGCAGTTCAGTTTAGACTATTTCCACACAAATGAAGTGGAACAGTTACTTTGATTTAACAATAGCCCTTGCTTCAATTCCTCTCTGTTGTTGTCCCTGGGATGCTGGCCTGAGTTAAGCCAGCTCTCTGTTCCTCCCGGCCGGGGGTCAGCAGGGGGCGCTGCTCGGCCAGGCTGGGGCGCTCGCACGGCGCCAGAGGGGGGTGCCTTGGCTTGGGATGGGTCGGTCTCTTGCTGGAGATTTTTGGAAAGTGACAAGCTAGGGGCTGAGAGAGGCGGCAGCGGCAGCAGGAGCGGTAGCCCCGAGCCCAGCTCCCAGCCGAGCCGAAGAGCAGCGCAGCCCCCTCGGGCAGGGATCCTGGCACGGTCCCGTGGATGTTGGAGTAGCCAGGAGGAGCCGGTTCAGGAATGCAGCGGCAGCCCCGGCCGGGCGGCGGGGAAAGGAGCCCCTTCTTGTGCCTGTTGCTGCTGCTGCTGCACACGGGGAGCCGAGCGGAGCGCGGAGCCTGGGCAGCCCAAGGTAAGAGGTGCAGCAGCGGCGGCCCGGACTGAACGGATCCCCAGCCCCGGGGCTCTCTGCAAAGTTAGGGAGGCTTGGATCCTTCTGCCCCTATGCGATGCCGGGCTCTTTCCCTCTTTGTCCCACGCGTGGATCCCTGTCCCGATTGCTGGGGCTCCCCCTCCAGGATTTCCGTTCCAGTCCCTCTGCCCTGCTCCCTTGCACCCCTGGATCCCCACGCCTACCCCCTAAACTCTGGAGCTTCCTTCCCACCCACCCACGCACGCCTGGATCCCCACGCCTACTCCCCTAAACTCTGGAGCTTCCTTCCCACCCACCCCCCTAAACTCTGGAGCTTCCTTCCCATCCACCCACCCACGCCTGGATCCCCACGCCTACCCCCCTAAACTCTGGAGCTTCCCACTCACCCACCCCTGGATCCCCATGCCTCTAAGCTGTGGATCTCCCTTCCCACCCTTGCACACACCCCGGCTCCTGGTCCGGCTGGGACTCCGGAGGACTTTGCCAAGCACCCGATGTAGCCGCTTTGCCAAGCGCCGCGCTGTCACCGAGGAAGCCCAGGGCTTGGCTCCCCCAGCCGCCGGACGGAGCCTGTTTGTTTTGCCTGCTCGAATCCTGCGGGGGGAGGCGGCAGGAAGCAGGCGAGCTTTCTGCGGGGCTGGCAGTTTTGTGAATGAAACATTTCTGCTATGTGGGAATGCTATGTTGCTTCCACGTTCCGCGCGGCTTAGAGACGCTGCGTGGGTTGTGCTCCCACCCTGGCCTCTGTGTTTTGTGTATACTAGTACCCACTAGCCAGACTGTGAGGTGTGCGTGTTGTCTGTCTGCTCACTGCGGTGTGGGTCCCCTTGCCAGAGTGTTTGTATAGCTTTGACCTATGTGTATGTGAGCCCGCTGACCAGTGTGTGTGTGGTGATTTGTGTGCGTCTGGCATCTGATCAGTGTGTGTGTGTGGCTTGCTGTCCCCTGGCCAGAGTGTTTGTGTATATTCTCTGATCTGTATCCCCTGACCGGGGTGTGTGTGGATTGTTGTCCCCTGTATATATTCTCTGATCTATATGTGCTGTGTATCCCCAGACCAGTGTGTGTTGTGTTTGTCTCCTGATCAGTGTTTAGGGGGTGTATATGTGTGTTCCCTGACCAGTGCCTTTTGTGTCTGTGTCCTGATCTGTATGGGATGTCTCTCTCTATGTATTCTTTGACGTAGATGTGTGCATGTGTCCCCCTTGATCAGTGTAGGGTGTGTGTGTGTCCGTGTCCTGGTCAGTGTGTTGGTATGAATTCCCTGACTATTTGTGGGTGTCCCCTGGCTAGTGTGTTTGTCTCTCCTGATAAGTGTGGGGTGCGTGTTTGTGTGTCCACTAGTAGCCATTTGCATTTGCAAAGCACAGTAGAAGCTGCGTGCATCTGGCCAGTGGGTCTGACTGCGGTTTCTAAGCCCCAATCTAATGCATATTTGAGTTGGCTTCTCTTTAAAGAAAATGGCAGCATTTAGAGAAAAGCTAATAAGAAAGCCAAAGTGTATTACCTCCCCCTGCGGGAGGCCATCAGTGCTTCTCTCTGGTTCTTTCTGTGCTAGGCCACAATGAAAGGGAGTCCAGGGCTGCTCCTGGGGATACAGCTGAGCCTTTCTTTTTAGGAGGGGTGAAAAGTTGATGAAAGCCCAGCATGGGGAGAGTCGCTTTTAACATGCAAGGGGCAACTGGGCACATTGTCCTTTCCTTGGTGGCGCATGAGGTAGCTGTGTGGGTCTCCAACTCCCTGCGGTACACCTTTCAAAACAGCCAAAAGAAAGCTCGAGTATTTAAAAGCTATTTCTTAGGGAGGTGAAGATCAAATGTCGCATGTGGAGGAGGAGATTGAGACTAGTAGTACTGCAAGGGGCCAGTTGGCAGCAAGAAGCTTTATTTCAACACGGCGCTAGCCGTCAGACGCTTTTGGTGACTGGATAAGTTTACTTACTTTTTTGGGAACTACACTGAAGTAAGTATCTTTAGGATTAGGAGCCTTAAGCCGCTTTTAGATGAGACAAATTTGCTCATGATTGGTGAAAAATG
>QEPC01013865.1:23203614-23221197 GCA_003113815.1 Sphenodon punctatus
ATGCGCATTATTTAAAAACCACATTCAAAATGGTTTTGGCTTTTACACGATCATGGCAAATGCGCATTTAAAACGGTTTAGGTGTTTAAACGAGCATTAAAACACGTGCATTTTTTCACCAATCATGCACAAATTTGTCTCGGCTAAAAGCAGCCGCTTACGATAGTTGTATATATTTATACATAGATTCATTGTATAATTGTGCTATGGACAAGACTCTTACTCCCACCAAGTAGCACCTTCCTCCCAGGATTACCTCATTAAAAAAGGCTACTGGCAGAGCCAGGCCTGTTACTTTCAGATGTCACCATTTTAAGTGGTAAAACCAGTCGAAACGTCCACGGTCGGCACCTGTTGGTGATGTCTGAACTTTTCTACCGAGTGGGAAATCCAGAGTGAGATGAACCCAGTGGGGAAGGGTGTCTAGCTATTTTCTAGGGAACTTCTTCCACAGAAATTGGCACAGTTTCCCACATAGCAGAAATGTTTGCACATGACAATGTAGCTCAGGTGACATCTTTTATTGGACCAAATTTGATTGGTGAGAGCATGCAAGCTTAGTTTCAGGCCACACAGGGCCCTTTCTCGGGCATTTTACAATTGCTATGGGATGAGTATGGATCGGCATGCCTGAGGAAGAGCCCGGTCTGTCTCCAAAGCTTGCTTGGCCATGGATGGGCATGCCTGGGGAGAGATCTTCAGGACACAGCATGGATGGAAGAGCCTTGTGTGGCCTGAAGGCTTGCATAGCCTCTCCAAGAGAAGTTGGTCCAATAAAAGATCTCATCTGAACTGCTTTGTCTCCATCTATTGGACCAACATGGCAACCACACTCCCTCTAGACCACATCACAAAGGGTGCTTTCATATGTCCAACCCCCCTCCCCCGAGATGACAGCCAGTGGTAATCTGGTGATGGCCGTGGGGGGTTACAATGTGGTGGCTGTGATGTCTGAATTTGTTGTATCATGTGGTAAGCAAGCTGGATCCGGGATGACTTTACCACTAGTTTACCGTGTGGTATAGCAGTTCAGACATCACAACCACCACATGTAACTCCCCTTCCGCCCCTGGAATAGTGCTGGCTGCTGTCCACGCTACAGGCTTTTTGTATGTCTGAAAGTTCCCACAGTAATTCTGGTGAATTAGCGTGCATGCTGTTTTTATCACTTTTCTCACAAGTTTTCTCACTTTAAATTGTGATCTTTGAAAGTACCCTTTGTTATATGTGTAGAATAATTGATATCAGTGAGACCGTCGATTCCTGATAGTATAGTGAAACATTTGAGTAAATATTTCTAGGACTGGAGCCTAAGATACACCATTGGTAAGCCAGTGAAGGCCAATAGAATCTGGTTCTGTCTGATTTAAAGTGTGACAGTTGTTAACAATTCTCTAGTGGGTCTTTTTGTGTGTGTTTGTGTTTTTTTGGTGTGCAAGGCTGAGCAAACGGGATGTGACTTTGAAAAATAGTCCTAAAGCAGGCAGAAGGGAAAGCTCATACATTAATTTTGTTCTTCCTTAGCAATATCCTCTGAGGAATTTTAAGTCTATAATTTATCTGTCTAAAGGCTTAAACATTTGAATCCAATATTTAGATAAAGTTCTGCTGTGCCTTTAAATTTCACATCTCTATTACTTGTCTTGCAACATAGTATAGCCAGGCTCTCTCTTCAGAGAACAAAGTTGGATCGGTTTTCCTTTGATTCCAAACATTCCAGCTAATGAATTCAAGTTTTCTACTTGATCTGTATTTAATTGCTTGGTAAAAACTCTTTCCAAGTGTTTGACTGAACTGTTAGCTAATGTAACCATTGCGAGGCATTTTGTTGGGCTTTTGATATTTGACCAAAGGTCCCTAAGGTAATGTTGTTAGTGATGATCTGTCTGTTTCAGTTCCTGCAAGATGGAACGCTGTACCATACTCTCAGGCATACATCATTCCAGGGACAAATTGTAACAATGACCTTAAAGTGTACCTCTGATTTAGTTCTAAATAAGTCTGGTTTATTATGTGTTTCTACCACTTTATTATGGTCCTTAACATTTCAGCCCTTTCAATAATTTTAGATTAGAACTATTAAAATACAACTATAAACACATAATAGGAATTGAATTAAGATGGTTAAAATTAGCATTATTTGAAATGTCCATGTTTAGGCCCAGATTTTCAAAAGCAAATAGCGACTTTGGGTGTTAATAAATGAGATGGTAGCCTGCTGGAGTCTGTGTTCCGTCTGTGCAGCCCCCCAACCACATGTTTAAGCGTGTAGAGCTAATAAACGGGCAGTCCTGTGCACATTTCATGTGCTGGCAGGAGCTATCACCAGTGGTACCTCCCTCTCCTGGCTCTGATGGAAAGCGGCTTTTCCCCTGGTTATAACCCCCATTACCATCAGAAGCAGTGCTAGCATGCTTTTCCAAGTAAGAGGCGGCTGCTAGAGGAGAGAGTGATTGTACTCTCTAGGTGGTGCTGGCTGCTAGAGGAGAGAGTGACTCTCAGCTGAGATGTGGCTGCTGCGAGAGGAGAGAGTGATTGTGCTCTCTCAGCTGAGAGGTGGCTGTGAGAGGAGAGAGTGATTGTGCTCTCTCAGCTGAGAGGTGGCTACGGGAGGAGAGAGTGATTGTGCTCTCTCAGCTGAGAGGTGGCTACGGGAGGAGAGAGTGAGGCAGGGGTGCAGGGAGGATCTCCTCCAGAGGATCTGCACCTGTATTCCTCTCTCTGTTTGGGAAAGGAACTGAGGGGAGCGCACGCTTCCTAAAAGTCTTGCTTTAGGTGGGACCACCTGCTTTTGTGGGAAGATCCTCCTGTCCTGTCTAGAAAGGGTGATGCCCTACCTTTGGAGACAGCAGCTATCAACGTGTTGGAATGGTCATCTGTGGCTGCCACCAGAGACCCCACGCACACGATTCCAGCATACCAGGGCCCAAGCTGTTGCCTCTGGCCCCTCTGCAGGCAGGGGAGCCACTGGATGCTGTGAGTGTGTGTGAATGAGAGTGTGTGTGTGGGTTTGTGTTGGGGGTGGGGCTTGTTGGGTAAGGAGGTGGGGCTTATGTCCCTCTTTGGCTGCTCCAAAGGTTGGGAGCTGTGCAGAAATACCCAAAATGCACGAGTCGTATATAAATGTTTTCAGCATAACCTGTTCAGGACCAGAAAAATGTAAATGAATAGAATTAAGTAATGTCCACTAGTTTAGTAGCTTAGAGTTAAACTTTGACTGTTGGGTTTAGAGTCCCATCTTTTGGACCTTATAATTCTCCTTCCTACAAACACAGTGGCTAGGCTAGGGTTAGATATAACGCACTGGGATCTTATTTGGACCCATTCCCCACTACTACTGGGGTTAGGCGAGGCTCTGTACTTGCTCCACTTGTAGTCAATCTTTATATTAACGATATTGTAACCCCATTAAAGTATGAGGGCTATACTCCTCCCTGACTGGCCAGCAAGTTAGTTGTTCTTGTTATTATTGTTATTGTTATTATTATTTTATTATAAGCTTTTATATAGCGCCAGCGATGTATCTGGCTCTTTACAGAGAATAAGACAGACACAGTCCCTGCCCAAGAGTTCTCCCAAATGCGCAAAGGTTTGCAACTCTTTCTTGAGTGATTGGGAACTTATTGCAGAGATAATGATTTATTTATAAATTACCAGAAACCACAGATCATGGTTTTGGGAAGAAATCAATCCAAATATAGAAGGCTTTTGGATGAGCAGTCGATATCTCAGGTTACCTCCTTTTATCTAGAGATTACCTTCACCAGTCTTGGCACATGGACCAAACATGTAGAGAAAGCTGTGTCAAAAGCCTCTTGCTCTTCCAAAGCCCTTCTCAAGTTTTCTGCTTCTACAGGAAATCCTGTAAAGATAGCTCTTCAGCTCTAAGGATATTTTAGGCCAGGTCAGTAGCTCAATTATTGTACAGCTCTGAAAATGTGCTAGGAGCAAAGGTCCCCAAACTAGGGGTTGAGATTGCAGGTGGGTACATGCCATTAGCAAATAGGATTGTGAGCCTAATTATGTCCTCCTTGTTGCCTGAGGGCATGGGATTATTTTTAAGTCTCAAAATGGTGTCGCATAGGTGAAAAATGAGAGCTGTTGTAGCCAAGTGGATAAGGTGTTGGACCTGGGAGACCAGGGGTCAAATCCCAAACTTGCCGTGAACTCACTGGGTGGCCTTGAGCAAGTCACACTCTCTTAGGCTCAGTTCCTCATCTCTAAAATGGGAATAATAATGCCCTGCTGCCGAGGGTGTTTTCAAACGAGCAAGGCTTGAGGAGGGAGTTGGTGGCCGCTGAGTGGCATAGCTGTGGAGCACACACACGCATGGAGTGAGTGGGGAGCAATTCTCATGGGGCAGCCCCCACTCACTCCCATCACCGGAGACTGGCCCTGCAAACAACTCCCGCAGGAAGCCGTTCCCCCTCCCTCCTGCCCAGCAACACCCCCACCCTGAGCCCCACCCAACTGCTTGCCCTCTGCCATGACACGCAGCCGTGGACACCATGGAAACCGTGGTTTCAGCATTCAGTAACCCTTTCTTTTCCAGAAGCTGCTGCAGCTGCTCGCAGTCCCAGGCAACAACAGAGGTGCTTACTGGGCAGGACACACAGGAAGCCACTGTCTGAGCTGCTGTCCTCCATGGCGTTGGCTCCTCCCTTGTACATCCCGAGGGGGGTTGGTTGTGGTTTGAGCCAATGCAGTGTTGTATTTTGCACGTGTGTCCTTTAAGAGCTCCCCAGAGAGCTCTTGGCAGGGCAGTGGGTGGGACCAGGCCGTGGAGCTATCTGGTGGTGTGGGTGGGTGCCCCGGTTCATACAGGCGCGGGATGCCTGGGCACCCGTCCCTGTGCACTTTTTGGCTCACCCTGCACCAGGACCCTCTACATTTTTTTTGGCAGTGGCCATGAGTGGGTGCTGAGTGGCTCATGGGAGCGTATATCCTCACGTGCCACTTTCAAGCAGTTAGCTAGATGTTTAGTTAATGGGTGGCTATACGTGGTAGCATTTAAAAAACAAAAAAAAAAAAAACACACCCCTAGGGTCGTTGTGAGGATGAACTAGATGAGGATTGTAAAGTACTCTGAGCACTGAAAGTGCGGTATAAGTGATTTCTAATAATAAAAGTTGGGGAACTGCTGACTTAGGGTAAGTGGTGTTAAAATGAGTGAATGGATTTTGCTAAAAAAATCCACCTATTTGGCTGAGATCAAGCATGGAAAATTTCAGCAGTAAGAGGCGAGTTTTCAGCTGTGTAAAAATAGGAGCTCTAAAATAAGTTGTTGCATACTAGTAACTTTACTTGCTATAAAACCTTTGCTACTGCAAGAGGTTTGATACTGATTGTCTTGGCAAGGTGTGCCTGCCTACGAATCCAGACTACGTGGGTATTATTCAGTAGCCGGCACTGCAGCAGCACTTAGAGGGCCTAATGGGGATCAGAGTTTCATGTTGCTTTGTGGCATACCCAATATCTATAAAAATGTAATCCCTCCCTGCCTTCTCCAAAAGTTTGCAGTCAGAGACACTGCTTATAAGTTTATTCCTGAGAGTAGCTCAGTTCAGTGGGACAACTCGCATGAGTAAACGTAAGCATTTAGCTGCCTATAGTCTTCCAGACTCGATTCAAGGTGTTGGTTATTACCTTTAAAGCCCTACGTGGCTTGGGCCCCATTTACTTGTGGGACCATCTCCCCCCTTGTGTCCTTGATTGGTCCCTGTGGCCGGCCAGGAACACCCGCTTGGAGGTCCCGGGGTTTCCCAGAGGGCCACGTTTGAAAGGGTGTTCTCAGTGGCCACACCGTGGTTATGGAACTCCCTCCCGGTACAGGTCCGTTGCTCTCCGGGTCTTCCCTCGACAGTGTAAAACCTGGTTATTTCATCAGGCTTTTGGTGAGGGGGGTGGATAATGGGTGGGTTTTTAGTTGTACGTATGGGGTCTCTTTAGAGCGGGTCTGTGGTTGAGTTTTTATTGATATTTTTATATCACCCCCTCCTGTAGGCAGGAGGGGGTGGTATAAAAATGCTGGCATAAATAAATTCCAGTAGCAGTAAAAATGTGCCATTCAAACACGTATCGAATCTACATATGTTGAATTGCACAGGTAGCTGAATCACCAGACATGATCCAGCAGCTACAGGGAGATAGGCAGGGGCAGGGCTAAGGAAGTAAATTTGGGGGTGTGGACAATCCCTTCATCCCGTCCCTTTCTGACATAGCCACTCCCCCTCTCTGAGCATTGGGATGTTATGGCGCTCAGAAAGGGGATGTGGCCATAGATCTATCCTCCATGAACTTCTCCCAATCTCTTTTAAAGCCCTTATACTACTGACCTTCAAAACATCTCATGGCAATGAGTTCCACAAGTTGTGTGTTATGTGAAAAAAGAGCTTCCTTTTGTTTGTTTTTAACTTTGCTGCCTGTTCATTTCCTTGCATGTCCCCTAGTTTTATAGTATGCAAAAGTGTAAAGAACTGACTTTTTCCTTTGCCTGTATCACTCATGATTTTATAAATATCTATCCTATTCCCCTCAGTCATCCCTTTTCGGAACCAAAAGCCTGTGCCAAAAGTTCGGAGCCTTTAGCCTGTGATCCACAAACCATGTACGTCACAGACTCTGGAGTGAGTGATGTATAGATTGTGATTTTGAGTCTCCCCTTGCATGTGATCCATTCTACACACTTGGTCAACTTTATTGTCCTTCTCTGTCCTTTTCCAAGTTCTACTAGATCCCTTCAGTTGGGGTGACCAGAGCAAGACGCTATAGCAGGATCTGTCCCTCAAGGGTTCTAACCCGAGCTCTGACCTCGGTGGGGAGCATGTGCATGCGCACACTGATATCGACTGTTTCTATTTACACCTTTTATTTACACACAGCCTTGCACTCATGCCCTAGACAGGGCTTCTGTAGCACCCAGGGCACCCGGCCCTACAACACCCTTTGGTAGGCGCGCAGGCCTTTCTTTCCTCAGGTCCTTGCCCACTCCGGGGCTTACAGGGAGGACCAGCGAACACCCCTGTCCAGAGTCCAGGGCTCTATTCCCTATAGAGTCCCATAAGTCCCTGGCCCTAACTGGGCTCCAACTGGAAACTAGCTAGTGTCTTCCTCTGATTCAGTCCTGGCTTAACAGTCCACAGAGATAAAGACAAAAGCCTTGGCTGGGCTACTTAGAGTCCAGGCATCTCCTGCTCCCACTCAGTTCCTCTTTAGTCCCCGGTGTCCAGGAGTCTCTGTTCCACACCAGCAATTTCCTCTTGGTGTCCAGGACTTCTTAGGTCCACACCAACACACCCCTCCAGTCCACGACCTCCTGGGCATCTGCTACTCACAAGCTCTCTCCAGTCTGTCCCCGGTGTCCATGACTCTCTGTCCCACACTGGCAGACCCTTCCTGGTGTCCAGGATCCTTTAGGTCCACGTCAGCACGCCCCTCCAGTCCACGACCTCCTGGGCGTTTGTTATTCATTAAGCTGGCTCCTTCTTCATTTCCACCTGTGGCTCTTTTCTACTAGCTGCCCTTCCTTCAGGCAACCAATCAGGTGGGAACAAGGCACTAACGCCCCTTCAGGCAACCAATCAGGTGGGAACAAGGCACTAACGCCCCTTCAGGCTCCACCCCCCCTTGAAGTTATCCATGCAAGGCTTCAGCCCCACCTTCTTCTCCCCTAACAGCGGCCACTGCTGCCTCCCTAGGCGTGCACTCAACAGGGCTGCCTAATCCGTTTCAGCTGCCATGTCTATTTCACAGGCAGGGACAACGCTGCCGCTGCCTGAAGCCTCTCGGTGGCAAAGCCACTTTTCCTGTGAGGCCACTGATAGGGAGAGAGGATCCCCAGCTGCTGAAGTGGCTTGGAGCAGGGAGAGGAGCAACTACCCTGCTACAGACATATTGGATTTTGCAAGCTGTGAGACTGGATTACTGCAATGCGCTCTACGTGGGGCTACCCTTGGTATTGGTTCGGAAACTGCAGCTGGTGCAGAATGCGGCGGCCCATCTCTTGATGGGGACGGGCTGATGTGAGCATATAACATCGGTGCTTTGCTCTCTGCACTGGCTGCCGGTAGGTTTCTGGGCTCAATTCAAGGTGTTGGTGCTGACCTTTAAAGCTCTAAACGGCTTGGGCCCCGCCTATCTGCAGGACTGCCTCACCCTCCTGGTCCTGGAGCAGCCCCTGCGGTCGGCTGGGGGCGCCCTCCTCGGGGTTCCCCGGGTTTCCAGGGTGTCTACTGTGAGGAGGACGTTCTCCGTGGCTTTGCCGCAGCTATGGAACTCCCTCCTGTTGGAGATCCGCTTGGCTGCCGACCTCCCCTCTTTCCGCAGACAGTGTAAGACCTCGCTGTTCTGCCAGGCCTTTCCCGAGGGAGATGGGGTGAATGGGTTGGGTTAGGGTGGGGGGATGGGGTTTTACATTGTTTTAACTGAATTAATATTGTTTATTTTAATGTTTTAATGTTTTAATATATTGTGAGCCACCCCAAGATGCCTGAGGCGGGAGGCTGTGCCATATAAATTGTAAAAATAAAATAATAATAACAAAAGCATGAAAGATGGTGGCTAGGTCAGAGTCTGAGAGGTAAGGCCGAAGCCGCCAAACCAGATGTAACTGTCGGAAGGCCCTCCTTGCCATCGCCTCCACCTGGACATCCAAGCGGATCCGGGAATCAAGGAGCACCCCCAGACTCTGCACCTGGGAGACCAGCGGAGGACAAACCCCGTCAATGACCGTCGATGTCACACCCGCTGCTCTCCCCACCAGCATCACCTCCATCTTGTCAGGATTCAGCTTCAGTCGGCTCTGCCTCATCCAGTCCCCCCACAGCCGCCAAACACCGGGAAAGCACAGAGACTGCTGGGCCTGGGTCCGATGAAAATGAGAGGTACAGCTTAGTGTCATCAGCATAGTTATTTATTTATTTATTTATTTATTTTTATTCAAAACTTATATTCCGCCCCTCCTGCCCAAAGGCAGCTCGGGGCGGCGAACAACATTCACACAAAAAATTTCAATAATAAAACATTTTAAAATAAATCTACAAATTTTAAAACAAGTCATAAAAACACACCCTCCCTCCCAAACCCTACCTCCCCCACCCTACCCTGCCACCTCGCCAAAAGCCTGGCAGAACAGCCAGGTCTTAATCAAACATCGAAATGACAGGAGGGTGGGGGCCAACTGAGCCTCCTCCAGGAGTGAACTCCACAGCCCAGGGGCAGCCACCGAAAAAGATCTCGCATCAGTGGCCTCTCGCCCGGGGAACCTCCAAAAAGGTCCCCACGGACGATCTCAGGGGTCGCACGGGCACATGGGAAGTGAGGCGATCCCGCAGATAGGCAGGATCCAGGCTGTGAAGGGTTTTAAAGGTAAAAATCGGCACCTTGAACCTAGCCCAGTGCTTTATAGGCAGCCAGTGCAGAGCCCGGAGCGCAGGTGTCATGTGCTCCCTGTGACCCGCCCCAGTAAGGAGACGGGCCGCGGCATTCTGCACCAGCTGCAGCCTCCGGACCAGCTTCTCGGGCTGCCCCACGTAGAGCGCGTTGCAGTAATCCAGCCTCGAGGTGATGAAGGCATGGATGACAGTGGTGAGGTCAGAGTTTGAGAGATACGGCCAAAGCTGCTGGACAAGATGTAACTGCCGAAACACGCTCCCCGCCAGGGCCACAACCTGAGATTCCAGACTAAGCCATGAATCGAGGAGCACACCTAGACTCCGCACCTCCAGACCATGGGAGGGCGAACCCCTCCCACAGGAGGAGATTCAACCACTTCCAGGCCCCCCAGGGCCTCATCCACCAACATCACCTCCATCTTGTCAGGATTCAGCTGCAGATGGCTCAACCTTATCCAAGTCCCCACAGCCGACAGGCACTGGGAAAATAAAGAGACTGCATGGTCTGGGTCGATGGAAAAGGAGAGGTAAAGCTGAGTGTCATGCCCTGAAACCCTCTCACGATCTCCCCTAATGGCTGCATATAGATGTTAAACAAGAGGGGGGGACAGGATGGCACCCCGGGGGGAAGACGTACGCTCCCCCAAGACCACACGGTAAGTTCTTCCAGCCAGGAATGAACAAAACCAGTCCAAGACCGTCCTGCCAATCCCGGCACAGTCCCACAGGCGAGTCATCAACACCTCATGATCGACTGTGTCGAACGCAGCTGAAAGGTCTAGCAGGACCAGTAAGGACTAGGGTTGGGCCTACCGGTATATCCGGTATCCGATAATGCCGGTACTGGGCGTACCGGCATTATCGGATTCAACCCGGTATATCATGTCTGGTTACCGGATTCCCGGTACCGGATTTTTTTTTACATTGTGGCCATTTAAATGAATGGCTGCAATGTAAAAAAAACCCACCAAAAACCTCCCCGAGTCCAGGCTGCGCGGGTGGAAGGGGGGACACCCCCCCCAACCTGCCCAGCCTGGATTTTTTTTAAAAAATTCCCCTCTGCAAGTTCAACCCAGAGCCCCCTCCCCCAGCACCAGCGGCTGCGGCGTCCCAGTCGCAGCTGGTAAGTATTAGACCTGATCCCTGGGGGGGGGGGGTTTAAACACATCCCCCCAGGGATCACCCTACGGTACAAGTTCCCCCAGGATCCTACCTTCAGTTCAGCTCCGGGTGGCGGCGGCGGTCCGGCGGCCTCAGCACCAGCTGTGGCTGCCTGCTTCAGAGATGCTGTAGACCTTCCGGGGAACTTCTGGGTTTCCCCGGAAGGCCTACAGCGTCTCTGAAGCAGGCAGCCACAGCTGGCACTGAGGCCTTCGGACCGCCGTCGCCATCGCCACCCGGAGCTGAACTGAAGGTAGGATCCTGGGGGAATTTGTACAGTAGGGTGATCCCTGGGGGGGGGTTTAAACCCTCCCCCCAGGGATCAGGTCTAATACTTACCGGCTGCTGCTGGGACGCCGCGGCCGCTGGTGCTGGGGAGGGCTCTGGGTTGAACTTGCGGAGGGGATTTTTTTTTTTTAAAATCCAGGCTGGGCAGGGTGGGTGGGGGGTGTCCCCCCTTCCACCCGCGCAGCCTGGGAGGGGGAGGGGGGAGGAATTTTTTTTATTCCATTGATTTCAATGGGGACACAGTGCCCCATTAAAATCAATTGAATAAATCCGGTACCGACATACCGGATTTAATCCAGGAATCCGGTTTTTTTGAAACCGGAATCTGGTAAATTTGGTATCCGGTAATTGGCCTGGGGTCCCACCTCTAGTAAGGACTGACCACCCTGGTCCAACGCCAGATAGAGATCCTCAACCAAGGCCACCAATGCAGTTTCTGTACCATACCCAGGCCAAAACCAGGACTGAGAGGGGTCAAGGAAACTGGTGCAGTCCAGATGTTCTTGGAGCTGCCATGATGGCAACTCACTCCGCTCCATCTCACAAGCTCACCCAGTGGCTGCATGTACATGTTGAACAAGAGCAGAGACAGAATGGAACCTTGCGGGACACCACACAAGAGGTCACATGGAGAAGATGACTCATCTAATGCTACTCGTTGGGTCCTACTGACTAGGTAGGAACGGAACTATTGTAGAACCGTTCCGCCTAAACCTGCCCAGTTCCTCAAGCAAGTCACCAACAACTCATGATCAACCGTGTCAAAAGATGCTGAGAAATCGAATAGGACCAGTAGAGTTGAATGTTGCTGGTCCATTTCCCGGCACAGGTCATCAACCAAGACCACAAGCGCAGTCTCCGTACCATACCCTGGGCGAAAGCCACAGTAGGAACGTTCTAGAAAGGTGCAGCTGTCGTGGTGCACCTGGAGCTGCTGGGCCACCACCCGCTCAATAACCTTCCCTAAAAAGGGAAGGTTAGAGACTGGCTGGTAGCTGGCGAGTGAGTCAACGTCAAGTGATGGCTTTTTGAGCAGAGGCCGCACCACCATCTCCTTCAAACATTCTGGCATTCTGCCCTCCTTTAAGCCTATGTTAAACTGAAGATAATAAACATGGCACAAGATGAGGACTTGATCTCATTTATCTAGCTCAGTGTTAAACTCACCTTGAAAGCCTAGTTTAGGCAGAGTTAATGTTGGCTAAGCTAGATGTTAGCCAAGGCCGCTTTGCATACGTTACCAGGAAGGCAGGAAAACCTCCAGGGTTGCAATTGCGGCTCTGTTCTCACAAAAAGTCCCACATCTGAGAATGCACTATTTGACTTTTATCGTGCGAGAACACCCGTCATTGTAAAAGCTACAATGGGGGACCCAATGCACAAGCATTCTTGTGGGATAAAAACGGAATAGTGCATTCTCCCGTGCACTAATTCCCATGAGAATAGAGCTGCGGTCGCAGTCACGGATGTTTGCTTGCCTCTCTGGTAATGTGTAAAAGTGTCCTCAGTTAGAAATACTCTTCTTTCCTAGTGTAGATAGATACCCTTGAGGATGGTGTAGCTTTGCTGTTAAGTATTCTGCAACACTTCAGAATCTGTGAAATAGGAGTCTCGCTTGAATAGGGAAATAACATTTAAAACCAGGGTGGGGAACCTCAGGCCCCCGGAGGGTAAATGCAGTCTGCAGCTAGGTTTGATTTGGCCCCATTTCTGGATCTGGTCCCTGGATCCAGTACTTATGCCCAAGCACTGAATGGGTGAGCTCAGGGGGTGGACAATGGAAGCAGAGATGAGGGCATGGGGGATGGATCATCCATGGAACAGATCCAGAATCTGGACCCTCCCTTCCTTTCCCCATCTTAAGTGCCCCCCTTAAGCAGCCCCATCCCCAACTTCCGTGTGGCCGTTAGAGCTTGTAACATTTTTAAAAGTGGCGTCTGGGAGGGAAAAGGTTTACCCCGCTCCCGATTTATTTATTTAAAACAATTTCTACCCCGCACCTCCTGCTCCAGGCAGCCCCGGTGTGGCTTATGTCATCAAAACACATAAACCTATAAAACACATAAAATCAAACAACAAATAAAAGAGAAGGAAGACCAAACCAAAAAGAAACCCTACCCCATCTCCCTCGCCAAAAGCCAGGCGGAAAAGTGTAAATGGTAAAATGGGCTCTGGATTTTTAGCTGTGGTAAACAGTCGTAGATCTAGGGAAGATGCGGCTTTGCTCCAAAGGATTATCAGATTTAGGGACCAGATAGTTTAGATCAGAGGGAAAACTGGCTCTTCATTAGTTACCTCCAGAGGAATCTCATTCCCATGCCTTTGAATAGATGGTTAAAGTGCCATGTACACTGCTGGCGCTATATAAATGTTTGTTAATAATAATAATAATAATGCCTGAATAGGAATACTTTTCTATGTTTTGTTTTTCCTCCACAGGGTAATAGTTTTCCTTTTTGGTCAGTGTGGATGTTTACAAACATCAAATGCTTCTAGAGTTGAATAATATTGTCGGTTGTAGGATTGAAACACCTTGTAGGGCTTTTGGGCTCACTTTGGTAGCTGACTAGAGTTGTCACCCCTATGTATATTTTTCCAGGTCACTTATGAAACTTACATGTAGGTTTCATAAGTGGCAACCTTATAGCTGACATTTAGCTGCACTAAATAGAAATGAATTGTTTTGCCTCCTACTGCAATCAGTGTATGCTGAGAAGGGTAGGCTAATTATATACACATTGGAAATCCTGGTGAACTGAAGTTAAAGCGGCAAATGAGATCTAGACAGGAGGGTACTTAAGGCTTGCTTACAAATACCTAAAGCAGGACAAAAAATAAATAAATAAAAAATACCCTTCCCTGAGGTGTGACACTAGATACTGTTGTTCAGAGACAGGCATAGAAATGCAATCCTCATTTGAGACTCCAGAAAGCTCCTCAGAGTTGAAAACGCTTCAAAAATCCCTAACTAAATGCAGCTGCTTGCTACACAGAGGCTATCTTGTGTACCAGCTGTATCTCTAAAGCTACTTAATTCAAAATAAAAATAAATAGTGGTGTGAAAAAAACACAATCTCTCCCACTCCCCCCCCCCCCCCCCAAAAAACCCCATGGAATCTCAACAGTTAAATCAGAATTTCTTGTTGATTTAGAAATCTAGTCAGTCACAGTCTACTTGCAAGTCAGTTGCTTTGTGTGATGTCAAGAATTGTGGACAGTGACATAGAGACTGCTAATGTTTCAGTCTGGCTATGAGGAAGAATGCTGGTCTTTACTTGAATCAGCAGAAAATACAGAAAGGTGTTTTATAGGAGAGGCTACCTCAACCACAGAGGAAACAGGATGCGGGGAGGGGGGGTTATAGCAAAATGTGGAAATTCCACCTTGTGTGTCATTTTTGGAGTGGTATATACAATCCAAAACAGATCATGCCTTTCTTCGAGAGGGTCTAGAATGGAAACAGGAGGAAAGGAACTCGTGACTGGAGATGGCACACACGTTTCGAGGCAAATGGGAGAAAAAGATGCAGTGCTAGTTGGAGCGGTCTGGGGGAATCAAAGTTGCTTTTTTTCAAGATGGAACAAATTAGCACATGTAGGTATTTCAGGGGGGAGGAAGAGGCTGAGAAGGAGAGATGGAGAAGATAATAGAGGGGATCAGAGTGGAAGCAAAGTTATAGCTGGTTAAAGAAGGCATTTTAATTTTTTTGGGTTATTTTTTTTATTAAAGTACATTAATATAAGCATTTTGTTTTTTTTTTTTTTTTAAAACCAACACTTTTTAAAAACACACACACAAATCAAGCCTCACACTTCTTTGATTTTTAATTTTCTATTTTAGTTTTGCTGAAGGGAATGTGACTCATGTGATTAATCACAGTTCTGATGATGAGTAAGTGTTTGGAAGGCTGGGTTCAGTTAGCACTCCACCATTGCTATGGATCAAACCAAATGGTTTCCATTCTTGGTAAGCCGTTGTTTTGTAACTATCGGAATGGAGCCCAGAGACGTGCTCACAAATAATAGCGTTCTGGGAGAAAATCTGTAGCAAAACGAGCAACATGTTTCGTGTTCTCTTCCCTACTGACCCAAAGATTTGTCTTCTGGATAGTAATATGAGAAACTGTATTCCGCATCCTATCGGGAATGTTCTTATTGGGTTTGGCTAAATAGGTGTACTCACAAACTGGACTTCAGAATGTCCTCCCACCCAACACCAGTAGTACTCCCCCGTTAAAGGGCTCTTGCTGCTGGAACAGGTTTACATCCCAGGATTATTGTCTTGAATCAACAATGGCTATGTCTGCTCTCATTCCTCCCCTCCCCCCCCCAAACATTAAATATTGCATACCTTCCAGCAAGTCCTATTTATAAGGCACAGTCCCTCTTTGGGTGCTGAATCCCTCTGTCAGGGGTCAAAGTCCCTCTTTCAGGAGAGAGAGACCAAAAACCACAACCCCCAAAACAAAATATCTGGTATTGAAGCCTTAGATACTTCTTTCCTGGTTGCCTCCCAGTAAAAGCAGTTGAGTGGACAGTGTTGAGATTATAGAATGACACGAAACCAAGTAAGCAGGAGAGATTGTGTTCATTTTTATGCACCAGAAATGTTGGGAGCGGTGTGTGTAAGAGTGTGATGGAGTGGAGATTATTGGCTGAGGGGTAGAGCCTATTTGCCAAGTGGGTGGGGCTTCCTTCTTGTCCATTTGTAATGTTAAGAGGTATGATATTATTTAATACGACATTATGTTCAATCTTCAGTGTTGTAGGATAACTCTGTTAATTTATGTAAGACGTTTATATGCTAATTGTTCACTTTAAAATAGCATAAATAATTTTTTTTACAAAAGAAAAGAGTGGGACCCAGAGACTTGATTAAGCTTCCTAGATGTTGCCCTAATACAGTAATTATATGATAATATTTAAGGGCATTTGATTGAATGATAAAACAGAGAGCGGATCAGTTTTCAGTGCTAACACAGTAGTATTACAATCAGAAATGGACATACCTGCCTTTGCAAGACTAATACTGCATGTTTTTATGGTTAAAGAAAAGTAACATCTAACCAAGTTTTAGCAGTCTTGATGTTTTGGTACCTATAAAAATAGATGCTGTAGCTTTTCTGTGTCTCAGGCCCTTTTCGCATGGACACCCCCCTCGCCCAAGTGGGTGGGGTGTGTGCGTGTGCTCTCCCGCGTGCCACCCACCTCCACCTGTTGCCCATGCATGGAGCAACGGGTGTCAGTGGCGGATGCTCCGTGCGTGGAGATGGGTGGAAGTGGGTGGGTGGGTGTCTGTGGTACACAAATCCCCCCCCACCCCCACTCACGGCAAGGTGTGGGAACATGCCGAGTCCACTGTGCGGGCGAGTCCAAGCTAATGTGTACACCCCTGTGTCTGCTTCCCATCTGTCTGGTTGCGTGCAGCCTCACCTGCATACAGGTCTGCCAGGACCATAGAGTTCTGGGTGAAGCGCCTAGAGCAGTCCAAGAAGTGAACACGCGCTCTGCTCTTGCTGGTGCGTTAACGGTTTACTTTTGCTTTTGGAGTGCTTCAAAAAGTCATTTTATTTATAATGAAATTATTTTTTATAAATAAATTAAAAAAAAAAAATTATATAGCACCAGCAGTGTAACTGGCACTGGGAAGAGATTCTGAGGGGGCGGGCGGTGGGGTGGGAAGAGGACGCAATTTCACTCATAACAAGCTAGGAAAAGCCTGTCTATTTTGAACTATCTTAGAATTGGTTTAATATATATATCTGAAGTAAAGCAGTCTGTTCAGCCATCAAATTTAAATAATTTTTATGTTACATGTGTGAAGCTTAGTAAAACTGATGTTTGTAAAGTACTTTGAGATCCTCTTATGAATGGAACTGTACCGAAAAAGTAGTATATACTATATTTCTATTTCAAAAAGGCCACTTTTATCTTTGGCTATTAGTTATTGGTGGCTGTATTTAAAAGGCGGCATTTAACTGGGGCGAGAGCATGAACAAGCTAAAATGCATCTAAAGCAGTTGGATTGTTAGGGCAAATAGTTCTAACTTGGTGGGTTCTTTTCTCGCTCTTATCTATTCTTTCTAGGGGAATTTATTCTGTGCTAAGCACCCAAAGTATTGTGTGTTTTTGAAGCTTTCTAGAAATCTGTTAAGGTAAGACTATGAAAAATGCAAGCCATGGTGGTGGTTAATGTCGGTATTAGCAATGTCATCGCTGTCAATGGCCACTTATTTTAAGGGTGGTTGCAATTTAAGGGTGTCTTTTAATTTCAGCTTTTTAACAAATTCAACTTTAAATCGATTGCATTTTGGACACTATTTCAGTGTAGGGCCACTGATAGGAGATTTCCATTCTACCCCACCTTAAAACAAAGGCAGCAAGCCCTTTGAGGAGGAGAAACAATAATATTTATTTATTTATAAATATTTGTTAGCCGCCCCCTCATGCTTACGCCATCTCGGGGCGGCTTACAGCATAAAGACGCACAATAAAATTCATTAAAACAATGTTTTAAAAATACAATCCTCCCACCCTCCCCTCCAAAGTCCTGGGTGAACAGCCAGGTCTTGCAGGCTCGCCGAAACGCCAACGGACCTGGGGCCAGATGGGCTTCCTCTGGGAGGGAATCCCAGAGCCTCCGCCCGGCCACCGAGAACGCCCTCTTCATTGTGGCCCCCCGCTTTACACGGGGCACCTCCAAAAAGGCACCCCCGGTGGACCACAGGGATCGCTCTGGGGTG
>QEPC01013865.1:23224019-23348142 GCA_003113815.1 Sphenodon punctatus
TCATTTGCCAGATTTTATCTTGATATTAAACTGTTCTTGCCTCACTACACTCCTGAAGCAGTTGCCAGCCTGCAGACTTTGTGCCCTGTAATAGGAATCGCACACAGGCTGTGATCTACAAACTGCTGACTCTGGAATAATCCCATTGAGCCCTGCGGCAAATTTGAGATTGTAGATGGCAAACCTACAATGAGTTTGGAGACAAATGGGAGCGGGAAAAGGCAGTGGTAGTTAGAGAGGTTTGGGGAATCAAGAGGGCTTTTCTCCTTCTCCTCTCTCCCTCTCCCCCCAAGATGGGACAGATTAATACATGTAGGTATTTCATGCAGAACGAATCCCAGAAAGAGTAGGGGAGGGGATAAGAGTCAGAGCAAATTATATTTGGTTAAAGAAACCATTTAAAAAACATTTTAGCAATTTTTAGAACTAGCGTTTTGCATTTTTAAAATATCTACTAGTAAACGAGGTTCTTTGATTTGTTAATCTTCTATTTTGTTTTAGCTTCAGTGGGACTGGTCTGAAGTAAGTAGTTTGTGACTCATGGTCTCAGTTTTGTGTAGCTAGCTGCAGTTTACATGATTCTCATGATAGACAGTAAGGAGAAATTCAAATCTATTATTATCAAAGGATGTGTTTTATATGATTACGGGGCAAATGATAGAAATCAAACTCATGAATAGTTTCTTCTTTAAAAGTTGCAAGAATTTACCAATTTCCCCATCCTGGTGTAGGGAGGGAGTCACAAGTTCTGGAATTATTACTGGGGTTTTTTTTGTTTTGGTTTTTTGCATAAATAAATGAGGACAGGGTTTGGGGAGATGTGGGATAGGGGGCTTTTAATGGTTTTTTTACTTATATATTTTTTAAAAATTATACATTGTTACCGGCCCTGAATAATTTGAGATGCGGGAACATTAATTAAATAAATAAACCTGAATTTCTTTCTAGCGTTGGCCATTTTCTCATCTGCTGATCTGCTTCGACTACGCTCCTTTTAAGATTTATTATCTGAGGGCTCTTTTCAGACAACGGCCTCCTTGCTAACGGCACGTTAAGGACCCCAGCAATCTGAATGGCCGGTTTAAGGGTTTTTAACTGGTTCAGGTCCTCTCAGGAAGCGGGTTCCTCCGGCAGTTCCTGGAGGCTGAAGCATTAGCCTAGATTTTATTAAAAGAGGTTCTCCCCTCCTCCCCCCCAAAAGTCTGTTTGGTCATATGTTGAAACTGATACTTCACTGCGGCTTCCTGTGACCTGCTGCTCTGTTTCTCCGAGGGGTGTCCATGGACTGTGCTTCTCTTGTCTCTTTCCCAGATGCTCTGCTTTTTCCTGTAGCTGAGGCCCAAACATCTGCTGTGAGAGTGGCAGAGTAACTGGGGATGAGACAGGATAGGGCAGCCCTGGGCAGGAGTCCAACAGCCCGCCTGGAGAAATCCACAAGATCAGAGATAAGGGAAAGAAAGTGCCAAGCAACTTTCTGACCCCATTAGGCATTCCCTCCGGAGGCTGGCTATAGATGCAAATACAGCAAAAACCTCTTATCCAGACCTTTCTAATCTGGATCCCTCCCTATCCTGGATAAAGGTTAAGCCCCCTTCAACTCTCAAACACAGCATATTGGGTGTTCTATACGTGCAGCCGGCGAGCAGACTCCATGTCGCAGGGGGAAGGAGGGGACCGCCCCATCAGGTTGGGGAACAGAATAAACATTTCAGCTGATCAAGGCTGGGGGGGAGGGTGGTGGAAGAGATGTGAGGCCGGCTGATCTCGTCCCAGCTCCCCACCATGCGCCCAGCTCCCCACCATGATGGGCAGATACGGCAACTGCCATGGCAACCCCCATGCCAGGGCCGGGGTGGCAGTGCGGATACACGTGCTTGCCCGCTATGGACCCCCGGATGGTCCTTGGGCCCAAACTGTGGCCTGGTTCCTTCCGGACCCATGTTCCTGGGCAGCCACCTATCTGGTCGAGGGCTATAGTGGACCCACATCTGGCAGCCCGCTAAGTCACGCGGGTTAGACTCTGGCCCAGGTGGGCCACAGCAGCCCATAATAGACCAGCGTCATGTCAACGCTCATAGGTTTTACGGGTGAACTCCTGCTTCCCTCCTATCTGGTCACCTCTCTAATCTGGCTGTTCCCAATCAGGAGATTTCTACACTATATTTATTAGACCTTTTCTTAGGGGCTAAACCCTTCCAAATTCACAGCATGTGAATTACTAGCCGGAGATAAGCATCTTGGGGCTCATTCATACAACACTGTTACCCTTGCAAATCCACATTTGCCTTATCCAGTAGCAATGTATTCGCACGGCTCTGATTTTCCTGCATTTCAATGGCCCACCCTTTGCATCAGGTGGCGCAGTGCAAGGGGTTCTCCCTCAAGGAGCACAGGGGAGCATTCACACAATGCCTGGAATGTGGGTTTATGTCACAACCCACTCTAAAGTCAGTCTGATGGCCAGTGTAGCCTAATGGTTAAAACTTTGGATTTGGACCTGTGAGACACTGGTTCAAACCCTTGCCTAGCCATGAGTGGTGGCCTTGAGCAAGTCAGTGGGTGTTTTTTAAACGAGCAAGGCTGGGGTGGTGGTGTCCATGGCTGCTGAGGTGGAGTGAGTGGGGAGGGATTCTAATGGGTAGCTTCCAGGGTGGCTACCTCAGCAGCCGCCATGCACTCCGCCTGCCATGAACCGTGGGGGAGGGGGAAGCGTGCCGGGCTAGCCTTTGAAATTGACACATCCCGGCCATGAGTGTTGGGAACTGGGCTCCCCAGCACTGGTGGCTAGTTCCTGTGACTTGCAAAGGTCATGTCCCACACCCACAGTGGCTATGAGCAGGTGTGGGTGGCTGCCCCAGTTCATACCAGCAGGGGAACGCATGAGCATCTGTTACCACACATTTCTTTGGCTCGCCTTGCATGGCGCGCTCCAGATTTTTTGGCAGTGCCCCATGAGTGGGGGCTGTGTGGCTCAGGAGTGTGCATTCCCACGCACCACCTTCAAATGAGCAGTTGGTTGCATGGTTAATGAGTGGCCATGCGTGATAGCATCTCATTTAAAAACACCCACACTCTCTCAGCCTCCGTTCCTCATCTGGGAACTGTAGTATAGCTGGGACTGTAGTATAGCTGGGTTTAAAAGAGGGCTGGATACGTTCTTAGAGAGTAGGTCCATTAATGGCTATTAACCAAATAGCTTACGTGGATGAACGTCTTCCTGTCGGGAGCTGGGAGTGAACAACGGGGAATTGATTGCCCATTGTGACTGTTGGTTCTTCTCCCATGTGATCGAGATTAGCCACTGTTGGAGGACAGGATGCTGGGCTTGATGGCCCATTGGTCTGACTCAGTATGCCGCTACTTATGTTCTTATGTCCTTCTCTGTGAAATGGGAATAATAATAATGAACTTTTTTGGCAAGGTTGGTGTTGGTGTGAACCGGATAATGGCTGTGAAGCACTTTGAACGCTCAACAATAATAATAAAGAAGTGTTGTGTGCATTCCCTTGGTTAGCTGAGGGAGGAACCTTTTCCCTCCCAAGGGCCACTTTAAAAATGAGTACAAGCTCCGAGGGCCGTATAGAAATTGGTGCGCTCAGGAAGAGGAGAGGACAGATCATAGATCGGTGCAACTGTCCTTGAGTGCCTGCCCTCGTCACTCCTCTCTTACCCTGAGCTCATTGCATGGGGTAGAAACTGAAAAGGACCAATTAAAAACTAGCGGCAGGCCACGTTTGGCCCCCAGGCCTGAGGTCCCCCACCCTTAGTTAGAGGTGTGGATCAGCTCTCCAAGTGCAGATGGTTTTCAAACAAATCATGCTTATTTTGAATTTTATTGTTTTGTTTTGTTTTATAATTGTAAGCCGCCCAGAGCTGGCTGTGGTGGGATGGGCGTGGTAGGAAACTTTTAAAATAAATAAATATTGACATCATCTCCCTGGACTGCGGATGTCACAAGGAAAGACATTTTAATGAGATATTAAAGGGTGAGATTTGATTGAATGAGATATTAAAGAAATAAAAATAGCCCAAAGATATTTTAATGAGACATTGAAATCTCATTTTTTTTTTTTTTTTAAATTATATCTTTATTCGCAGTTCAAAACAGTTGTACAGCTACGTCATTGATTATATAATTACATTTCAGTCGATGTCTATATCAAACCAGTACATGGGTATTCACTTCCTTACAATACATCTCATTGCATTCAAGTTACATTCACATTACATTCAGGGGCAGGATAGAGGTTCTCCAGTATGTCTTGTTTCTCCTCGCGTGGTAGTGTTGACAGGCCGTTGGATGGAGCAGCCTTACATTAAAGTTCAAAAGAAACGAGAGCGAGAAAGGGAAACCCTCAATTTTTCACTACCTGGAAGAAGAGATGGTCAACGTATTTCAGTATGCCTTGTCAGACCTCTTAAGATAATATTGAAAAATAACAGAATCATTAAAAATAAAAGCAGAATAGCGCATTTCTACACGTGTTAATTCCCGTAAGAATAGAGCTGTGACTGCCCTCATGGAAGTCCCGTCCTGTCCCCCCTCCCCCCCCCGGTAACTTGAGAAAGTGGCCTCAGTCCAGGTTGCCAAAGTACTGCGCTAAACAAATGAGGATTGCACTCACTGAATTCTTGTGTAGTGGGGCTTCTGTTGTCTCTCTCTAAAGAAAGCAGGAATCCTAGAAAAGCTTGGGGTGTAGCCTTCATTTTCACTGTACAAACAATTTCCTGACATCATTAATCAGACCTTTTATTCTGTCATAGTTTCATCCCCAATTTAAAAAATTTTTTTTTTTAAACAAAACATTATGGTGGGCATGTTTGGCTAATCAAAACCAGTTTGCAAACTGCATTTTTATGCAAATATTAACATGTTATGGAGTCTCTAATCACTTCAGTCTTTCTGATACCCAGACATCTGGCTAACCCCCAATTGGATTAACCAGAACTGAGTGGAGCCCCTTGGGGTTAGCGATTCTTTCTTCTGCAAGTTGAAACAATTTTGAATTATTACTTTTTTACATGGATATTTAGTTTTGAGTAAGCTTTCAAGTTTTTTTCCTCCCTCCCCGAAAGAAATTACCTATATCAATAGATGTTGCTAAGGATACAAAAATGTTCTCCTTAGTAGTAGCAGCAAAATTATTCATCTTTTGACTTGATTTGTGGAGGGAAATAAGGTATGTGGCTGGGCTGTCTAGCCGCAGCCAGGATATTAGAAATGACTAAGACCGACAAGCAGTTCTTATCTGCAAAAGCAAAAATTTCAAACCCATTTTTAAATTGTTCTTCAAATGACCGAATGATATGCATCGTGTCAGCAAGTCTATTTGCCGTATCGATGTGTATCAATTGTTATGTACAATGATCTGTGTCTTCAGAACACTTCTATAAGCTATGAGGTGCTGGAGACAAGTATGTTCTCTCGCAATTTTGGAGATGAAAAAACTGCAGGAAAGATTGAAGCTAAAAATCTTGTCCAGATCACAGAAATGGTGACAGGGTTGTGATTAGAATCCTAAAGTTGGGAGGAACTTTAAAGAGGGGGAATTTTGGAGTCTGCACCAGTTACCACAAGGGATGGAAAGATTGAGATCAGTTCAATACGGATCATACGGTTTTTGGATGAAATCAGGCAAATTGTATTGATCCGATCTTACCAGAGGATACGATATTCTCTCCCATCAGATCCTCCGGCGAGGCTCTATCAGATCCTCCAAGGAGCTTTCAGCTTGTGCCAAACCCATCCTGCCCCCAGCTCTGCCTCCCTGCCACCACTGCCCATTGGCACCCACCTCCCCCAGACTCCTGCACAGGTGCAGCAGCGCTGCTGGGGCGGGTGGGCTGGGCACCCGGGTAGGGCAGGGCAAGAATCTGGAGGAGGCGAGCTCCTGGCAGGGGTCCAGGGGAGGCAGAGCTGGGGTTAGAGGGGCCGTGCAGGGGTGGGGAGGTGGATAATTGCTAACGCTTTCCGCAAAGCTCTGTCCAAACTGGTGCCCAGCTGCGACGCCTAGCAGTCTTCTCAGGCCCACACCGGGAAAGTGAAACTAAAAAAAATAATCGGTTGTACATGTGCAAAATGGGCACCATGGCTGTTCTATGCATGTGCAGCCATTTTCCAAAATGGTGCTGGCACCATCGGTGCCATTTTAGAAAATGGCATCCAGTCTGCGCATGCTCAGCCAACAGCTGGGCACAGACCGACTTCCATTTTCCAAAATGGCCATGCATGCACAGAATGGCCATTTTGCGCACGTGTAACTAGTTTCACTTTCCTGGCATGGCCGTTGCCACAGCCGGTCGCAGACATGGACGGAGCCTAGGAAAAAAGGTAAGAAACTATCTCCAGCTGGGCAGGGGTCTGGGGGAGGCAGAGCTGGGGGCAGACATTGGCTTTAGCCTTGTATTGCTCAGAATCGGATCAGATTTATTTCCCATCCCTAGTGACCACACATTGTTACACTAGCTTCAGTATGCTTCACACTTAAGCATTTCTCCCAGGCAACACAATGGGTGTTTTCCCACGGACAGCACCCACACCTCTGCTCTGCCTCACCCCTGGGCGGACCATCCATTTAAAGGCAGTCTGCCAGATGTGTAGGCGGGACAGGCTGTCCCTGCTCCGGGTCAGCCCCGCTGGCGGAGCTCCGGAACATCCTAGGGAAAACATAAGCAGGACATGCAAAAAACACATGGATGCAGGTCTACACAGATGTAGAATTGCATATAGGGCAGGTCCTCTCCTCCCAGGGAATGCCTCTGTACCGTCCCTCCAGTACTGCTGGTGGGAAGACATTGCAGCAGAACTTTGTAAAAGCTATTCTACGGCTATAAGAAAGCCAGGAGTCAAGGTAACTTTGGCCCCGACTAGGACTACCCAATTTAGGGTACAAGGGTGCTACCTGTTGTAGCTCTAACAGAGAGGTCCCAGATTGTAAATCCTGGTCAGCAATTCTTTGCTTGACCAGGGCAATTGCACCCTTCAACCCACAAGATTTCAAGATCTCCACTGATAATCCTAGTTTCAGGACCTCGCTGCTTACTGCTAACTCCCAGTCTAGAAATAGACGGCTGGATAAAGCCATAACAGTCAATGAGTTCTCCTGGGTTGAGAAAACCATGTTTTTAACCAAAATCTGGTCAGACTCAACAGTGCGCATGATCTGAGTGGGGGACACCCCAATTCATGACGCACTATTACCTGCGGTGTACCTTTAGGTAAGCCCAATAATGAGCACAAAACCCCATTTTGTATGGCCTCGAATTTCCCAAGATCCCAAACCCCACACTGGGTATGCGTATATAATCTGGCTAATCACCTTTGTAGTGAATAGATGTACGGCCGGGAGGACCAACTTTTCCCCCATCCCTGTAGTAGAACTTCAGCACAGCGGCAGAAGGTTGCCTAGAGATGTTAACGATTGCCTCATAATGGGAAGTCCAACTTAAGGAGGCTGTTAATATAACCCCGAGATATTTAAAAAATTTAACCTGATCAATGGGATTTCCTCCTGTAAACCAACCATGCTGTTTTCTGGATTTCCCCTGTCCCACAACTATGATTTTTGTTTTTGAATAATTAATAGCAAGATTTTCAGAATGACAGTAATCTTTGAAGAGCTCCATAACCCTTCTCAACCCCACCGCAGTTTGGGAAATCAGGATTGTGTCATCCGCATAAAGCAATGTGGGTATTCTTCGATCCCTGACCTTAGGTGTGTGGGTATCTTTCTTCTTTAAGAAAGAGATTACATCATTTAAATAGAAGTTGAATAGAGCAGGGGCCAGGATGCATTTTTGTCATACCCCTCGACTAACTGGTATTTTTTCGGAGAGTTGATTTGGAGGGGCAGATCTCACTTGGAGAGTATTACCAGAATGCAATTTAATCAGAAGGAAAAGTAGTCTCGGATCTAGCAAGGAGGCACTCAGCTTGATCCACAGGTGTCCCCTGTCGACCAAGTCAAATGCTGAGTGGAGATCAGTGAAACACAAGAACGTTTCCCCTAGGCAGGTTACATATTTCTTAATGAGATAGCACAAAACAAATATCTGTTCTGTTGTTGACTTCCCCTTAATAAAGCCCACCTGTTCAGGTTCCATTTTTCCCTTCTCCTCGAGCCAAGTTTGAAAAATACCCAACCGATTTTTAGCGTAGAGTTTCCCCCACCATGCTTAACAGGCTAATAGGGCGATAGTTAGATGGCAACTGTGGATTACTTTCTTATAAAGGGGAACAATAATGCTGTTGAGCTAGACTACTGTAAAGCACTCTACGTGGGGCTACCCATGGTGACGGCTCGGAGACTGCAGCTGGTGCAGAATGTAGCGGCCCGTCTCCTGGTGGGGTTGGGCTGCCGGGACCATATGACACCAGTTCTTTGGTCTCTGCACTGGCTGCCGTGCCTATAGTCTTTTTGGCCCGATTCAAGGTGTTGGTGCTTGCCTATAAAGCCTTGGCCCAACCTACCTGCGAGACTGCCTCACCCCCCCGAGTTCTGGATTGGCCCCTGCGATCATCGAGGGGTGCTCTCCCGAGTCTACTGGGGGGCCCACAATGGGGGGGGGGCTTCTCAGTGGCTGCCCCACGGCTGTGGAGCTCCCTGCTGTTGGAGGTGTGTTTGGCCCCGGATCTCCCCTCTTCTCGACGCTGTTGTAAAATGTGCCTGTTCCGCCTGGCCTTTGGTGGGTAGGATGGGTAGGATAAATAAATAAATAAATTAAACCGCCACAAGAAATTAATCCACCAACAGAAAAGTACAGTCTATAATAAATGTATATGTTATATTTAATAAAGCAATATAATAATTTGAGGTGTCTATTCTGTAGGTCTCATTTGCATATTTCCAGTGGGAGCAGAAACACGACCTGGTATTGCAGTTCTTGCTATTTTTATTGTATGGAAAAGTAGCATATTTGTGACCAAGCAAATATCCAACATGAATTGGGTCTGATTATTTGCCTTGACAGACCTGAGGGAGGACTGACTGAGAGAGAGCCCATGCCTACAAGACAAGGAAAAGGGCAAAAGTGTCCCTGATGCTCCCGAGTTTTGGCATAGATGGGGCACGGGGACTGGGAGAAGCCCTGACCACCTGCTGCGGGGGGAGGGGGGAGTGTGTTTAATCATTTTTACTAGGGTTTTATTTCCAAAGAAAGGCAAGAAACCCTTTGGCAAGAAAGGGTTTCTTGCCACAGAGTCAGAGCTGGCAGCCCCTCAGAGTCAGGCAGTCAGGCACACTTAAAAAAAACACAGCAAACATGTTTATTTGGGGTTTTTACTTTATTTTTATTTCCTGCTTATTTACAACCTTAGACCGCAACCTATTTGTATGATTTGACTTTCAAAGTAAGCTTGTGGCTTGCCGTAAATCTTGAACTTTGAAAGCTGCTCATGACCACATCAAGGTTTGGGACCCATGACCTAGAAGTTCCAGCTGGTCTACTGGTTTTGATAGAGGGAGACTCAGACTGCCATCAAGGCTGTTAAGATCAGCTGGGACACTACTTGCGGTTGGCACCGCTAAGTGTGACAATTTTCATTTTTAGGAAGAGGGTTTTCTCAGATGAACGCCCTTTCCCCTACCTGCCCCTCCTGCCGGCAGCCCCTCAGAGCTGAAGCTTCGCACTTAGCAGTCTGCTGAGACAAGATGCACTTATTTTGAGTAGCATGCAACTGACTGGTTGCTCTTATTGGAGAGTTTTAATTTGCTAAGGGGCATGAAGGTTAGACTGCATAAGGCTTTCGAAATTTAGTCTGGCCTTTAATGAAAACTTCCTGTAAGATTTATTGTTAAATATTTAATACATATCCTTTAAAATAAAAATGGGTTGATTTTGAAACTAGTCGGGAATAGCAGAACAGTGGTTCTCAAACTGGGAAACATTTGCTGTGCAGTCTGTGCGAGTGATCCTGATGGGACGACAAAAGAGACTTCCGCCAACCCCCCCTCCCTCAGCTGTGCTCTGGCTGAGCTAGGGGGAACTCTCAAAGCCCCAGCCCCACTCACTTCTGGATCACGTTTTCTGATCGGTATTGAATGCACATTGCTGCCCCTGAGCAACACTCGGTCGCAGGAGCAACACGCTCGAGCAGGGAGTTCTGGAGCTGAATGGACTGGGACAGGCGACTTTGTGTCTGTGCCCACATCTCACTCATCCCCTTGCTCGCCTTCTCAATCCCACCGTCCAACCGCTCAAACTGCTGCAAGAGGCGGGCCCAGTGTGTCTCCTCCCACCAGTGGGCCTCAGCAGCACAGGCCTTGCGTTCTGCCCCACCAGGTGCCTAGGCTCCCTGACCATAACGTTAATGGAGTTCTGGACCGTGTCTGCCCACCAGGTGGCCTCCCGAAGCAGCTCCCTTGCGAAATCCTCCCTGCGCCTGAGCGCTTGTGGCAGGGGGTTCCGTCCGCACTTATTTCACTGGCAGACCTCTAGCAAGGCAACAAGGAAAGCCATTAGTTCAGACTCCTCTACCCTCCTTCCCGCCCTGGCATTTCAGCCCTTGCCTGCCCAGTATTCAGCCCTCCTCTTGCCTGAGGGATACAGGAATGAGTATCTGGCCTGTGCTGCTGAGGTGGTTGCTGTGGTGGGATCCCAGTGCTCAGGGAGGCTGTAGAAACTCTTTCACTGGTGATTTTTAAGATAAACGTTTCTCAAGAATGGTTTAAGTCAAGTAAATATCTTAGTGTTGACATCTCTGCGATTCCAGGATTATTATAGAAATATACATGCTCCTAAGGATCCTACAGCTTCTCTGGCACTTAGGGCGTTTATAAACGATCCCGCTTACAAGCGGGATCGCTAAACGCCGGCTTTTCTCCCCGCGCAGCCTCTGCATGCCGTGTCTGATGTTCAGACACGGCGCAGAGTGCGAGTGCGCGCGCTTCCGCGCATGCGCACTCGCTGCGGAGCCAGGAAGTGCGACGTAAAGCCGGCACTTCGGGAATCCGCGTCGGAGGGGGCAGGCTCGCCTGCCCCCTCCGACGTGGATTAAAAAGCAGGGCAAGCAAGTAGACGAGCGGCAAGAAAGGCGGCTGATCAAAGGATCAGCCGCCTTTTTTGTCTCGTCTATAAACGCCCTTAAATGTGTATGTACCACCTAGGGAAACTGCGGCTCTTCCAGGAGAGCGGTGGAGCAGCAACTGGAGAGGGGTGTAGGACAGCTCCCCCCCCTTTGACCCTCCAAACCCCAACTGCTGGCCCACCTTGCCATCTTGTGCCCAAGTTAAATCAAATGCTGCCATGAAGACACTTCCATCTATTTCTATGTTCTGTACAGCACCAGGTCACACTACTGGCGCTATATAAATGTTTATAATACTAATAATGCACACTCTTTATCTCTCTGTTGCATGCACTGTAGAATGTTGCAAGGGAGGCAAAATCAGAGACGACGGTATATTGCATCCCTAGCTTGAGAGGATGGAAAGGCTATGCCCCCTGTGTGCCCCCCCTTCCCCCTTATGCATGCGTCTGCATGAATTTCTCCATTGCTTGGTCTTGACCAGCCCCGTGCAGTCCTATTTCCAAATCACATTTCTCTATCCTCTTCCCACCCAAGCTAGTATCTCTTAAGATTATCTGAGATAACCTCACAAGAACTAATTGTAATAACTGAAAGGGCCTAAGGGGAAGAATCCTGTCTCTCTTATGCAAAGAGAGGATTAGGCATGTATATATTTAATGTAATAGCTAAGAGGTACTTACATGTATATCTGTCAGAGAAACTGTAAAAATTATTTGGAATGGCAGAGTATAGTTCTATAATAACAGGGAAACTCCTTTTTTCTTTTGCTTTAATGTGAATTCTCCCTCCCAGGGGCTTAACTCTGTATGGAACCAACCAGGATGTGACTGGGGTGCTCTCCCGCTAGGGTCCAGCTCCTGCAAGGAATTACCACACTGCCCTGGCACAACCTAATATATATGTGTATAATCTTAATCTATATAAACGATGGTTTAAATATCCATTGTTTCAGGTTTCCTCCTTCACTCATTTTGCTGTATTTGGGATGCTCCTTCTTCTGGGGTTGAGTCGCTGGGATCACGTTACGCCGATGCTTCAGAGTCTGTACTGGTTGCCAATAGCTTTCTGGATGCAATTCAAGGTGCTGATTTGGCTCTATAAAGTCCTAAACGTCCTGGGGCCCGTAGATCTGAAAGATGGTCCCCTCCCGTATTTCTCATCACAGCCTCTGAAGTCAGCTGGGAGCACCCTTTTGCAGGGATCCTCTACCAACTAGTTTGCACAACAAGGGCACACAGAGAGATGTTGGGGTGGGGTGGGGGGCTGCCCCACAGTTGTGGAATTTCCTTCCCTTGGGCTTCATTTAAGCCTGAGCATGCTCCTCTTCCAGAGGTAATGTAAGACTTTCCTGTTTGGCCAGACATTTGGTATATTGTGATCGGATTTAGGAAAATTTGGGATAGGGGATTATAATTGCTTTTTATTGGTGTATTTTAAAATACATTTGGTGAGTTAACTTGCAGGGAACCCTCTGGATAGGGCGGGATAAAAATTTGAGTGAATAAATATCCAGGTTTGGGTAGGTTGAATGCTCTAATTACTATTGGGGTTGAAATGAATATGTTTTTTTTTACTCATGAAGAAAATTTCCGTATTTGTTCCCTCAAACAAATATCCAAATTCTTCTTTGTTACTGAAGCAAAAGTGACTTCTTGCTGTCATTGTTACTACAGTTACTTTGCCCTTCATTCTTTGGTACTTTCGTGGATGCCTTACATCACACAAATGGACCAATCCCATTTAAAAATATACTCCCTTCCCCTGCCAAACCCTACTGGAGACAGGGAATACTGAATAACAAAATGCCAAAATACTAAAGTGGCCAAAATACTGATGCAAAAACCAAAAGGAAGATACATAAAGTTGGAAGTGAATCCCACTTTCATATTTGCTTTTCTGAAATGAACATGAATTACACTGAAATCAGTATTTACTTCGAATATTTGTTTCATGTCTAATAATTATGCAGGATGCAGTCCTCCTCCATTAAATTCGTTAAAATCAGGAGTTTTGCCGTTGACTTCAGTGGTTTCAAGATTACAGCCTTCATGAACAGTGGCGAAACAGATGGGGTGTTCTAGACACAACAATTTATTTTTGGAAAATCCAGCGTGTATTGAAGTTGCTGACGTTATCCCAGTCCTGTAGCTGTTCCTGCAGATGTTCATACTGTTGTCTGTTCCAGAGGCTGCCCCAAAGACTCTTCCAACCAAACTGTTGCCTGGATGATCTATTTCTATAGACTGTTGGATTATCACAAATTGGAAGTCGAATGGTGCGCTTATCTATATATAACAGCAGCTATATGCAAAAAGTGGCTTGTCCACATCCAAGATTTTTCAGATCCCACTCAGATAAAGGAGTAATGAGAGGTGTATTAGTACAAACAGATTTAATGACCAAATGTATGCTTGGTTCTGAAAGTGAGAAGCTAGCATTATGTTTGGTAACACCCAATTGTGTCAGTAAGATCTAAAGGCCCATGCCGATTGGATCCATTCACGTCGATTTTTGTTCAGGGCAAATCCTAGTTGGCTGATTGCATGTTATTAAGTAACCTACCTTGAAAACCCATTTCATATATTTTCCGTGTTCTTGCTTGGCTCCTCCATGTGGATTTTTTAAAATAAATAAATAAAAACTGAATAGTCTTCCAAAGGCATCATCTATCCTTCCCATTCCATGGGCATCTCAAGAACTGAAACTCTGCTCCTTGGCCAAGCTCATAAACTCTGGCTTGGCCCGAATAGTTGAATAAATGGTAGTTAGTAATAAACGTACAGACTTGTCGGCACTCACTCTCTATAAAAACACTTTATTTGGAATCCTTTTACATAAGTGGAGGTGATTGGCACACAAATTAAATTGGTTTCTCTAGTTAAATTAGTTTTTAACAAATATGTTCCATTATGCTTAAAGTGTGTTCCTTTGAAACAAAGTCAGTAGGTGCCGTGAGGAGCCAGAGCTATTTCGTGTGCCAATCTATATGGCTGAGAATTACAGTACAAATTATTTAATTAAACAACTTAATAGGCCACATTCTCCTATTCACCTACACTTGGACAACTTCAGTGAAGTCTGTTTCCAGGTTCCTTTTATGGGTAGGGCTGTTAAAATCTACTTGCCTGTTTTCCTCCAGTAAAGATACTTTTTGAGCTAGCGAGTGGATTTTTGCAACCGTGAGCCTACTTTCTCCACTACAAATCCCATCCTCGCAAGTAGCTGTTTTTCAGCCTGGCTAATACAGTCCTGCTCATAGGGGTTTCAATGTTTGGAAATGGGAGCAGAGTTAAATCTAGCATCTGTATGCACTTTACAATACAGTACTTACTTACTACTACCTATGACTATTAGTACTGGCCAACTTACTTCTTTATACGGCTTGACAAATAGTTACTTGACTTAACAGCAGCATTTAATGCTATCGTATTTGAGAAGACAGTTGAGAAGTGAGTTTGCTGGTTGTACGTACTTCCTCTGAAACAGAGGTGAGGAACCTTTCCCCTCCCTATGGCCATCTTAAAACTAGTACAAGCTCAGAGGGCTGCATAAACGTTGGGGACAAGGGTGCTTAAGGGATGCGCTTAGGAAGAGGAGGGTCCAGATAATTAATCTGTGCCACGGAATTGTTCTGTATCTTTGTGTTTTCATGCTCTGATTCCTGCTCCCTTATGCTGAGAGAACTTTTTCAACACTTGGGGGTAGGAACTGGATCCAAAGGCAAGATCCAGGAACTAGAAAGGGATCAAATAAAAAACTAGCTTCAGACCGCACTTGACCCCCGGGTCTGAGGTTCCCCACCCTTACTCATATAATAACTTTTGGAAAAATCATCTTTGTATGATTGTCATTGTCAGTTTCTATTTCCAGTTAGAGTGTTTGATGGTAAACACTTAATTTTTTAAAATAGGCCTTGATCAAACAGAATCCAAAGCCTGGACTGGAATTTATCTCTATTCAGCAAAGGGTTCAAGCATGTGCTTCAGACTCCTTGACATCAAAGATACTGAAGGGCATGTCTGGGTGATCTGACTGCCATGTGGGCTAGATTCTGGTCTCAGTAACACCAATTTAAATGTGGTGTAATTCCATTACCTTCATTGCATTACTCTGCTCAATCAATGTACTTGCACTAGTAAATGAGAGGAGGATTTGACCATTTTCTGGTCCTTTTTTTGTCTAAGGAAGGAGAGCATATGATGTAAACAATGGTTTCTTTTTCTTGACTGTAAGACTATTTGTAGAATGTAACCCAGCCTCCTGGTCTCCTTAGCTACCATGTAAACTCAGGAGAAGAGGCGAGTGTGTCACATTTCTTCTTTTTAAAAAACAAATCTAATGCAATTTCCACTCAGTTCAGTGAATATCAGGGCAATAAATATGGTTTTTAATCAAGACAAGAGTCCTACCATTATGTACACCTGTCTCCTCTTGTGGATGAGACATGATCAAACTTGAAGCACATGCCATACCAGGAACTGGAACCTTCCACAAGGCAGAAAATATGGTCAGCTCCCACATACATTTGTCTAACATGGGTATCTTTTCTGCTCCCATATGCACCTCTTGGGCCAAGACTCTGCTGCGGGTGGTGCTCCCTTGCTCTTTTCCAGTCAGGTGATTGGCAGAAGTAATTGGTAGGGGTTTGCTCTAAGCTGGACAAAGTTTCAACCATCAAATTCTGCAAAGGTTGTCCACACAGTGCCACCCGCAGCAAGTTAATAATCATCATCTTATTTTTATATAGCGCCCTCCTGCTATAGCACTTGGAGCACTTTACACATAACAGTTTAGCACAACTTTTAATCCTCTCAACAACCCTGTGAGGTAAGTCAGACCGAGAGAGTATTGTGACTGTCCCAAGGGCACCCAGTGAGTTTCCGGCTAAGGCAAGACTAGAACCAGAGTCCCCCATTTACCTCCCAGTCCAAGTACTGTGCACTTAGTGTACACGCTCGCGCGCGCACACGCACACACGCGCGCTCTGCTCTGCTGTTGTGTGTAGGTCCTGTAGGACCCCCACTCCTCCTGCAGAACTCTGTAGCCTAATAGATAAAATATTTGATTTGGATGTTGGAGACCAGGGGTCCAAATCGTGCCATAGCCATGAACTCACTGGGTCGCTTTGAATTAGTCACTGTCTTGGTTACTTATCTGTACAATGGAAATAATAATGTCCTCCCTCACAGGGTTTGTTGTGAGGGTGAACTACTAGTCTAAGCACTTTGAACAAATGATGAATAATCTTTTTTTCTCCCCAAATGCATGGGGGAGGCTCTAGGCTAAAATTGAAGTTATTCAGTTTCTTTAATTCAAATGTTAGCTGCTCCATACATCATGATAGCTATAATGGAATTCACAAACAAAAATATATTAGTACCTTAATGGGCCATCTATTCCATCCCACTGCACACCACACTGTTGTATGATTATACCTAACCATTAATATCTAATTGTGCATAAACAATTCCTGGCAGATGTTTATATGGAGAATCCAACGTCCCTTGGGAGTTTGTTCCATTGCGCAACTACTCTGGTGGTTGGAACATTAGTCTAAATTAACCTAAAGCTAATCTTATCTCCAATGTAAACTCATTATTTCTACTCCTTGTTCTACCCCATCCTTGAATGATAGGAAAAGAGCCTGAACGGGGATCTGCTGTGGCTTCCCTCGTGCATGTCAGGGTGCAAAATCCTGCCCTGACATGCGCTAGAGAAGCCGCGGCTTTTCCTGTCATCTGGCTCCTTCCCATTGCTGCGTCTTCCCTCGCTGCTCTCTCTACCGCCACCGCAGATGGGAATGTGGCCCTGGTAACAAAATACCCAGTATTTTTGAGTAATCTGGCACCTGATGGGTACTTGGGTAGGACTAAGACTGGGTAGGACTGGGTTGGGCACCTGACATGGTTCTCAAAATTGAGGACATTACTGGCCATGGGTAATAAATGTGCTACCTGTTTCAGCTCTAGAAGACACAGTAGGCAGGATGATGGTCAGGATAGAAAGGGGATTGGACCAGGGCTGACACAGGGAACATGAGCAGGGTGCAAGCAGTGAGGACCAGGGCAGAATCTGGAATGAGGGACAAGATGCAGATACAGGTGAAGAGCAAGACTTGTGCTAAGCCCAGCAGTGAGGACCTAGACAACCAGCAACTGCCGTAGAGGAGACCAAGAAGCCAAGTAGAAATAGTTCCACTCTATTCTGCGCTGGTCAGACCTCATATGCAGTACTGTGTCGAATTCTGGGCACTGCTCTTTAAGGAAGGACATTGACAAATTGGAAGAGGCTCAGAAGAGGGCAACAAAGAGGGTCAGGGGGTCTGGAAACCAAGTTCTATGAGGAAAGGTTGAAGGAGCTGGGTATGTTTAGCCTGGAAAAGAGAAGACTAAGAGGAGACATGATAGTGGTCTTCAAATACCTGAAGGGCTGTCGTACAGAAGACGGCAAAGACTTGCTCTGTGTTGCCCTGATGGCAAGACTAGACCTGATAGGCTCAAATTACGAGAAAGCAGATTTTGGTTGAACATTAGGAAGCACCTCCTAACAGTAAGAGCTGTTTGACAATGGGGAAAAAACGACCTAGGGAGGTGGTGGGCTCTGTCTCCTTCGCTGGAGGTTTTCAAAAAGAGGCTGAATAACCATCTTTCAGGGTCCAGGATGCTGTAGCTGTGGATTTCCTGCACTGGGTAGGACTAGAAATACCTTCCACCTCTATCATTCTATAGCTCAGCTAGTCGCAGCCTGGTTTGCATCTAACATTCAAGAGCACGGAGGCTGGGCTCGTAACCATGTTTGGGTAATGCAGAAGCTGAAGCCAGAACTCCTGACTGTTCCTGAATAGGTCACGAGATGAGGCTGCTGCCTTCTCGAGGCTGGCACACCTGGGTTCTAGTATCCCAGAGCCTGATGTTTAGTGGCTGCAGGGTACAATTGCTTTCCATCACTTTACACACTTGAAAACTGCTTTTATGTCTTCTCAAGATTAAACATCCCAAATCTCTTCAGCCTCTTTTGACCTATAAAACCCTAAATGGCCAGGGACCCAAATATTTCAAAAACTGCCTCATCCTCATGTCCCATCATGGCCTTTGAGATCAGCTGGGAGCACCGTCTTGCAGATACCATCTGCCTGCCAAATTTCAATAACAAAGGGACGTTCTTGCGAGCTGCCCCACAATTATGGAACTCCCTTTCCTTGTGGATTCATCTAAGCCTGAGCCTGTTCATAGTCCGGAAGGGATCTAAGACATTTTTGTTTGGCCTGGCATTTGGCGGGCAGATAGAGGGCTGGGGTGGGGGGTGTTACTTGATTTTACTCAGTTTTCTTTGCTGTATCTTAATATAAAGAGGTATGGGGATTTTATATGGTTTACTGGAGAACCTCTGAGTTTATTGTTGTGCTCTGTAACCTGCCCCAAACCTTAAGGGAAGGTTATTATCAGTAATAAATATTTAAGCCCCTCATCACCATCAGAGCTGTCCTCTGCACTCTCTATAGTTAGTTTCTCTTTCTCAATCTATTCCAGCTATTCCAAGTTTATTATTTAACACCTCACATTCACAGGTGACTGTAATGGCCTATCTGTCTTAAAATTTAAAAACAAAAAAACCTGCTAATGGAATAAAGTTTAAAACTCATTTGTGTAATCCAAAAGAATCTCCAAATTAATTGCAGACCCAAACAAAGATCCAGTCTAATCTCCTTCTAATCAAAGGTACCCATAAAGCAGAAACGTCCCAAGTTTGAAGTACAACTTGAAATAAGCATTTCAATATTTAATTTTTTATTTTTTTTAAAAAAAAAGACCTGCCCTTTCTCATCCAAGTGCAGCAATTGCATTTGATGAAAGCAGTTGCTACTAGATGTAATCATTTGTATTGAACGCTACTGTATATAGTTGCATAAACCACATAATGGCCAGGAAACAAGTTGTTAGTGTTCTAGGCACTGCTGCGGAAAGGAGGGGAAGAGAAATAAAATAAAGCACACATCCCAACTTATTTTATTAAAATTCAGGGAAATCTCTTTCTTGAATGGCAAGTGATTAATTTCTCCAGTTGTCTGTGTGGCCTCTTTGTTGACATTGGTTTGCTCACAACTTCAGGGCGAAATAAAAAAAAAAAAAAAGAGTAATTTTTGGCTAAAGAATACTTGTTGACTAAGAGTTTGTTCAATGTTAGAATATGGGTGTTTTCAGACGTTACGGGGCCCATTGGCCCCGTACCGAAAACACCCTATCCATTCCCCGCCGGGATGACCCCGTCACGCCGTATCAGACGTGCCGGAGGGATCCCGGCGGGGAATCTGGGAGGGGGCGGGGCCACGCGGCACAAAGTGCGGCAGCACAGCCCCGCCCCCTCCACGCACCCCGCCGCCCGCCCTCTGGGGAGACGGGTGGGTGGCAGGGCCAATGAGGCCGCCGCGTCGGGCCGGATTCGCCACGGCCCGGGATCCCGCCGGCGATCCCGGGCCATTGCGCCCGATCAGACGAGACGCCGGGGTTCACCCCGGCGTGGAATTGCATTCACCACGCGACGGCCTCCGGCCCCGCCGCTTTGGCCGCTCGCGTGGTGAATGTAATTCCACGCCGCAGTAACATCTGGGGGGAAACATCAGTTTTCCCCCAACAGACGTTACGAGATCACAGCCACCACGCGGAATTGAGCGTGGTTGACTGTGATCTCGTAACGTCTGAAAATACCCTATGTAGCCCTCCAGGTACTTCATAGGCTGTTTTTACACAGACACCGCCCCCCCCCCCCCCGCTGGGTGTGCGAGAGGGTGTTAGACCCGTGGGGGCATCCGTGGAAGCGGTGTGGTGGGGGGATGGGTGTTCAATCGGTGTTTGCCCATGCGAACACCACGGGCGGTGGGTGGTGGTGTGCGCGCGTGCTCCAGCATAACACACACCTCCACCCGTCACCTGCCCATTTCCACCCACGGAGCCATTTGGAAGAATTGAGGCAGCTCCGTGGGTGGAGTTGAGTGAAGGTGTGTGTGTGTCCGTGGGAAAGAACACCCACCACCTCCACCCACCGTGGCAGCACACCCATCCCCCCACCCACTGCTGCCCATTCAAAAAGGGCCATAGAAGCATTGACACAAGATAGGACATAAAAAGGAGTGAGAAACCTTCTGGAGTTGTTTATTATTATTATTAATTATTAGCATTTATATAGCACAAGCAATGTACCTGGTGCTTTACAGAGAATAAGATAGACATGGTCCCTGCCCGAGTGCTCACAATCTAAAGACGGGGAGGGGAGACAGGGAAGGGGGAACAGAGGGACAGACCAGGGATGCAACAGTCATGAGGATGCGAGAACTCCAGTATAGTAGGTATAGTAGGGATGGGTTTTACAGATTTGGATTAATCTGTAAAAGGCTGCGTCATTATGGATTCAGATTATGGATCCGTATTTAAATCTATAAAATTGGTATATTTTTTGTATGTTGTAAGCTGCCTTGAGTTGATTTGTTCTAGAGAGTGCGGGATATAAATTCAAATTGAAATGAAATGAATATGAAAATAATAATAATAAAAAATTAAGAAATAATTGTGCATGTGCAAATGGCCACCAGACTGTTCTGTGCACGTGCAGCCCTTTCCCAAAATGTCGGTGACAGTGTTGCCGCCATTTTGGGAAAGAGCAGCCGGTCTGCACATGCGCAGCGGCCGTTTTTCACATGTGCAGCGGTCATTTGCGCATGCACACACCAGCTGCCCTTTTCCAAAATGGTGGCGATGCTGCTGCTGCCATTTTGAGAAAGGTCTAACCATGCACAGAACGGTCCAGCAGCCATTTTGCCCGTGCACAATAGATTTAACTACGGATCCATCATCCAAATCTGTAATTAAATCTGAAAATAATGGATCTGAATCTGTAATTTCATCCTAGTTCCCTTCCCTACTACATAGTAGCTACCTAACACTATTCATGGAATAGCAAGGAGCAGCTGCTGTGGAGCAGAGAGCTACTAATAATTGCAGTGATGTCTGAATGCTATGTGGAAAAAATTTCATCCATCTGCTTCCTTCCAGCCATGCTGCGATCTTCGACAATTCATGCCAACAACCCCACAAACATTTCCAAAGTTCAGTTTGTTCATAGGCAGAGATTATGGGGGAGACTATACCAGAGGTTTACAGACTATGGGTCAGAGTTCTATTGTGATGTCATTTCTAGAGCCAGAGGTCTCTTCCTCTGACCATCTTGACTATTAATCATCTGTAGGCCTATCCTTTAACAACTTATCCAGCCATTTTTTTAAAAAATCCCAGTTCTGCTATTGTCCTTCACAAAGTCTTCTGGCAACGTCCCTTTTCAAACGGGCTGGCAATGCAGGGGGATGGATGGAGGCCATGATGGGTGGGCGGTGTGTGGGCGGCCCATCGCATGGAGCATCTGCCATTGGCACCCGTTGCTCCGTACGTGGGCTATGGGTGACGTGCAGGAGCGCGCATGTACCACCACCCCACGGCGATCGCACTGACGCCCCCCACCCACCTCCTTTATTTTGTTTTAAATTTTCTGTGAATTAAATATTCCGTGCCTGAGGATCGCTTTACACAGTCTTACAAAACCAAGCAAAGTTTGACAGTTTCCGATGAGTTTTGCTTTTGACATTCTGGATTCTTCAGACTTCAAAAGAATCCTCTGGAAGAAACAAATTTGCAGTCAACCCGGAAAAGAGGTGCCTGGGAAACCTTGCAAAGATGAGCTGTTGGAAGATAACTGTTCTGTCAGTAAGTTTGCCCGGGATCTAATTTGATAGCAGGTGGGTTTTTTCATGCCTATCGCATCTGGTTTATGGCCATAGCTGTGCATTCTGCAAACGAGTTTTGGAGGCCGACCCTTCCCTCGTCTGCTGAGTTCCATACCATTTTCCGAATGAGGATCTGAAGATGAAACAACAGGCTGTATAGACAGTTTAGAACATCTCTTCTAGAGACTTATTAAAGGGGTGCATAAAGAGATGGCTTGCTCAGAATTCAGCTGCCCTTTTGCTTAGCGGCAGTTCTGACAAAACAATTTTATGTCGCTCCATAGCTGCATTGGCTTCTGCCCATTTTTTGGTGGGCAAGACGAAATGGTGGTTTTGAATAGAGCTGACTTGAATTTTTTTTTGTTGGAATGAAATTGCCCTTACATTCTCTAAGCTTACATTTATGTCAAAACAGAGTACATTTCAATTGTCAAGTGCACAACAACAATGAAGCAGAACCTGGTATGTTGTCATGGGGCACTGCCGATGTGTTGCAGATGTTTATTCTTGGAGAGGGTTGCCATGAGTGCCCTCTACAGTGTGATCGATTTGTAAAGGGGTGAGATCAGCTTGATCTATAGCACAGAGATGTTTGATAGAATGCAATTGCAATCATGGCACTCTAGCGACAAAGGAGTTTCCCTAGTTCTCTTTCCCAGGTTTTTTTAGTTAGGATTATTGAAAGCAATACTCTAGCTGCAGCTATTTATTTATTTCAGTTTGGACCCTAGGAAAATGGGAAGCAGAGTTGCTCGCATGTACATGGCTCTGTGTTGCAATAATTTTAGCAAATATTAGGACTCCTGATTAACTTTGGCTTGTAGCCTAAAATCAGTGCTTGGCCAGTGCATTTTAAAAGTATAGAGTGTAGTCCTGGCCGAGAGATTATTCTTTGAATGTTTTAAAATGTGGATTTTGTGGAGCATGGGACATTTCTACCTCCTCTCTCTTCTAGCCCACAACTCCTCCTGTTGGTCTCCGCCCCCCGTGCCTCCTCTTCTCCCTCTCATTTCCTCACAGTCCTGGTGGGTCTTGCCTTTCCAAAATGATCCCCTCTTGGCTGCATATGAAATACATCTAAGAACAGCTTCTTTGTCTGTAACCTCAGAGCGACCGTTCCTTTTCACTGCTTACTTGATCCCATCGGATTACAAATTGTCCGACACATTTTATGGTCCTGGAGCAAAATGGGGTAACTGCAGAACAAAGCACATGGGCACAGCTCTGCTTTCTCGAAGCCCAACACCCTGAAATTAGGCAGTTGATATTAAGGAGGGAGACTGGGTGTTTTTAGATGGATGGGCTGCTGCCCCAGTGCTGACTGCACCAGCCCACTTCACCCGCAGGTGACCTGTCTGTCTGAAGGCACCCTGTAAGCAGAGCAGGCATGGAACAGACTATATTTGTCCCTGGGAAGCCCCGCTAGCGGTACTCTGGAACATCTTGGAGTTCCACTTGTGGAGTAGGCCAGTCAAACCCGGAGGACCGGTTCATGTAACGTGTGGACCCATGCTGCTGCTCTGCTGCCAGCTGGTCATTGCCCTGGGAAACACCATAGCGTTGGGGATGTCCTAGCTGCAACTCTATGGTGTGGGGGGGGGGCACCGTGCGGGTGGACTGTAGACCGGGGAACCCACCAGGTCTGTCTGATCCAGACCTCAGTGGGGCTGGGTGCAGGTGGATATGGTTGTATCCCCGGAGCAGCTCCGTGGGTGGGCAGCCCGTTGTCCCCTATATCTCAAACTTGCAGTGGGGATGGGGGACTAGGTTTACACCCCTGCTGTAGTGTCACCTCGCCAGGCTGCATTTTGTGGTGTTTGGAGAAGTCTGAATAATAGTGAAGTGGCTGAGGAACTGGATGGCATAGCCTGTACCTAATGGGCGTGGATTCTGCTGTTTCAGATACCGGCACTTCCAGAGCTGTTGAAGGTTCCTCATCATCTTTTGCTGGCAGTGAATCTGAGCTCTTAGTTGGTGGATCAAGTAGCAGTTTGCAGATATTTGGGCTTCCCCAGAAGTAGTCATTTCTGTTCATATGTGTAGCTACAAAGGGCAAAGAGACGCTGTTAGCTGACTGGCATTTCCTCCAACACAGGTGGGGAACCTCAGTCCTATGGGCCAAATGTGGCCCATGGCTAGTTTTATATTTGGCTCTGGCCCATGAATCCAGACTTTACCCTTGAGTAGGCGTGGTCGAAAACAGCCATTCTGATTTTTGTGGGAAAGTTTCACGGAAATAATTTTTCAATAGGAATTCTGACCCAAGAATTTGCGTATGTGCAAACTGGCTGTGGCCTTCTGCAGTTGCTGCTTCAGTGTAAGGAAGCAGCCGTTTTGTGTGCGTGCAGAGCGGCTGCAGCTGTTTTACACACATGCAAATCTCCAAAATTCTTTTTGATCCAATTGGAACAACTGAACCACCCAGTTCTGTCAAAATCGGAAGCGGGGTAGAATGTTGGTCTCGGCCCTACCCTCGAACACTGAAAGAGTGAGCTCAAGGAAAAGTAGTAGAGATGAGAGCATGTCCTCAAGGACCGAAGAAGCACTGGACCTTTCCCCTGTTATCCCTGCCCTGTGCATGTTTTGCAGCTGTTTTTGGTTTCCCCTGTTCATGTAGCTTCACAGGGATGGGGCAGAGGAGAATTTCCTAACCAGTCTACCCCTGGAGAGGATGGAACCATGGCAGATATCTATTCACTCCCCCATCAAACATCAATCCCAATTAAAATAAGACACCTCACTCACTTAAAGTTCAACAACAGGACTATATTGTGATAGTAATGTAAACAAAAATAAAATGACCGTAGTGATAGACTATAGTAGCTCTTCCAGCTTCTGCTGGTTCGGCTAGTGCAAGTGGGTAAGACAATGGCTGCTTTCTGACTAGATGGAATGCGCAGCCTGTAGTGCCGTGGGATTCTACGAGACTCAAACGACCCGCAACTCCCGTCTCATCAGAAAAGCGGAAGTGCGTTTTTTCCCCAGACACCGGCAAGTGCGGCCAAGACCTGCACTTCTGCCTTTCTGACGAGATGGGAGTTGTGGGTCAGTGGATTTCTGTCTGGAATCTATACAGTTATGCCTTTCCTGGTCCATGCGTATCAGTGTCAGCGTGTTGGCCCTCTGAAGAAGCTGCTCTCAGCCTAAATAGCAATCTTTCTTGCTTTCTTTAGTGCAAAAATAGTGGGCTGAGTGCACAGACACCACAGGGCTGTGTGCAAAAACTGCCCTCCATTTGCTCGCTGAACATGCTCCTTCCAGTGGGGTTACAGGAAGGTCATTGGCTACCTGAACCTTAAGTAACAGAATATAAAACCAATGTCTGACCAAGCAAGTCAGATGGGCACAGCCTCTGAATAAAAAATAGGAATCCAACAGGTTGTAACAATGCTCACCTGCTAAGTGCCTCAGGCACCCCCAATTATTCTGTGGTCCTTGGAGCTTGTACTAATTTTCAAAGTGATGTATGGGAGGGGAAAAGGGTGTTAAACACCGTGATGCAAGAGACTGATGTCCTTGTTTTAGTGAAACCTTATGTATTTGTCCAGGAGGCAAATTTCACATGCAGTGGATGGCAAGAGAGAAGATCCATTCATGATCTCCAGCCTCTGATAACGCTGGAGAATCCAAACACAACTAACTCTGCCTGCAATTTTGATGTAGCAAACTGTATCTATAGGCTTAGCTGTAATTGTAAGGACCCATTGAAATTGACCCAACTGCTCTTTTGTTTAAATTTACATGTTTGTGGAAGCACTTTGCAGGATTGGGACCTAAAGCATGTGGAACGTAGGCTTGTGCCCACGTAAATGCCAGGCTGACTAGTGAGACATGACCAAAAGTGGTTAGTGGTGGCTGATATATGTTATATTTATGTTTTACTTGTAAGCTGCCCTGAGCCTTTTAGGGGAAGGGCAGGATAACAAATTTAAATAAATAGCCTTATTGGGATAACTGCTGTCATCTTTTCCGAGCTGCATACCCGAATCATGCTTTTTTGCTAAGCCCTGAAAGCAACCTAGCTTTTCTTGCATTCTGTGTCTTGTTTATTTTGTTCTTCTGAATGCACTCTTTGGACACAGAGAGTAAAAGAAGCACCAGTAAAAGAATCTGTTGCAATGCAAAAGCCTTTAAAATTTGAACTAACATGGAGACATTTTTAAAGAGACCTCAATTTGACTTTCAGTTTTGAGGGTGCAAATGCCATTGTATGCCACCCTGAGCCTCAGGGGAGGGAGGCATATAAACTGAAATAAATAAATAAAATAAATAAATACATAAATAAATAAAATGACTTGATGAACTTTCTCTGACTATGTTTTTTTCTTGCAACTTTGCTGTGAAACTCACTAAAATGCATCCATGTAAAAGTCGTACTTCCTGCAGAGTGTCTCTGGCATCCGCAAACGGGCTAAAAGATTTGTCCTCAGAATTTATAATCTTTGTTGATATATTTCTGTTATGTGCCTTAATAAAGAGTTGGTTTTTTTATTTTGTGTTTGTTTTAAAAAGTCTTGGAGACTTTATTTTATTTTATTATTTTTTAAAGGGCTGTGTCATTAAAACCACAAGTCCCTTGAAATTGTTTTTCAGGAAAGTGAGTGCCAGTTGATAAGAATTTCTAAGAATATACAGCATTCTCTATCAGAAACAGGTTTGCCAGCTTTCCAACACAAACTTCCCTTGATTAGAGTCTATGTATTGGGTTTCAGCTAGTCACTTTTTGGAAATCTATATCATTCTACACAAACTGCTTACACTTGAAATTAGGCATTTCACGCTAACCTGCATATGCTTTTCAGTATTAGGAGAAACCTTTTAGAGCATAGATGGGAAATCTTTTTCTCTCCTTGGTGTCACTTTGAAAATGAGTACAAACTCCAAGGGCCACATAAGAGTTGGGGGTGGGGGGTACTTAAGGAGTGTGCTCAGGGATAGGAAGGTCTGTATCATGGATCTGTCCCTTATCCTTGTCTGCATGTCCTTACCCGAAGCTCGGTTTTTCAGTGCTTGAAAGTAGGAACTGGAAAGAAGTCACATAAAATCCACCTGCAGGCCAAATTTGGCCGTCAGACATTATGAAAACAGCATTCTACTTACTGTCTGACTTTGGGCACATTCACACAGTGCTCATTTGGAGTGTGGTACTGACATAAACACACATTCTGGGTAATGTGTGACATCCTTACTACTTCTCATGCTCCTTGATGATTCCTTGTTTTCTGCCAGACGATGCAAAGGCTTTGCTTACAAGGACTGGACTCTTGTCAACTAGCAAAGGTTTTGTGTGATTTCTTGATCAGCCCAGAGCAAGCATCACTCCTGGATGTATCATGATGGGTGGGAAGGGGCTTGACTATCTGTGGACTGTTTTTCTCACCCAGAAGCTTGGGTGATTGAAGATTGGTACCACCTGCTTTCCCCTTCAGCTACCTATGTAACGGAATCAAACTGCTTGGAGGTGGCAGCCGAAGAGTGGTGCTACAGGGTGGCAAATGTTCTTGGGCCGTTCATGGACCATATGGCCATGACTACAAAGCTCTGCTGTCTTGAAAGAGTTGCCAACTCATTGCTGCTGCTTTTAGCCCTCCCTTATATTATCGTCTCGTTATTTGCATTGTATTTTTTAATGAGCATATGCTTGTATTTGATTGGGATATGTCATGGGTAGGGAGAGTGGAGGGGATGGGTGTGTGGAGTAGTTTGGGCAGATTCCTTCAGGTCAGAGATGGGGGAGAGCAAGAGGGGCAGGTGGATTAGCTTTTTAGTTTAGCCATGGCCCCTCTGTGGGGGGATGGAAGGTGGGGCACTAGGCTGGGGGAGGGTATTCCTACAAGAGAGAGCTGGAGGAATAGGAGTGGGAGGGCTGGATTTGTAGAGGATTGCTAGGTGTAGAATTATTATTATTATTTATTAGCAAGCATTTATATAGCACCAGCAATGTACCTGGTGCTTTACAAAGTAATTGAATAGACACTGTCCCTGCCCTAGGGCTTACAATCTGAGAGACGGTGTGGGGGAGACGAAGGAAGGGGAACAGAGGGAGAGACAAGGAGTGTAACATTCATGAAGATGCGAGGTCTCAGGTGCACGTGCTTGGCTTGGTTACATCAAGAATGATGGCTGGTTGGTCCATGTGGTGAGGATATGAGTACATAGACCTCAGGTAACAGATTGTACTGGATTGAGGGTATCAGCAGGAGTTAGAAGAGGGGAGCGAGAAGTCGGGGAGGACAGAGTGGAAGAGGTGGGTCTTGATGAGGGATTTGAAGGTACGAAGGGAGGGGGTGAGGCGGATGTGAACAGGGAGGGAAAGTTCCAGGCATGAGGGGCAGCTAGGGAGAAGTGACAAAGATGGTTAGGGGAGCAGGGTGTGGTAGGGCGAGAGAGGGAGGAGTGGAGTTCACGGACTGGAATACGGAGGGAAATTAGCGCAGAGAGGTGGGGGGAGTAAGGTTGTGAATGTATTTTATACGTACTTTTGAACTGATGTTGTGTTTAAAAATGTTGTAAGCTACCCTGAGCCCTTTTGGGATAGGGTAGGGTATAAATAGAATGTATTATTTATTTATTTATTTATTTTTCTGTTTGCCAGTTCCTAACTCTGAGCATCAAAGTGTGGTCAGAGAGAGAGATACCATAGCAGGGACTCCCTCCTCATCTCTGTGCACTGCATGCAGGAATATCCCAATGGCATTCCTCCATGCTTTTTGCATTGTAGGAAGGGACCCCAGGGAAGAGCTGAGGACACGGGTCAATGAATATGCAGGGGAATTGGCAGGCTGTGTGAATGCACTGCTGCAGTGCAGGACAAGCACAGATTGAGGAACAAGTGGCAAGTTTGCAAGGGGAAAAGGTGTTGTGTGAATGTGACCTTGGGTGAGTAAGTAATTTCTGCTTGCTACCTAATTTGTAAAATGTGAGATGATATTTACCCACCTGCGGAGTGCACTTTCATAATCCTTGTATGAAAGGTGCTACTGTATAGAAATACAAGGTGCTATTAATAATCATTTCATATTTAGTTGGCACTTTTGAGCGTTTACAGCAGGCAAAGTGTTTCTTTTACAAACTGGTAAAATATTACTGGCATGGATGAAGTACGCCTTAGAATTGTAATGGGGGAATAACACCAGCACTGGCAGCGTTTCACCAACTGGTAGAAACATAAAGGAGACTTGTTGGGTGTACAAAATGCAGGAGAGTATGGCCCTTTTTACACAGACGCTCTAACACCCATAAAATACATGTTGCAGGACACGACTGCAGCCAATCACCATGGGCCCTGTGCACACATGATGCCTCCAGTTCCTCTGCCGGATGCCACTGCCGGTTGCTCTGTAGGTGGGTGTGGGTGGAGATGGGTGTTGGCCGGGAGCAAACACTCGCCAACACCCACCGAAGGTGGTGTTTACACAGACGCCCCCACCCATCTCCACCCAGGGAAATGCTCCCCACCCACCGGCCAACACCCATCTCCACCCAGAGGAATTGGGTGGAGGCATCGTGTGCACAGGGCCCATGGTGATTGGCTGCAGTCGTGCCCTGCAACATGTATAATAAAATGTAACACCCATTTTATGGGTGTTATTGCGTCTGTGTAAAAAGGGCCTTGGTTCCTTTTTACCTCGGATTGCTGAGCTGGTCTATTTACACAAGAGCTTGTGAAAGTGCTGGGCTGATAGCCCCATAAATGGAAATTTTCAAATCAGTTGCCTGGTTATGGCAAGCTCTATATCTCAGGTCACTAAAAGTCCCCTTAGTGGGTTACATTTTAACTTATGTATACCGTACGCATAGTGCAACGAGAGGGTAACAAGATTTAAAATAGTTGGTGTGTGTGTTTGCATGCACACAAATAGTTTCACATCTGAACTCATGAAGCCTAGTTTCTAACTTAGTGGGAATTTTTGGCTATAAAAGTAGCCATCTCTCCCCTTCAGGTGCATCTATTGTTCTGAAATTTTGGGTCCTTATTTACTTTTGGGCTTTATGCCCCTCTACCAAATTTGGTCAAAATCACTGTGTGCGATCAAAAGTTATTAAGGGGACATGCATGCATGTGCACCGAATGATTTTGCAAATCTTTCCATTGTCGGCACACCCCAATGAGACAGAGACTTGAGTTGGTGTAAAACTGGCCACACTCATTTATTAAATTCACAACCATAGGCAGGTGGGGAAATTGCATTCTGCAATTCAGGGTCCAATATGCCCTTTAACTAATTGCACTTATTAACTCAGGTACTGCCCGGACGTGCCTTCCATTGACAGTATCCTAACCAAACTTTTCATCCCCTCCTACGACAGGGCAAGGCCGAAGGGGGGGGGGACAACCCACTGTGGGTTTGAGTAAGAAGTGAGGTGTCCACCGTGTCTGAAGACAGCGCATGTCCCTGCAGGCCCCAGTTAAAACACCACTTCCAGGGAGCGTGATCGCAGAGCATGCTGTGCCTTGCATTACACTGTGTATCATCTCCCCATCTCTTACTGAGATGACTCTAACTACTTAATAACCTACCTATTAAACTTGTTGGCATATTGGACCCCTGCTGAGTGCGACAAATCATTAACTTATAACTTGCGGCAACCAATTAGAATTAAATTATTCCATATCATTTACTTAATTCGAATCCGAATTCAGTCTCTAATTAAACCTGATCATGACTACGCCCAGAATCTATTTAATAATTTGCCAATTAAATATACTGATTAACCTATTTAGTTTTGCCTACTCTGCACTGTCGAGGAGGCGAAAAACACAGTCCTTTAAACAAGGCTCCCTGTCAAAATTCCTCCTCGGTCCCCTAACGGCGTCCGTTTTTATACCACAGTGCTAGAGGAAGGTGGGTGGGCTGCTTCTCTGCCCTCCGCTTTGGGAATGCCGCGCTATGCGGCGAACAGAGGAACGTCCCTCCTAAGCGGGGCGTGTCCTCCTGGTCCCGCGAGGTGCGCATACGCAACCTTGCTCTCGGGACGGTTGCTACGGCAACCTCATCCAGGGCGCGAATGGGGCTCTCTAACAAGCCCCGTTTCGCCGGCTATTTTCTGTGTCTATCCCCACCGGGGGGAAACGCGACAATCACCCCGTCGCCGCCATTCTGGCGGCAAAGGGGACTAGGAAAACAAGCTAATACGTTTTCTAAAATAAAAGTTTCAGTGCTTCAGAACACGCTCATTCACAAGCAAAAAGTGGAGTGTGTTCTGTGTATAAATGTTACATGTTTCTGGATTGCCTCCAAAGAAGTCTAGGTACTTCTCGTAAGTGACAGGTTCCCCAAAGAGGGGCCAGAGGAGCGTATTTGCAGTGCAACAAGAGACGGTGTCAAAACTTAAAATAGGCCAAAAGATACAATAATTTGATGCCATGGGCACTTGCACATGTTACACTATTTCATGTTAGTTTCTGTCTGACGGGATATTTCGTAACGTGTGCATGCGCCTTGTTCTTATTTGTCAAGGAAATTCCTGTAACTTTCATTGTGGATGTCAGGGTAGTGAAATCCTTCTCTGACAGTGAGTTCTGCATTAATTAGAATGTGTGCACGCGGCAAATGTAACATTATTTATTATTATTATTAGCAAGCATTTATATAGCGCCAACAATGTACCTAGCGCTTTATAAGTAATTGAACAGACACGGTCCCTGCCCTAGGGCTTACAATCTGAGAGACGGGGGCGGGGGGACGAAGGAAGGAAGGGGAACCGAGGGAGAGACAAGGAGTGTAACATTCACGAGGATGCGAGGTCCCAGGTGCACGCACTTGGCTTAGTTACATCAAGAATGATGGCTGGTTGGTCCACGTGGTGAGGATATGAGTACACAGACCTTAGGTAACAGATTGTACTGGATGGAGGGTATCAGCAGGAGTTAGGCGAGGGGAGCAAGAAGTCGGGGAGGGCAGAGAGGAAGAGGTGGGTCTTGAGGAGGGATTTGAAGGTACGAAGGGAGGGGGTGAGGCGGATGTGGACAGGGAGGGAGTTCCAGGTGTGTGGGGCAGCTAGAGAGAAGGGATGAAGGCAGTTAGGGGAGCAGGGGAGGTGTGGGAGGGCGAGAGAGGGGACAGAGGAGGAGCGGAGTTCACGGACTGGAGTATGGAGGGAAATTAGCGCAGAGAGGTAGTGGGGAGCAAAGTTGTGAAGAGCTTTATGGGTGAAGACTAGGAGCTTGTGCAGGATTCATTCAGAAAGGGGGAGCCAGTGAAGGGAGGAGAGGAGGGGCTGCACGTGGTCGAAGCAATGGGTGAGGTGGATGACCCTGGCAGCAGAGTTTGGGACAGAAGTTAAGGGGAGAAAGGTGAGAGCGGGGGAGGCCAGTGAGAAGGAGGTTACAGGAATCGCATGAATTCAACTTACGTGAAAATTACAATGTGTGTTGTAATGTGAGCATGGATCCGCCAATTTTAATAATGGATTCCTTAAGGTCATGTGACTGTGGTGGCAAAAAAAAAAAAAACCCCAGAAAATTTATTTATTTATTTATTTTTATTTTACAAATTTTATACCCCGCCCCTCCTGCCATAGGCAGCCCGGAGTGGCTGACAACATTAATAAAATATACAATATATATATAATGTGGGCATACAGCCCAGCAGGAGTCTTGCGCGAGCAGCCCATGTCAAGTAAAGCTGGGGTGTGACTCGATATATTTCAAGCATTTATTACTTTTTTCCACAGCACTTTCAGTTTTTCAAAGTGCATTGCACTCCTTACTGAGTTCACCCTAGCACCTGTTGCTCTTCCAATTTTCCAGATGGCAAACTGAGGGTGAGAGGTGGCAACTTGCCGAAGACCACCCAGTGAGTTCATGGTTAAGACAAGATTCGAATCATGGTCTATACCAGGGCCAAGACGGTGACCAACATCTTATCTGGCTAGCATTTACTTTGCACGTTGTAGAGGGTACAGCAGAAACAAATATTTGTACAGGGGTTTAAATAAGGCAACAATGGAGCCGGTCCCAAGCCCCGCGGATCCCCCCGTACATATGCATGCAGCTTTCGCATGGCACAGTGTGCCTGGTCCGTGTGGTTTGCGTGTGGCTGTTCATGGGATCCACGGGGCTTGGTATCCGCCCCACCGCTAGCTTGGCAAACTGGAGATGAGGGGGCATAGAAAATGCCAGAGCAGAAGAAGGGAGGATCAAAGTTGCAATCAAATCTGATACATTTTCAGTCAAGCTATGGCTTTGTCATGGTAACTTTTAGTAAATTTCATGGCAAAGTTGCAGGGGAAAACACAAAGTCACGGACAGGTCGCCAAGCAATATATTTTTCATTACATCAACGTACACAGGAGCTTTTAAAGTAGCTAAGGCATCTGCTCTTAGCACAACGATCAATACTAACACATGTATAATTAATATCATTTATACAAAGGCTACTGCTTTTTGCTACTGGCAAGTTTAACTACTAGTTTTTTTAAATCTTAAACTATTGTTGTACATACTCAACGTTTTGAAACAGCATTTACCTTGTGAGATTGTCCTCTTGATTCCACAGCATTCATCCTATAAGACATTTTGGTCAGAGGAGACCAATCTCATGCAATCTGCACCCACAAGCTTCTCAAATCAATAACACAGCTAGGTTACGATTTCACATGAATTTGTGAAAATGGAATTTCTGTTGCCTCCATGACAAAATCATCTCCCTAATTAGAAGTTGTTATAGGTCTGTATTATAGTGTCACCCAATTTTCAAAGACATTGGGTGTCTTTAGACGGACTTGGGGGCAGCCAGCCCTGGGTCCCCCGCATGAAACCCCACCCCCCCCCCACGCCGGGTTTATACTGACCTGGCAGCTGCTGCGGCCTGCAGTCTGCCCTCTTAGCATCTCCTTCCTCCACACCATAGAGCTGTGGGCAGATTGTCATCTGCTCTAGGCTGCCAGCCACAGCTCTATGGCATTGTCTGGGGCAACCTCCTGGCAGGAGCAGGGCTGCAGCGGCGGTTTGTGAGAAGATGGGCCGCAGCTCTGCCTCGGGCCAGTGCCCCAAATTTAGGCAGCCTGCTCTGCTTCTGCTCTGCCTGCATATCTGGCATCCCACCTCTAGTTGGAGGGGCCACCTGGGTGTGAGGTGGAGCAGAGCCATCCATGGGTGCATGCTTCCCATTTTAAAAGCACCATAGTGAGAGGAAGCCTTTGTCCCCAAAAGCATACTATCTAAAGATCGGGAAGGGAATAGAGGCACACAGAAGTGAGAGGACTTGTTCAGAGTCCTACAGCTGTTAGTGGTAGTGCCAGGTCTAAAACCCCAGATGTCCAGAACCCAATAGCCTATCCATTAGACCAGGTATGGGGAACCACTGACCAAATGGGCTTCCATGGGCCAAATGTGGCCAGTTTTTATTTGGCTTCTTTCAAGTTTCTTGATCTGTCCAGTGCTCAAGCACTAAGCTCAGGGGTAAAAGAGTGGAGATTAGGAAATGGATTTATGGGTTGGATTCATGATCCAACCTTTCCATACTTCTCCTGTTCTGAGGGTGCTTCTCGGGATTCCATCCTTCAACTCCTACCTGAACCGTGGAGATTGTACTAATTTTCAAAGTGGCTCTCAAAGGAAAAAAGTTTCCTTACCCCTACGTTTGACCTTCTCTCTTGTGATATTGGGTGAAAACACGACTGGCTTGTCTCTCGTTCGGCACTAATCCTGGCTGGGTTCCTATGTGATATACCCTATACAGGATGATATAGGCATGCCTAACTAAAGTCCAGATCAATAAATGTACTTGAGAGAGCTCCAGTTTTTTTTAGAGAAGTGTAAAATACCTTTTAATAAGTTTACCGTGGTTATTAGCTTGAATATCTTCACATCTTCCTTCAGCTTTTCCATGCGCATAAAGCTGTGTGTCAGTGTTTTGGAAAATTTACGTTTGACCACTGTAAATTGGTTTATATTTCCAGCAGGGCAGTTATTTAATTTCCTGTTGGAAGTCTACAAATGTTGGCACTGTTTGCTATTTGGCAGGAAACCAAAAGAGACTCCAGTATCATTAACATGCTATACTACATTGGAGAGTTGGCTTAATAAGGGTTCCGTCCGTTCTTAGGATTGAACTTAGTAAGACATCTCTTTCCAATTAAACCCCATCAATGTCGTTAGTGGTGTTTGTTAACTGAGAGGAGACTGAGAATGGGAGGTTAGTGAGAGGGCAAGGTTTATTCACTTTCTAATATATATATATTTATTTATTTTGTGGTGAACTTTTGTCTCTACCCCCTAAGGATTCCGATAGAATAGGACAATAGGAGGGCATGGGGTGAGGTTCTGTACTGTCTTTCTAAGAGGCACATCGCTTAACGCACAGCCAAAGAGGATGCATGGAAGGGCTCTAGTAGCTCAAAGCCGCTTTTGGTCCCTGGTGTGACGTAGGCAGTCCTAATGGGCTTCCTAAATTAGGGGAGCCTCTTCCAGCTGCTTGTGGGTGACAGAATTTCAGTCTCTCCACAGGACTATGTGCTGTGGCCATGCATGCCAACCCCTTAGTCATCCCTTACACCAGAGTTTGTGAAGATTGTCACCTGTGGCTTTTATGGTTATCTTCTCCAGGTCCTCCACTGCTCTGATCTATAGCTTTCAAAGCCTGTTTACACTGCTCTTGGCCTTTTGCTTGGCTCAGAAAGACCCCTATGTCAGGGGTGACCAGATTTATGGTGCACACGATCTACTTGATTCAGGCATCAACCTCCAGTGATCTGCCACAGTGGCTTAGACACCATTGACCTTTTGTGAGAACAGCTCACTTTCATCCTGTCTAATCTTTTGATTGATGGAGATCATGAGTCTATTGACTTGCGTGCGGCTGTCTGAACACAGAAATGTTCAGAAATTGCATTGCTTCTCTTCTCAACCAAGCCCCACCTACTTGCAATCTTCCGCGGAAGAAGCAGTGTCACCATCTGTGGACTATCATGGGCTGCTATTAATGCATGTTTGGGGTCTTAAAAATTCTCCAACTTGTTACTTAAAAGATGACCACTTTGTAGAGGAATGTCTCCTATGCCAACCGGAAGGTAGATGGAGATGTCTGGAATGGTTTCACTTCTGCTGGTTATTCATGGTTACAGAATGCATCGTTTGTTCCTGAGATATATGCAAGGAAAAGATAATGAAGAAGAAGACTTAAATACCTTTGATTGAAGGACCATGGCTTAATGTTTTACCATGGACAATTGGAGGGAGAGAAACATGGAATTCTTTTCCAAGAAAACCCTACTTCAGAGAGGGTAAGGAACCTTTTTCCTCCCAGGAGCCACTTCGAAAATTAGTACAAGCTCTGCGGGCCTTATAGAAGTGGGGGTGTTTAAAGGGTATGTTCAGGAAGAGGAGGGTCCAGATCATGGATCTCGGTTGTGAATCTGTCCCTATCCATGTGTGCTTCTCTTCCTTTCTTATTCCTTACCCTGAGCTCAGTTTTTCAGTGGTTGGGAGGTCAGATCTGGAACTGCAAAGAGGCCACATAAAAACTAGCAGCAGTTTCCCCACCCCTGCTCTACTTCAAAGTAGCAGCCTTAAAATTTAGCATTTAGATGATATAAATTCCTCAATAACTATTTGAAAACTGGACAATTGCACTTTTGTTTACTTGTTTTTAACAGCGAGCGTGCCTCAGCACTGGAACCAATTACCAAAGGGTGCAGTAACTTTACCATCTGGAGTTCTCAAGTTTACATTGTCTGTCTGTCTGCGTAAATGATATAATCTGGTTTAGCCACACGTTGTAGGAATCCCTGCGTAAAGCTTGTGCTTTACGTGAGGTCAGCATAGATAATCATAATGGTCCTTTTTGGCCTTAAAAACCTGTGAAATATACATATTTCTGACTTCAGTAACTGCACGGATGTTAGTACATTTTAATTTCTTTTATTGGGGGCTGAAACTAATCCAGCATACATATCTGTTTGACGGTGACCTATCACATCCGTACAAGGCCAAGGATACAAGATCTGCTGCATGCTAGCCTATTTAGATCCAAGGTTGATCTGCTATAGAACTGTCCATCTAGAATTATTATGCTGCCTCTTTGATATGGAGGCGAGGGAGGATTGGGAACGGTAGAGCTGCTGTAAAGACACTGTCAACGTACACCTTGTAGTAAACCTGTCCATTTACTTCTGGCTTCTTTGCCTTCCTAGAGGGAAGAGTATGTGAGAATCATGATGCCAGGCAGCTGAAAGGAAAAAGTCTACCCTTCACACATGCCACGGCTGTTCATTAAGGCACTGAGAATGACTTTGGATAGACAGCAAAAGACAGATTGGGAGCATGATGTGGAAGGGATTGGAAAGGATGCCCCTTTGTTAAATCTTTGAAGACCTTTTTGCCTATGAAAAGTTCAAGAGTGCTGTGAAATTCAGCGTCACCTCACTCTTGACGCTGGGCATCCTGAATTCAGTTGCATTAAAAAAATGTATATAGGAAACCGCAAGAAGCATATAAAAGCAGAAACCTGTCCAGAAATTAATAGCGTATTACTGCAACCCTTGCCACTTTCAGGTGGTTGTTTGTTTTGTTTCTTTTAAATGGTTGGAAGTTCGGAGAAAGTTTTTGTAGCGTATGCTGTAACAGAAAACTCTTGCATGCATTTATTTGTTACAGTCTCTTTTTTTCCATACACCCATGTAGCTCCTGTTGTTCTTGTTAATTGAAGTTATATGTGCCCGGACAGAGATGCTGTGGATCTTCACAGCGCCTTCAAAGTGTCACTTTTCATGTAGGGAATAAGGTTCTTTTTCCAACAGAGGAAGTGGGTCGCAAAGTACTGCTTTGAATCTGTGCGCCAGGCCTTTCTCACAGTGGTGTGGTGGAGATTTGACCCTCACCAGTCAAGGGTCTTGAGGTGGTTATGTCACCTCAGGTACTCCAAGGATTGGGGAGAGAGATCTTTTACTCACTGTTGGTCAGACTGAAACAATAGAAGACTTTATTTAATATAACCACATAACCAGGGACCTGTATTCACTGCGTTTTCCCCATTGCCACCAGTGGGGAAAGTGTAACGAATTCGTATAAGTCCCTGAGCGTAATCAATAAAGGCATTAAGAGAAGGTAAAACAAGGGAGCGTAGGATGAAAGAGCTTATTTCTCATAAGTTCATGTAGTTCAAACAGTCAGTCCACAGCTTTTACCTCAGGCTTTGAGAGGCCTGCAAGTCCCTGAGGGTAGACATGCTATTAGCCTTGTCCTTGAGTCTGTCTCCTGTCAGCCTATGGCCTATTACTCTAGGAAAGTGCTTTCATGAGGGTCTGTTCCTTTTGCTGCTTTCCCTCAGGAGCCTTGGTTTATCGTCCGCCCAACCCCAGGGAGGAAGATGTGAGCCATGGTGCTCTTTGATTAGAAGGGGAGCTGTGGAGTGAAGGACCTCTGGGTCAGGAATAGGACCTGCGAGGGAGGCCTCATGCAAGGCCTAACATGCCAAAAGTTGAGAGACTGGGATTTGTAGATGATACTGATAGTAAGAGAAAAAACTATGGAAGCCTGTATGTTAGGAAGAAGAATCTAGCCTGGTGAGGGTGTACTGAGTTTGCTTTCTGTTGTTTATGGGGACACTGAGGTGCAAAAGGGTCAGAACAGTCTTGACAAGAGTGAACAATATACAAGGCCATGCTGTGCAGCAAAGAACTAGTCATTAATTCTAAGGTGTTGTGGATTTGTAGAACACAATACAGACCAGTAAAAGAGCCAAAAAAACATATTGTAAAGAGAGGATGCTAAATTCCTATCCGCAACTGGAAACGGATGAACGGAGGTGCAAGGCACGACATCAGCTGACAAACTCTCATTTACTGCTCGCAAAATAAAGTTAAAGCCAGACATTTGGCCACAAAGCCTCTTCCTCTTTAGGGCTAAGGAGAAGGTGCTATGTAAGAATTGTTTTGTGACTAGAAGCTTGCAATTACCCTTTTCTTGTATTAACTCTGCAGTTTATACAGGTATCAAAAATAATACCCGTAGGCAATAATAAATATAACAAACAGGGCAGTTTTGTTTTGGTTTGTATTATCGTTGACTTCAGTAGGAATTTCTTGCCCTTAAACGTTCCAGAAGTAAAAATGCTGTCGCTATTTGGGGCGCCTAAGCCAATAACAGGATCTGAAAGATCTATTACTAGACATCCTCGGTGTTCAGAATCCCCAACCCACACATTGGCATGCGTGCCAGGGTCTTTTATGATATGTTTTTTTTTCATTTAACATGAGTGTGGTTCACATGCTAGAAAACAAAGGACAATATTGTCTCTTCCTTAAGCTATAGCTTATTTAAATAATTATTTATTATTATTTTTATTTTTTATTATTTTTTAAAATTATTTTTCACATTTTTACCCTGCGCTTCTCTATAGTCTCAGGACAGCTTACAACATTAAAAATATACAATAAAATATATTAAAATCTCTTAGAACCTCAACATCACCCCAAACACCCGCTCACCCCATTTGTTATCCCCACCTACCACCCATCAGTTCTCCTCCCCAAACCCCCCTACTCAATCCCACCCAACCCTATTCTCGCCTGCCAAATGCCCGGTCAAACAAAAAGGTCTTGCATCTTCTCTGGAAGACAAACGGGCTCGGGCTTAGGTGGATCTCCAAGGGGAGGGAGCAGGAACCGAGAACACCCCCCTTCGTGCCCTTGTTGTAACACTTTTACAGGCAATTGGAATTCAGGTGCCTTCAGCTGACCTTGGAGTCCGCGATGGGACATAGTGGGACAGGCGGTCTTTCAGATGCCTGGGGCCCACGCCATTTAGGGCTTTATAGGTTAAAACCAGCACCTTGAATTGTGCTTGGAAATCTATTGGCAGCCAGTGTAGACTCTGGAGCACTGGTGTAATGTGCTCCCAGCGACCCAGCCTCGACAGAGGTGCATTCTGCACCAACAGCAGCTTCCGAACAGTCTTAAAGGGTAGCCCCGTGTAGAGTGCATTGCAGTAGTCTAGCCTCGAACCTACGAAGGTGTGGGGAACAGTGGCCAGATCAGAATCTGATAGCAAAGGTCACAGCCTTTTCACCAGATGAAGTTGGTAAAAAGCACTCCTAGCCACCACCGCAACCTGACAATCCAAGTGCAGCAGTGGATTCAGGAGCACCTCAAGGCTGCGAACACTGAAGACCAAGGGAGACTGGACCCCATCAATGACAGAGGTTCCCACCTCCCCCAGGTCACAAGGCTGGCCAGCCATCATCACCTTGGTCTTGCCTAGATTCAGCTTTAATCAGCTCACCCCATCCAGTCTCCAACAGCAGCCAGGCACCGGGTAAGCACCAAGATTATAGGACCTGGGTCAGATGAAAAGGAGAGAGAGAGCTGGGTGTCATTCACATATTGATGGCACCTCACTCCAAATCTCCGAACAGTCTTGGTGAGGGGCCTTAGATACACATTGAACAGGAGTGGGGACAAGATGGAACCCTGCTGGACCCCATAAGGGAGCTCCTGAGGAGAGCTCCATTGCTTTCTATATAGGGTCTGTCAGTGCATAAATTAAAATAATAGTTTTGGACCCTTAACTAAACAAAGCATAGATTCTAGGGCAGGGGTGGAGAACCTTTTTCTTTCCACAAGCCACTCTGAAAATTAGTACAAGCTTTGTGGGCCACATAGGTATTGGGGATGGGGGGCTTGATTGTAAGCCATCCTGAACCTTCATGGGAAGGGCGGCATATAGATTTAAATAAATAATGGGTGTGTTCAGGATGGAGGAAGAAGGGGAGGATTCAGATCAGGGATTTTATTTTTGCTCCCTTTCTCTTGAGCGCTCTCTTCTGGTGCTGGAGAGTAGGGACTAGAGTCAAGAGCATAGCTATCCTGAGGACAGTAGGGACAGGTGGTACAGGGGCACCAAGGCCCATAAGCCTTGAGGGCCCACGTTCTCTGGTTTAACTGTGTGCTCTGCTGCTGGGAGAGGGAGCAGTGGAGGTCCTATTCCATCTTCTACACCAGAGCCCATTCCAACCTAGCTATGCCCTTGACTACCTTCTTTACGCCACCGGCCAGAATGATCCAAACTGGAATGCGCCGAACCGAACTGGAATGAGCCAAACAAAAAATAGCTGAAGGTTAGATTTGGCCTGTGGTTTGGAGATTCTCCAACCCTGCTCTGAGCTGCAGCCCTGAAACCCCTTTTTTGTGTCAGCAGTTCTTATTCATAAGAGTACTTGAGTATTTGCAAAGTTAAGAGTTACATGTGGGAGCCGCCTATTGGCTTATGGTTTTTGACTGATTGTTAACGTCCAACCATGGTGGTAGTTAAAAAAACGCCCATTAGTCTTTTTCTTTTTTGTGTGTGACAGAATTCATGCGTAGCTCTTTCTAAAGAGATGACAAATATTGCTTGCTTCATTAATCACATAAGCCACTTGAGAATAATGAAACATCAAACATTCCAAAAACATCAGAAGTGGTAGAATTTCCAGTGTTTATAGGGGACATAATGGATTCTGATTCACTTCTTACTTCCTGAGTGATTCGAGGCAGGTCTTCCATGAAACATAATCACTCTGCTCCCCCACAGACTGCGTAGGCTTTAGTTGCCCATTGTTTTGAGTCAATACATCATTGATGACCCTGGCCAAAATGGAGAAAAATCTGTCTTCTAACACTAGCCCAAGACATCAGGAGACATAGCTCAGGAGGAACCAATTCATGTGTAAGTTAAATAACAGGTATCAGGGGGTTTCTGGACTGAAAAATAAGAAACGTCTGTCCTTCTGTAGAAAACAGGACTATTTCTCCTGGTACACGTATCGGCCTCACAGTTTAGCTCCTGGATGTGTCCACTGGAGAGAGGATGAAGAAGCTAAGGGAAGAAGGCATGCCCTGCTCAGATAACTAAAACAGGGGTGGGGAATGGAGCCCACAGTTAGTTTTTAATTGGCCCCTTTCTAGTTCCTGGATATGCCCCTTAGATTCAGTTCCTTACACACACACCCCAGCGCCCAAGCACTGAAAGACTGAGCTCGGGGTAAGAGAACAGAGGTGAGGACATGTGCACAAGGATAGGGGAGGGATCAATGGCGCAGATTCACGGGACAGATCCATGATCTAGATCATCCTCCTCTTAAGCACACTCCTTAAGTACTCCCACTCCTGACTTCTGTGCGGCCTTCGGAGCTTGTAAGTGGCCTCTAGAAGGGAAAAAGGTTTCTGACCCCCGAACTAAGTTGTAGAGAAGGAATCATCAGCTCTCTTTTCTTTATTCAAATTAACAGTTCCTCCAGGCGACCTGCATTCTGATCATCTCCTGCATTTTAACCTTTAGTCATAGCTGAACCCTCCTCACTCGCCCAAATTGGGTGTAATAATGACTTCTCGCTCTCTCACGCACACACAAGCACACACTTGTTACATGATATGCACTTTATAAAATGAACTACTACCCAGCTTTCTAAAAAACCCAAACACTTGTAGTAGAAGTAGTAAAATGTTATTAAACGATCAGCCAGTAACACTTTAGACTTACCCTTCCCATACCCTATAGGATTAGGGTTGCCACCACCTTCCTGCTGCGCAGAGATTATGGGTTAAAACCCAGAGACTCCGGATCAGTTCTGGGCGGAGATTAACCTACGGTAAGGTACAAGTTTAATGGGTTGAACACATGCTCTTATGTAGGATGTAAAATAGCTGTATTTTGCACGTTTTCCATCCTCACAAGAATGGAAATCATTTTATATTCTTGATCCTTTGGAAGAGGACATATGTTTGAATATTGACACACTCAATGACCTATATTTGTTTGCTCTCCAAATTCAGGAGGGGAATTCTGGCTGCGCTGCTGAAAGCTGTTGCATGGTGAGGAATTTAGGAAGGAAGAATTCCAGTATAATTTACACCTGGAATTCTCCACCCCCACCTTGCTATCCCCTGGAGCGCATGGCAAGACACGTCGTTATTTTGGGATTACAGGAGCACCAAGAGGCAGAGAGTAAATCAAGGTCTCGTAGTTGGCACTGTGCTTGCTTATTCCTCGTAACACAGTTGCCCACCCTAGAGAGATTATAAAGCCAAATAAAGGGAGGGAGGAAAAACAGATGCAACGAGAGGGAGAAGTGACTTGTCAGGAGTCAAGTAGGACTTGGAGGCCATTAGCAGAGCGGGGAAATAAAATCCAGATCTCCTGACTTTCAGGCCAGTATGCTGCTAGCTGTATCATGGCGGTTATTATTCAGTTCCCATTACCAAGAGACATCGCATGCACCTAATGGAGAAGCAGTGTCTGGAAAGTGCATCGTGAATGGGGGTTTGTTTTGCTGGGTTTGGTCACGGGGCTCGGTTGGCAGAATGCAAGGAAGCTGGGATGCAGCATTTTTCTCTCTCTGCACAGGTGGTTTCCCCATTTCTATCCTCTGTGGCGTGTAGGAGGAAGGGAGGAGGGCAGGTCATCCATAATGTAAATTCATCCTCTGGGACGAGTGATAACGAGGCAAAGCAGCAGCTGTCTCTCCGAATCCATTTTTTGTTGCCTTTTAGTAATTTGTTTAATTCTGTGGGGCTGGTGGAGCCCAGAGGGCAATGTCAGTTCATTGGGGAATACTGTCACCGTAGTCTCACGCCAGGTAGATTTGTGAGCCCTCCTTCAGCCAGATCCAGAGGAGTGTGTATGTAATTGTATTCTATGCAGATGTGGGTTTTGCATCTAAGGGCCTTTTTAGATGAATGCTGTTTCTTGTGGATTGCAGAGTCCAGGGGAAACAAAGGGTGTGTGTGTGTGTGGTTTTGTTTTGTTTTGTTTTGGACTCCCCCCTTTTTCTCCCCCCACCAATTCTGAAAGTCATCCAGCACCGTTGAAAATGGTGCACTCACGCATGGATGGAGAACTGGACTTATGAAACCTTGATATCAGGGTTTCATAAGTCTGGATCTCCGTCTGTGCGTGAGTGCACTGTTTTCAATGGTGCGAGCTGACTTCCCAGAAGCGGGAGGAATATCTAAACCTCCCCCCACACCCCCCACGCAACTTTGTTTCTCCTGGACTCTGCAGTCTGTGAGAAACCACGCTTGTCTAAAAACACCCTCTGAGTTCCATCCACGGTGAGATCCATGGAATGGTGCAATACTAAAAGAAGTACAAAAGAATGATATTAACTACAATTAGATAATTATCCTGAGGAACTCCTGGTCAGAGGATGCTGTAAAGACCAATAGCATAACTGGATTTTAAAAAGAACTGGATACATTCTTTGAGGATAGGAACATAAATGGCAGTTACTAAAATTACTTGTAAATCTGACAATATTCTGATACTTAGAAGTTCCTTTTGAGGGACCAATGTCTACTTTGCACCACATGGCTCTAGATAGGCTACTCTGTCAATGTGGGTTGTTTTAGATGATTTATTTTCAGCCTTGGAGGAAGACTATCCGGTGGACCACATTTTGATCATGAGGGACTTCAATGCTAGGATAGGAGCTAATGAGCAGGCAATTTTAAGATCTGTACAACTTCCTGAGTGGACGGATGAGGACCCTTAATAAGGAGAGGTTCTCTAAAGGTTCTATCATCAATAAGGCAGGTAGTACCCTATATAAGTTGGTTCTAGCCTACAATTTAATGATTCTGAATGGTAACATGACAGGAGATATCCCTGGGAACTTTACATTTATTAACCAATGAGGAGGGAGCATCCTGGACTATGGACTGATCTCCTGGTCGCTAGAGGATGGTGTGATGTACCTTACAGTTTGTCCTCAAACAGACAGTGACCACTTTCCCCTTAGATTGGGGTTAAATGTTGATCCCACATGATTGTCCCACATGATGTTGTGGTATCCTGGGGGACGGTGGAACTTAAAGGGAAGTCGTGCATTAGGTGGATGGCTAACTTTGGCCACAAGGTCAGTGTTTTCTTGCAGTCTGATATTTGCTCTGTTATGTTTATTGATTTATATAATAACTTATATTCCGCCCCTCCTGCTGAAGCAGCTCGGGGCAGCTAACAATTTAAAACAGTAATATAAATACGTATAAAACACCATAATAAGGGAAGGTCAAAGAATAGAAACAGAATATACAAAAATCCACCCTAACCCATAACCCTCCACCCTTAACCCATCTCCCTCGCCAAAAGCCTGGTGGAAGAGCCAGGTCTTGCATTGACATTGAATAGAGGAGAGGTCCGGGGCCACCTAGGCCTCTGCTGGGAGGGAGTTCCATGGCCTAGGTGCGGCCACCAAGTACGCCCTCTCCATATTGGCCCTCTGGGACACACAGAGGACCTCAAGAAGGGCGATTGCGCCAGCTGACTGCAGGGGTTGATCCAGAGCACGGGGAGTGAGGCGGTCCCACAGGTAGGTAGGGCCTAAGCCATATAGGGCTTTATAGGCAAGTACCAACACCTTGAATCAGGCCTGGAAAGCTATAGGCAGCCAGTGCAGAGAATGAAGCACTGGTGTAATGTACTCCCGGCAGCCCGTCCCCGTAAGGAGGCGGGCCGCCGCATTCTGCACCAGCTGCGGCCTCTGAACTGTCACCGTGGGTGGCCCCATGTAGAGCGCGTTACAGTAGTCCAGTCTAGAAATAAAGGATGATGGTGTCCGTGTCGGAGTCCGGGACGTACATCTGAAGCCTCCACACCAGATGTAACTGGCGAAAAGCGCTCCTTGCCACAGCCCCCACCTGGACATCCAGACGGAGCTGAGAATCAAGGCGCGTTCCCAGACTTGGAACGTGAGGGACCAGCGGGGGGCACCCCCCCTCAATGATGGGGGATGCCACTCCAGCCACCTTTCCCACCAGCATCACCTCTGTCTTGTCAGGATTCAGCTTATATATGAGGATTTACTTACTGCTCCTAATATCCACTCTATAATCGATAAGTAGAACTTGCTATTGGACTATCTCATGCCATTATTAACTACTAATAGCCCGAGACCTACAATAGCGGCCCATAGAAGGAAAGTTTGGCTTGATAAAGAATATTTATCAGCAAAAAGACAACTTCGGATATACATTTGCCAGTTCAAAAAGGAGTTGGGAAATGAAGGATATTGGCGCTTTATATTTTGTCTGTCACAAATCTTATAAAAAGTTGTTACTGGAGAAGAAACACCAACGAGTTGAGGATATGTGGCAGTCACTCCAGGTTTCATTAGAGTATAAGGACACCAAGTAATTTTGGGAGATTATGAATATGGGTATGGCCAAGGGCAACGTCTTTAGAGAACCCAAGATCAACCCATTGGTTTGGGAGGAGCATTTTTTCCCTCTCTTTAATGACCCAGGATGGCACATCTGCTCTTAAACAGTAACTTAGGCTGCATTGACACGAGACACTAAGTTGGAGGAGAATTTCCCCCCTACTTTTTAAAAAAAAAAAAAAAAGTGAAAGGGTTGGTTGGCAAGTTGCAGCAAATATAATTTGCACCTAGTCCAAAAAATGTAACACAAAACCTATGTTTAACAGTTGTGATTGCGGCATCGCAGAGTCCCTGCAGGCCACTGTCCCTTTTAAAGAGAGCAGCTAGCACTGGCCAGTTGCAGGTGCTAGCGGGGCTGCAGGTGCCAGGCAAAGTGAAGGACCGTGCTTAAGCTACAGCAACTGGGTGTGGCAGAAGCCAGCTCAAGTATAAAGCCCGAGCCAGAACTTAGTGCTGGGAAGATGGAAGTGGCGGCAGAGAAGCCGCAAGAAGCTCAGAGGGTGGTTCCTGAGGTGAATGGGTTATGCTGGGCTGCAGAAGGAGTGTGTCTGGCCCAGATAATCTAAAGAAGTGGGAAAACTAGGGTAGGGACCTTTGGACTGAGGGTGGTGCGCCAGGCCAAGAGGCAACCCATTGCATAGAGAGGCTGGACTATATTAATAAGGACTGTTCCCAGAGGAAAGTGACTTTGTGGGTCCCTAATCCTGCAGAGACTCATCCCAGGTGAGCCCGTCCCTGCCACAGTGATAACTTCATTGCACACTTTTTTTTTGTAACATGTGAAGGGCTTAATCCTGCTGTCGGTCTTCTGCACCATAGAATCTATGCAGAGCCACAGAGCATTATGGGATACCTAGCAGTGACCACAGCAATAGGGATAACTTTAAACGCTGGGAAGAGAACCTGGGAATAGTTAAAAAGTGAGATTGCAATCTCTTCTAAGAAATTGAGGGGCGGGGGGAAGACTTGTGTGAATGGAACATTAGATGTAGGTTAGCAATACCCTATGGTGGCAGAAAACCAATGTAGGTTTCTCCAAAGACTGAAAGGAAGCTGCGAACAATGATGCATGAAGTCATAGATCAGAGGTAGGTAAAACTGTTGTATCTCTGTAGTAGAAGAGCACTTAAGAGCCAAGGGCCTCGGTGCTAGAGCTGTAGTTTGTAGCAGATCTCCAATTCCTACCCACAATTCCTGCAATTTCAGGCAGCCTATTGGGTGCCTAACGTGTGCTTGCCCCAAATTTCTGGAATTGCGCACCGGTCAAAAATTCTGCCCCTCCCCTATTGCCTGGCAGCAGCGGGGGCAGGAAGGGGGGGCTCCAGGTGGTGGCAGGGGAGACGCTCTCCAGGAGGACCAGCTGGCAGCAGCAAGGAAGTGTGAATGGGGCTGCCAGCTGTAAGTCCTGCCCATGCTTCCTCGTTGCTTCTCCTCATGGAAAGTGCCACCACCTGGAGCCTCCCTGGCTGTACCCAAGTAAGGGCGGCAAGAGGGCAGCGTTAAATGATCACCAGTAAGAAATGCCATACCGGGTCAGACCAATGGTCCATCAAGCCCAGAATCCTGTCTCCAACAGTGGCCAATCTTGGTCGCTTGGGAGAAGTACCCATAATGGAGTGATCAATTTCCTGTTGTTCACTCTCAGCTCCTACCAGTTATAGGTTACATTCCCCAACCTACTCAGGTAATAGCCATTAATGGACTTATCCTCTAAGAACATATCCAGTCCTTCTTTCAACCTAGCTATGCTACTGGCCTTGACCACCTCCTCTGGCAACAAATCCCACAAGTTAATTGTGCATTGAGTGAAAAAAATTATTCTGCCAGTGTGTTTCATGGAGTGTCCCCTAGTTCTAGTACTATTTGAGAGGGTCAGTAACCTTACTCATTCCACCCTACCCCCCTAAGGCACCCTTTGAGCAATCCATGATGCCCGAGTCGTCTCTTGTCAAGTTGGGCACTGGGACTGGCTTTCAGTGAGGCCTGTAAGGGCCTTGGCCTGGACTTTGTGGTCAGATGGGGATTCTGCAAGGAGGCCAGTCCTAGTAGTCTGAAGCTCCAGGCAGACTACTTCTGCAGGGCACCCCTATCCCACCTGTGAGTTTCAGCCCCTAGGTTGGCTGCTTCCTTGGGGCCTGCCCCCCTCACTTTGAGTAGATCGATGAGTGTCTAAAGGGGAGAGAGAGAGGGAAGAGGGAGGGAGGAAACCTGCGTGTGCAAGTGAGCATGTGAAAACCTATGACGCTGCTTTGTTTTTGTATAGACTGCCAATTGCTATGGAGGACAGGGCCATGGGGACCCCAAATTTTATTTTTGCCCTGGGCCCTGCAATTTCTGAGGCTATCCTTGTTGGACTCCATGGATTTGATGAGTTTACCTAATTGCTCAGGTGATTGTTTCAGCTCCACTCAGTACTAGAAAATGTTAAAACAAACAAACACCTGGAAATGCGAATTTAGAGAAGCGCACTAATAATAATTTCTATAGCACTACTAGGTGTGCGCAGCGCTTTAAAGTCAGAGATTTTGGACACCGGTCCCTGCCCAGTGAGCTTACAATCTAAGATGGACACGGGTGAGGGGAACACAGGGAGAAACAGACTCTCCCACATTCCAATTTTGCCAATGGGGAACCGAGGCTGAGACTAGCCCAAAGCCACCCAGTGAGCTCAGGACTAGGGCAGGATTTGAACCCACCCAGGCTTCCCAGGACCAAGTCCGGCACCTTATCCACTCCACCACACTGGCTCTCATAACAACAATGCAAGTACAATGGCTGTGGGATTGTGTTATGAGGAATGGTGACTGAATTATGTACAGCGTGGCCAATTTGCAGCTAAGTGGGAGATAATCTGTGGAGCTGAAATATTTGATTGTTTTTAATGGCTTAGGAGAAGGGAGAATTGTTTATGGGGATCCCAGAAGAAGAAAAAAAATGAATAAAATAAAAGAAATCAGGAAATCCAATGAAAGCTAATTTTCAGGAATGGTTTTCTAATGGGGAAATCTATTGTCTTGTGAAAAATGATCTTCCAAAGGAAGTTGTAAGGAAGTCACATTGCCAGGGATGTCTAAATTGGACTGGATAAAATTACTGGAGAATATATTTTGGGAGGCAAGACTTCCTTGGCAGCTGTATAGACTAAGAGGGCTAACGACCACCTTTCCTACCATGCTCCACCCCGATCCCTGCGCTCAGCCGAGTCTTGTGGCCCAAAACCTTGCATGCTCTCACCAGTGGATGTTGGTCCAATTAAAGATGTTGTTTGGACAATTTTATCACCCTTTCTTACATTTTGGGATCAACACGGCAGCCACACTCCCTCTCTATCACTAGAGCTATTGTCTAGGAACAAAAATGTGACTTTTGTAAATTGGAATGATTTTTCAAGAAGGAAAATAATGCTAGTTAGGCTAAAAGCATATATGAACTTCATCCTGATGCAGTTTCTAATAGGAATGTTATAAACGCCTCTAGCAACAACTTTATGCCAACATGGTATTTATGAATGTGAGGCTGCCAAGTGCCAGTAAAATATGGTCACATAATTATTATTAACTTGCTCCATTGAAATTAAGCTCAAATAGCTTAATTACTAAATACAAAGACCCCGGCCCCTACTGTTTTTCTCTCTCTTTTTGTGCATGCAGGCAAAACTCCTAGCTCTGGTTTTTTTTGTTTTGTTTTGTTTTGTTTCTTCTACTGACTATGTGGTGGGAGACAGGGAAAACCGAACATGCTGCAGACCTTACACATAAATTAAACTAGCACTCGGAGCCCTCTCCTAAAATTTGTGACTCACGGGTTGTTGTTCAAACGTGCAAAACTGACAACAAACAAAGTATTGCCCTGGAAGTTCCTAATTGGAGATTAAACATTTCTCTGTAGTTTGGAAGAATGCAAACAAAGTGACGTTTACAAAACGTTTGGACCTAAATCTGCCACGCGTTATTTTGGTACAGATTTTTCTGGTTTAGGAGGGGGAAAAACAACTTCACTGCTAATTGCATTCACATTACACAGAATCAATCAAACCTATTTTGGGGTTTCTTCCAAGACCACCAACTAGGCTCAAGTTACAGGGAATGTACCAATTGAGACTGGCCATGCTATTTTTGCTGCAAAAGCGTTTTAGGGCAGTAAACTCTGCCAGTACAGCTACATATACTGGGATGGGCAAAGGGCACAGGCTCAGAGCTGCAAGAGAGATTGATTCTTTTCCTCTGGCAGGAGTCCTGGTTGGCAGGGATCCTGGGCAGGAGGCACCTGTTTTTCCTCACCCAGTCATATTTGGCAATGTAAGACCTTTCTGTTTGGCTGGACATTCAGCAGGAAGGGCTAGGGCTTGGGGAGTTCGGGGTTATGAGATTTTAGTTAGTTTTGTGTGTTTTAATATATTAATTAAGGGACTATTTTGTTTTAATTGTGTATTTTTAAAATATATTTTGTATGTATTCCATCCCACCATGAGCCTTAAGGGAAGGGTGGGATAAAAATGTAAATAAATAATATTCTCTCCTCCTTGTCAGCCTCTGCTTCCACCACCTGCTTTCACCCTGGGTGAGTCTAATGACTTGTTTATTTATACTGCAAGATATCTTCATTTTTAACCTTCCCTTGCAAGGGGATAACATAGCCAGTGTAGCCTAGTGGATAAGGTGTCGGACTGGGAGTTAGGACACCAGGACTGGAATCCAGCCTTAGTCACAAAGTCACTTGCAGTCCCTGTCGGGCTGAGTTGAGAATCGAGAACCATCAGGAAGACCTCACAAATGGTGCGAGAATCTCGCTTAGAGAGAAAAAACAGCAATTGTGCATACGCAAAATGGCTCATTCTGCTTACGTGCAGCTTTTTTCCAAAATGGTGGCGACGCTGCCGGCACCATTTTGGAAAAGGGCTGCACGTGAGCAGAATGACTTGGTGGCCATTTTGCGTGGGCAGTTTTTTTTTAAACCCCCCCCCCCCCCCCCAACCGTGGAGTTGGTGGTGGCAGAAAAGAAGAGAGAGACTGACATGAGACCCAGTGCACGATACGGCGCGCACACAATGGTGGTAAGTAAATTGAGAAAAAAATCTCGTTGAAAAACGGCCGAGAACCAGGACTTTTCGTGATTTTTTTTGCAGGAAACTTGCTGAGAAGCTCACAAGAAAAAATGGAGATCGAGTTTCAGCCCTACCCCTCACTCCCCCAAAGAGACACTATCCCTCCTGAGTAGGGACTGTTTGAAGGTGTGTGCATACGTTAGACCAGTAAGAGAAATCCTACCAACTACTTGGTCTCCTTCTAGAATCCTAACATTCCCAGTATGATCCATTGGCCCCTTTTAAACGGGCCACAGCACCGGGGGTAGTGAAGCAGACCGGGTGCACATGGCCTCCCACGCATCCCCACACATGGAGCAACCTGCATTGTCACTGGTTGCTCCGTGCATGGGGGGAGCGTGGGTCACAGGAGCGTGCAGCCCCATAGTTACATGGAATGCTCCCCCATCCGGGTGGGTGCTCATACAGTGGAGCGTCTTGTGTAAAAAGGGCCATTGTACTGCCACAGCTTCAATTAAAATCTTTCTATATTCTTCAAATACGTTCATGGTGCCATGTGAACTTTGGTATTGAATTAGATGCAAGGAATACAATTGTAGCTTGATTTTAATCCAATATTAATTACAAACTTTTTATTCAATCAGCAGAGGAGGAGAGCTCCTATACAGATGGTATTTAGAGATGCATGGCCCTGGATATACTGGGGATATGAAAGTTCAGCTTTGCTTGCAGAAGGTAATTCAAAATCATTCCATCGCTTAAGCACACTTAATATAGTTAGAGCCTTCTTAGTTTCAGGAACATGGAGACCTAGCCTAGCAATACTGTATGTATTGCTCTGAGCTGCCTGTGTGCAAGTGGAGTGGGATAAAAATAGAAGGAAATAAATTAAATAAATATGCATCCAGTAATATTGTACAAGCAGCCATGTGTTAAACGTTGCTTACAGTGAACAGTGTGTGCTATACAGCAGGAAGAGGGTTAATACTGATAACACTAGCAAAGACTTCCCATAAGTGCCAGAGGGAATTGGCCTAGTCTGGCTGTAGCAGCAGGGGTCTAATAGAACTTTTCTGCTCTCCTCAAAGCAAAGCAGTCAAGCATTTTAACTTCCCACCAAACTCTGCTTCCTATTGTACTTTTTAATTCCAGCTTTTTGCAGGACTGTCGTCTGGAAGCCACATAAGACAAGCTTTTGCAATGCCAAATCCTTTTAACGTCTATCTTGCTAAGTTTACTTCTAAACGCTGTGCCACCATTTATCTTGTTTCCAAAGATCATCTCTGTTTAGAGAAATAGGTTTTACAAGGTATTGGCATACAATAAACTTTCTATATATGGAAAGGGAGAATGCACAAACATTGATGTGCAAGGGATTTTGTTCAGACTGCATTTCATGGTGCCTTGATTCAGTTTCATCTAGAATGTAAAATGTAAGCTTTTCGATGTTGGATAAATGCCTTTAAAAATAATATTTTCTAGACTGTCTATCACCGTTTTTAGATGCTGTATTAATAATAACCAACCCACGGCTGAATTTTGATCCATTACACAAACGTAAATCTGAGGTAACTCTACAGACTTCATTCCAGATTTACATCAGTGTAACAGCAGAATTTGAACCTGACAGTTCTACTATTCCTTCAGTTTGATCTGTACATATACACGTCAAATGTTTTCCCCTGTGACTCTACATGAATTAAGCTTTAAAGTAGTGGAGTAATATTCATAAGTGGATAGATTATTTCTATACTAGAAATCATGCAAATGCTCCTCACAAGAGTTCTTAAGTGTAAATCTAATGTTTTGGCTTTAAAATTGTGTATGCAACGAAAAGCGGATGTGTGTCCTATACACCCATGTTTGTATCTGTATTCGCACATTCCTCCTCTATGGGAAATCAAAGTTCTGTCATTTCTCAAATGTATCTGAAGGACGGCTAAAAGGAATCGGTGCTGTCAAACGTATGCTGCTGCCAGATCATGTGAAAAACTCTTGACCTAACCCAGACAACTGATTGGCATAATGAACAGAGGATATCTGAGCTCACATAGCGGACAGAAACAAAACTGCCTTGTCCTGACTTTCTGTGATCCCTCAGTTGGAGTCTTTTCGAAAATCATAAAGATGGAGACCCTGCGTTGAAAGGCTGTCGGGTGAGATATTGTTGAGCAAGGAGGGGAGGAGCTTGTTTCTGAAGAACTTAGAGGCCTTGTTGATCTAGGAGCCCTAGTTGAAAGGACTAGCTCAAGCAGAAAGTCCCAAAGGGTTAAGTGGAGCCAGGTGTTCTGCGGACAAGATAAGCTAGGGTGAGCTCGCGGCCAATATCTTGTTTCTACTTTGGAAAGGGGAAGAGAATGACTCTCCATCTCTCCAGGTCGAAATGCTTTCTTGGGACTGATTAAGTTTCTCTGATGTTTGTTCCGATACTTGTGCAGCAAGGAACAAAAAAAAAATCTAACCAGCTTGCAGGTGGGTGAACAATTTCTGATTTTTAAATGGTCTTTTAAAACGAGAAGTAGATCATCACAGAAGCAGAGTCTGACTGCACTCACGCACCAATCCTTTAGGAATGCGTATCGACCCAAACCCACACCCAAAATGTTGTGTCAAGGGCCCATCAACAAAAGAATTTTGTTCTTTAATCTGCATTTGTCTTATCCAGTCGCCATGTATTCACATAGCTGCTGTTTTCCTTGCATTTCAGTGGCCTGCCCTTTGCATGCTGAGGTGAAACAAAGGGTAAAAGCAGGTGTGGCAGCAGCGCACTTTGCCCCACAGTCCGCTGTCACATTTGGTTCCTGACCACCAATTGTTGACCCGGGGTATCCCAGGTCATGTTGGTGACAAGCTCGGGCTTTCACCTCTGCAACCAGCTGAGGTACCAGCCCAGGCTAGGACTTACCAGACCAGGACAAAACGGGCCATGGAGCTTCTACGTCTGCTTCCGGGCTGGTCTGCCAGCCTGGGCCACCTCTACCAGGGTCAGCTGCCATTGTAGCAATCATTGGCTGCCATGGCTGCCTGTCCTGGTGGGGGGCAGGGCACTCGGTGCAGCGCAGGGACAGCTGGCCGCGCATTCCCTGTTCTTCCTGCCCCCAGGCTGTGCTACTGTTGGCCCAGCTGAAAGCATGTCAGTTCTGCGCTCTGGTGGGCGTGTTCCCTGTCTTTCTGGACTGCCGCAACAGCCCAGCCATCACGTGTGGCTTCTTTACCCAAATAGATTATCGATTCTTGCTAAAAACAAGTTGAAAACCATGATTCTTGGTGAGAATCAAGGGGAAAAATCAAGATAGAGTTTCAGCCCTAGTCCTATCCCCAACATCTCACTCCTGTACTAGCTGCCCTTACTTTTCATTCAGAGTGCCAATAGCCTGGGACCCGGCAGCCTGGCTGTCATGTCTGTCTTTACCCAAATAGTCAATTTTACATCCATGGATTTTTTATTTGCATTTTCAGGTAGGTAGTTGGATTATTGGCATATCCACTTGTTTTGGTTACTTCATCACAGCAGAAGAGGTTTTATTGCATATCAATAATTTAAACAGTAGCAAGTTCCCCGGGCCTGATGGAACTATTCATCCAAGGGTACTGAAAGAATTTAAATTGGAAATTGCTGAACTTCTATCCGTAATATGTAACTTAACGCTAAATGTCTTCCTCTGGGCCAGAGGATTGGAGGTTAGCAAATGTAACCCCAATTTTTAAGGAGGGCTCCAGAGGTGACCCTGGAAACTACAGACCAGTAAGCCTGACATCAGTACTGGGCAAACTGGTGGAGAACATTGTTAAAAACAGACAGTGTTTTCAGACTGTAAAGCTAGACCAGACTAGTTTGAATAAACTCCAGTGTTTATTAGTCCACGCTTACCAAGTTATGCCTTTCAGATGGGCAATCTAGTCTGGGATAATTTTTAGTCCGGGATAGCCATGTGAACAGAACATTGCTGTTAGCACGGTGCTTAGACTCTCTGGGCTGGATTTCAATTTCAAGGTGCTTTTCATATGTGCTCAGCGCACTGATTTCTGGAATTGAAGAAAATCTGATTTTCTTCATTTTTCTGATCTCTGAGTTGAAGAAAATGGAAACGAATCCCTCAGGGTATTTAAACGTGGCATTCTGCAATGCATTGCTGAAGGATGACGGAGGTAATATGATCGCCCCACAGTCATGTGCCCCTAGATACCATAGAGGCAGAGGAAGCCCGCCTGGCCCCAGGTCGGCTGGCTTTTCGCTGAGCCTGCAAGACCTGGCTGTTTGCCCAGGCCTTCGGAGAGGAGGGTGGGGTAGTTGGGAGTAAATCTGGGGGTTTTAAGATATTTTTAAAATGCTGTTGTGGTTTTAGTATTTTTATTGAATTTTATTGTTATGGATTTTTGGCTCTTGTAAGCCGCCCCGAGATGCCGTAGGCATGAGGGGGGGCAGCTAATAAATATAAATAAATAAAATGCCTAGAGTGTCTGTCAGGTCTTGCCAATGGACTCTGTGGCCCTCAGTACAGGATAGTCAATTAGTCCAGGCCAGTAATTCAGACGGACATTAATCTGGACTAGTTTAAGAATTGTTGTTATAAACCCCAGTGATTAGGGTTTTATAACAACCAGGTTTATTTGTTAGTGCGGACTAATAAAATCTCTTGACAGCATTCAGACAGACAACTTATCATGGACGTAACGCAATTAGTCCGGACTAAATGTCAGTCTGAAAATGCCAAGAATTACTAGGCATATTGATGAGCATGATTTGATGGGGGGGGGGGGGGAAACAGCATGGCTTGAGCAAAGGGAAATCATGCCTCCCTAACCTATTAGAATTGAATGAGATTGTTAATAAGCACATGGAAAGGGGTGAGCCAGCTGATAGTGTGTTTGGATTTTCAAATAGCTTTAGACAAAGTCCCTCAACAGAGACTCCTGAGCAACACAGGATAAGAGGAAGAGTCCTGTCATGAACTGGTAGCTGGTTTAAAAGATAGGAAATAAAGGGTAAGAATAAATTGTCCTTTTTCGAGTTGAAGAGAGGTAATAAACAGTGATACCAGCATGCTGATTTGCAGCATATGCTGAAATGATGTAAGCAAGAAAACAGCCTGCAAAGACAATGTGTGTAATCAGACAGACGGGGAGGCTGCCCACCCCCAGAGCTGCACCGGCTCAGGGTGCACCCCTGTGTCCACCTGCTTCCAGCCTCACCTGGGCCCAATTATATGAACCTGGCAGTTTCCACAGGCCGTGGTCCTCCCGCACAACACCCTCCCCCGAGGCACCATATAGAGTTGCGAGCAATCGCCCAATACTCTAGGCTGATGCCTGCAACTCTATGGTGCTCTTGGGGCAATGGCTGGGCGGGAGTGGAACTGCAGCGTGGATCCACTCAGCTGACAGACAGCAGCTCCACTCTGGACTCGTGCCCCTGAGCTGGCGGGGCTTCTGGATGTTTGGAGCGTTGCTGGTGGCGCTGCCCTGGAACAGGCACAGCCTGCTTCACTTTCACATGATCTGGCATGGGCACTTTTAAATGGACCGGCCAGTCGGGGGGTGAAGCTGGCTGCAGCGGGCAGAACAGGAGCTGCCGTCTGTTTAAAAGCGTCCAATGGAAGGCTTAAATAGCTAAATAAAAGCTTGTAAGAAACATGATGGACAAGGACACTTTCTTTCCTACATGCAGGTTCAGATGCCTGGCTCATGATGAAGTTGCCCCAGCTTTGCACCATCTGCCTAGGGGTTTTACTCACCTACTTTGTCCCTGCACCATTTCCCCCCGTGTTGTTACTACCACTCATGCACCCTTCTGCCCCCCTGCCTGTTTTCTCTTTATCTTTCTACCACCTCTTGTCAAGATTGGCAAGCTGGTTGACAGGCTGTGCTCCTGGCACACAAGACTTTCCCCATGTTTCTCTTTAGCTGCCGTGGCTGGTATCCGCTAGACCCGCTGTTGCTACATGGAAGTCTGTTGCTGCTGTCCTTGGGCCCTTTGGCTCCACTCCAATTCCTTAGACCAGGGATGGGGAACCTCGGGCCCAGGGGCCAAATGCAGCCCGCAGCTAGTTCTTAACTGGCCCCTTCCCAGTTCCTGGATCTGGCCCCTGGATCTAGTTCCTATCCCCAAACACTGAAAGACTGAGCTCCGGGTAAGGGAGCAGAGATGAGGGCACGCGCACAAGGATAGAGGACAGATCCTTGGCCTAGATCCATGAATTGGACCCTCCTGTTCTTAAGCGGACCCCAAAACAACTGCTCCCAACTTCTATGCAGCTCTCGGAACTTGTACTCATTTTCAGAATGGCCTCTGGGAGGGAAAAGGTTCCCTACCCCTGCCTTAAACCTTGGACTTTGTCTTGCATTGTCCTCTTGGAAACACCTATAATTTTAGGTGGCAACTGGAAACATTTAGCAGTTTGTATGATACAATTCATTGCACAAGATCTTCTCTTTTTTCCCTTCATTGTACTGCCTCTGTCAGGCAGAAACTCCTTGCTAAGTATGGTCCCACACCGAGAGTAGTGGGCTCGGAGAACTACTCCCAGTTTCATGCAGGGACTATTTTGAGCTAATAGTCCTTGCTTGGATTACAGTAACCCATGGTGCATCAATAAGCCACTCCACCTCTTTTTCTCTTTCAGTGTGCACAGAGTGAGGGGGAGGGGGCAGCTTTCTCTGTCATTAGTGCAGTGGTACAAATTAAACCATGAGGGGAAAATTAGGAATTTCAACCTTGTTTTCCCAGGGTGTGAAACAGGCTTAGTTTCCCCCAAAAGTATTTAAAAACTCTTCACAATGATTATTTAACATTTTCCATTTCCTAGAATATAGTTCTGGCTTTTGTTTCCGAGAATATAATTCTGGCTTTTCTTTTATCATAATCGTTTAGCCCTTCTTAGGCAAGCACAATGGGTGTTTGACATGCGATTCAAACCTTGGCTGCCCGCCATGCAGTTGGGAAGAGTCAGTTTTACCTGAGGCTTCTTTTTGCTGGAGAACTCAAACTCTATCGGGTGATGGTGCAGTTTATTGCAAGAGTGCTGAGACATGCCTCTCTCAATGGATTTCAAACCCTGCTCAATTCCTATAAGGGTTTCCAAATTCCTTGAGACACCTTGGAAGAAAGACACCTCCCCCCCCCCCCCAATCTTACACAAGAAAGAAACCACCCAATAAAGATGTTTTCTTTTCCTGAAGGTTCACAGAGCTAGAATATTTTAACTTCTTGCCAGAAAAAGTAATATCAGGAAGGTTTTCTAAAAAGATAAGACTATTCAACAATGGCCCTTTTCACATGGGCTGGGAGGAGCCATGGTGGGGGGTGGAAATGGGTCCATGGCCGGTGTGTGGGTGTCTGGTTACATGGACGTACACCCATCTCCACCCACCTCTGCCGATTTACATGCACGGAGGCATCTCCGTTTTGTCCAATGCCTCCATGTGGGGGGGATCCGTAGAGATGGGGGGAGCACGGGAGCACCAACAGTCACATGGATGCTCCCACCCAGTCACCCACGTGGGCAGGCAGGGAGGGGGGGCTGTCTCGTGTGAAAAGGGCCAATGCGGTCATTTCCCAAACTCCACGTGGAGGAAGGAGCGTGTCTTAAAACTATGGTCCTATTTCTCATGGGCTGGTGAAATCCAGACATTGCATTTTGGTTACAACTGCATTGACTATGCTTTCCCACAGGAATCTAGTAGCTGACAAGGAACGCAGCCACACGAGCTGCGGAGGGCCCGATCCCTGTACAGTCCCGTGGCAGACAAGCGCAGCCACCACACTGTGCAGGGAGCTGGACAGACAGTCCCCCGGCTGCTGGCCACATGAGCGGGCACCTGGTCTTGCCCCTGGTGTGGCCGCACGTGATGGGCGACAGCACCCACCACTCAAAGCCCTGCCATGGAGCTCACTGTGCAGTGGGGAAGAAGGGGCTGGGGGCACATGGGCTACCATGCCTGAAGCAGCCTTATCCCATTTTGGGGGAGGCTGCTGTGCATTTTCCCCAAGGACACATCACATAGTACCCAGCTGCTCACCCCACCACGTAGTAGTAAAATCGTTTATTTGCCCAACTGGACAGTTATTGGCAATACATCCATAAAACTCCAGTACAACTCACAGCAAATCATAATACAAAACATTCAATAATTCCACAAATTATACCCCTTCAATCCCCCCCGAACCATACATAAATTATCCTCCTAATTCTCAAACAAACCCCTAACACCAGGATGTATTCAGGATGAATAAAAGGCAGGAGGGCTATGTTACTTCCACCACTCCTAACCTACTTCACCCACCCAACGCGGTGGGGGGAGTATTTGGCAGCTGCTGGCCACACGATGCAGTGCATCGCCTAGTGTGGCTGCCTGGAGTTGGCTAAGGCTGCCCAAGGCATGGCAGCCTGCCCACGGTGGCTTGTGTGTCTCTGCACCCAAGGCCAATATGCAGAATGAGGGATGAGGACAAGTGTCAGATTTCAGTCCTTAAGGCATTTCAGATGCACCATTTGGAGTTTGCTGCCTGCTCTTCTCTGGTTTGACAGAACTGTTGCAGCAGAGACGTATTTAGAGATTGGTTTTTCTAAGATGTTCAGCTGTCTCTCTGGAAATCAGGGGGAGTCAGGTGACTCAGGACCAGGTGTGCCTTTGAAAGATACTAATTTCTTCCCACTTACCAACTCCATCATAAATTCACCTTCTTGATTTTCAGAGGTTCCCATGCTTTAGTTTTAATTTGGACCAAATAATGATTTGGGGAACATTGCTGTAGATTTATCATTTTTTCCCAGAGTGCTTTTCCCTGTTCTCTGTTTCCGCTGAAGTCTAGGATAACCTCTTAACTTTAAGGGATGGAGGCAAAATAGTGTAGATGATACCTTTTATTGGATCAACTTCCGTAGGTGGGAGTCTGCAGGCTTTCAGGTCACTCAGTGCCCTTTCTTAGGCATGGAACAAATCAGCACCAAGAAGGGAGAGGAAGAAGGGACATGCCTGAGGAAGGGTCTCATGTGGCCTAAAAATGTGCACATTTTCACCAACAGAAGTTAGTCCAGTCCAATAAGAGAGATAATCTGAACTACTTTGTATCCACCTCTTATATTTGGGACCTACATGTCAACCACACTCTTTTTAAAGATTAACTTGAAAGCACCTTTGAAAATCCTATCTGTCCTAAACAGGTGGAAAGGCGTTCTGCTGAAAGACTCTAGGATAATAAATGTTTATTATTATGGGGATAACATTTGGTAGGGATGGTAGCTAATTATCTGTATTAATACAGACCTTTACATATATCTATAATAATAAACCGATATTAACTGCTCTGTCTTTGCTCTGCTTTTCATTCATTGCAATGAAGTATTGCCAGGGTGCATTTTCAAGTCTTAAAATGGAGTGAATCTCCATGTAAACGTCTCTGGAAGGGAGCAGGGAGCACAGAAGGAGTGAAACAATAGGGAGGGTAGGGTACAGAGAGCTCTGTAATCCTTTGAAAATGAGCAGTCACCTTGCTTTACTTAGGGAGGCACAAGCAATATATTTATTTAGCATTGCTCAGAGAAGGAAATCTAGATACAGGTTAACAGAGTCCCTCACGCACATTGCCAAAACTGTTGTTTCACATTTTTGGCCAAGTCTCCAAAAATGCCTATTACACGCGCTAAAATGAGAAACAGATGCAAAGCTCCTGATCTCATTTAACTAGTAAATAGTAGATACAGATATCAGCTGCAATGCACATCCCTAACGTTTGGTCTTGTGTGTTTCCCCCAGGAAGACTGGAGGAGACAAACAGTTTGGACTTAGCTAAATTAATAATTGATCAATGTCTTAATGTACTAGCTTTTTGTTGAACTACATTGTTTTTGCATATAAATGTTCTCCAATATTCCTAGTAACACACTGTGCAGATGGAAGAAGGGAAATTGTGATTTTTCCATGAGCTACAGGAGTAGCCTTTTGATTAAAATCAGCATTAGGGATGTGGAGTTCCTGGGTCCTAGCCCAACGTTAAGACTGCTAAGTAAATCCTTCAGTGAACTATTTCTCTTCACTTTGTAACAAGACACATAGGGTAAAAACAAATGAGACAGTAGCCTTAGAGTCACCTGCTCATTAGTTCAGTGGCCGCCAGATGTTCACCTACTTCTGCCTCCGGGCTGGGGTGTGGCTGCTACGGGACATGTCGTCCACAGAAGGTTGGCGATGCGGCCCGGCTAAGGCTTGCCCAGCTGGGCTAATCCAGGTCTGACGATTGAGCCTAGAGGAGCATGCTTACCCTGCCTGCCAAACAGCTGATTGGGGGGGCAAAGGAGTGAGCTCTCCTGCCCCTCCAAACAGCTGATGCGGGGGGGGGAGAGGGGGCAAGAGGAACGACCCTGATCATCTCCTTGGTGCGTGCACCTGTGCAGGGTGAGAAAGCTCCTCAACCCAGACCAATCAGCTGTTTGGCGGCAGCTCCTCTAGGGGGGCCGGATCCTGCTAAGCAGCAGGGGGCCGGGAGTTCTGTCCTGTGTGGACGGCTCCTCGGACAATGCGTGGCATGGAGGGACATGTGACGGCATCCCCACTGCCTGGATTCCCGAGGGTGGGGCTGCTCATCTGAACTGCCTTCCCTCCTGATCTAAGAAGTCATCCCCATCTTGTTTGTTGTCACCCATACTATTATCATTATAGTTGGAAGGTATCTCAACCAGGTATATCATCCAGACCAACCCCCTGCTCGGATGTAGGGTGACTACAGCTACAACGTCCCCAACAGATGGCCGTTCAGCCTCTTTTTGAAAACCTCCAGCGACGGACAGCCTACAACCTCCCTCGACAACCATTCCATTGCCAGACTGCTCTTGCTGTTACTGTTAAAAAAATTCCTGATCTCTAACCAAAATCTACCATCTTGTAACTTGAACCCATTATTTTTAATCCTGCCCTCTACAGCAACACAGAACAGTTCCATGCCATCTTCCTTGTGGCAGCCCTTTAGAAATCTGAAGACTGTTATCACGTCCTAGAATCATAGCCCATTTTTAGATGTGACATGGTCTTGTGGAGTGAAAAAAAATCTGCTTTTAGAAAGGTCGCGGGGTGGTGTTTAGACGCACCTCCCGACATCGGACGTTGCCGGTCCGCCATTAGAAACAGCGATGCCCAGCAGCTTGCACATTGTTTATAAAACCACATCGGTAAAACCTCAATATCGAGGTTTTACCAATGCGGTTTCAAAAGAATGCGCGGACCGCCATTTCCAGTGGCCGAGGCGCATCTAAACATCACCCCTGCGACTTTTCTAAAAGCGGATTTTTTTCACTCCGTGAGACCATGTCATACCTAAAAGCACCCATAGAGCTGGAAGGGACCCCAGAAGTCATATAGTCCATCGCCCGCACCAGCACATATTCGCCACACCTAACCCTAACCATGTCTCCTCCCTTAATCTTTCCTAGGCTGAATATACCCACTTCCTTTATCCTTTTATCATAAGACCTGCTTACCAGGCTTTTTATTATTATTATTTATTTATTTATTTATTTATTATTAACAAACATTTATATAGCACCAGCAATGTACCTGGCGCTTTACAAAGTAATTGAATAGACGCGGTCCCTGCCCTAGGGCTTACAATCTGAACAGAGGGAGAGACAAGGAGTGTAACATTCACGAGGATATGAGGTCCCAGGTGCACACGCTTGGCTTGGTTACATCAAGAATGATGGCTGGTTGGTCCATGTCACGAGGATATGCGTACACAGACCTCAGGCAACAGATTGTACTGGGTAGAGGGTATCAGCAGGAGTTAGGTGATGGGAGCGAGGAGTTGGGGAGGGCAGAGTGAAAGATGTGGGTCTTGAGGGATTTGAAGGTACGAAGGGAGGGGGCGAGGTGGATGTGGGCAGGGAGGGAGTTCCAGGTGTTGGGGACAGTTAGGGAGAAGGGTTGAAGGTGGTTAGGGGAGCAGGGGAGGCGTGGGAGGGAGAGGGGACAGAGAAGGAGTGGAGTTCATGGACCAGAGTACGGTGGGAAATTAGCGCAGAGAGGTAGGGAGGAGCAAGGTTGTGAAGAGCTTTATAGGTGAAGACTAGCAGCTTGTGCAGGATTCATTCAGGAAGGGGGAGCCAGTGAAGAGAGGAGTGGAGGGGCTGCACGTGGTCGAAGCGACATTGGAGGGGGTCAAGGGAGGAGTTGGAGGATAGGAAGTCAAGGCAGCGGGAGTAGACAACACGTTCAAGAAGCTTGGAAACAAAAGGAAGGAGTGAGACAGGACAGTAGCTAGAAGGGTCAGAGGGGTAAAGAGTGGACTTTTTGAGGATAGGAGAGACAGTGGTGTGCTTGAAGGCGGATGGGAAGGAGCCAGAAGAGAGGGAGAGGTCGATGATGTGCAGGAGGGAAGGGGCAACAGTGGGAACAATGGAGGTCAGGAGGCGGGAGGGGATGGGGTCAAGAGGGCAAGTGGAAGGGCTGGAGGAGGAGAGAAGGGAGCAGATTTCCTAAAGGGAAGGGGGAGGGGAGGGAGTAGGAAGAGGAGAGGAGTGGGAAGCGATGTCGAGGTGGCTATTGTCTATCTTGGAGGTGATCCTGAGCAGAAAGGAAAGAGGGAAGAGGAGGACAGGGGGGCTTGAGGAGGGAGTCAAAGGTGGAGAACAGGCAGCGAGGGTCCCGAAAACAGGACTCAATGTGGGAGATGTAGTAATTCTGTCTACCGAGGGAGATTGCAGAAGTAAGGGAGGAGAGTCAGAATTTGAAGTGAAGGAAGTCAGCGTGAGAGTGGGATTTGTGCCAAAGGCGTTCAGCAGCATGGGTGCAAGAGCAGAGTGGATACTGGGGGTCGGCCAAGGACAGGGGCCAAGGGCAGGGCGGGAGGAGAGGGGTGCAAGGGAGTCAAGGGTGGTGGAAAGAGAAGCATTGAAAGTAGAAATGGCAGAGTCAGGAGAGTAGGAGGAGAAGACTGAGGGGAGAAGGGGGGAGAGAGAGGAGGAAAAGTCCGGGGGGTTAATGGCCTACAGGTCGTGGAAGTTGCGTGGAGAAGGGGAAGAGGAAGTGGGACAGTGGGAGACATTGCAAGAGGCAAGCAAGTGGTCAGAGATGGGATGAGGATCGAAGGAGAGATCAGAGACAGAGCAGTTCTTAGAGAAGATGAGGTCATGAGAATGGCCGTTAGCGTGGGTGGGGGAGTTGGTCCAAAGGTGGAGGTTGAAGGAGGTGGCTAGTGAGAGGAAGCAAGAGAGGGAGGGCTGGGAAGGGACATCAACGTGAATGTTGAAGTCACCGAGGATGAGAGTGGGGGTATCATCGGAGAGGAAGAAAGTGAGCCAGGACTCAATTTCAGAGAGAAAGGAGGAGAGAGAGCCAGGGGGGCGGTAAATGACAGCGACACGGAGATGGAGGGGGAGTAGAGGCACACAGAGTGAGCCTCAAAGGAAGGGAAGGAGAGAGAGGGGGGAGGAGAAAGTGGTTGGAATTGACAGGAGTTAGTGAGGAGGAGACCCACGCCACCACCCCGGCCTTTGGGGCGTGGCTGGTGAGAAAAGGAGAGACCCCTAAAGGAGAGGGTAGCTGGGGTAACAGAGTCGGAAGGGGAGATCCAAGTTTCAGTAAGGGCAAGGAGCTTTATTGGCAGCGGAATGACAGTTCCAAAGGGAGCAGGAGAATGGGAGCTGATCAGGGGGAAGGCAGAAAATGGGGATAAGACTGGGAGAAAGGGGGTGGCGGGGCAGGCGAGAGATAGGGGAGGGTGGGGGAGGAGCAGGAGGGGAAGGCAGCCAAGGAAGTGTGAGTAGGTTGTCGAGAAGTGATGGGCTGGGAGGGAGGAAGGAGCAGGGGGAAAAGAAGTAGAGGAAGGAAGAGATGGGGGGAGAGGGGAGAAGGAGGGAGAGGGAAGGCGAGAGATTAGGGCAGGCATGATAGTGGGGAGGATAGGTAATAGAGAAGAGACAGAGAAGAACGAAGTGGAGAATGGCTGACCTACTGGCCACTGAGGAGCCACCAGGTGGTAGAGGTACCCTTAAGCTTACCCTTAGCTGCTTCTGTTGTAGTATTCTGCTGGTGAGTGATCTTATGGCACACGCTGAGGCAGCTGGGAGAGTATGCAGATGAACTGCAACCTCACCAGTTCCTGGCTCTCTGGTCGCTGGAACTCAGGCGGCAGAAAGGCCAAGCTCCAGGAGAGTCGTGGCGTCCTCAGGGGGTGACAGCCGAGGCAGCTGGGAGAGTATGCAGATGAACTGCAACCTCACCAGTTCCTTTTTGCCATCTTCGTTGCCCTCCTCTTGACCTGCTTCAGTTTGTCAGTGGCCTCCTTGAAATGAGGTTCTCAAAACTGGATGCAGTATTCCAGGCGAGGTTTGACCAGTTCTGAATAGAGTAGAATTATGACTTGGAGATGATTCTTCTTGTCAGCTTCTCTGCGCTCTCCTGCTTGCTTCTATCCTAAATAATTCATTTCTTAGTCTTATCGTTCTAATAATTCTTATAATCCCCATCGCCTTGTACATGAGTTTATCAATATGAGTGTTATGCCAGAAGCATTATTTATTGTTTCGGCTATTTCAGAGGGCTTTAATGTTCACAGTCAGACAGAAGTGGCCATATTGTACTTTCTAACCAGATGTACAAATAGTAATAATGTGGGTTCTCAGATGAAGCACATTCCTAGCATTATTTCCCAATCAGAAGATCCACTAAGCTGATGGAACGATCATTGTTTATTAGGCTGTCAAAAAGTGTATTCATTTCAAAACAGTTCACTGATTTGATATGTTCAGGAGACGGTGGCACAGGGACAGTATTCTATCAAAAGAACTAATAAACCCATTTCCTTCATGCATAACTTGGGTTATTCTGAAGTACTAAATCTGATATGCTCCACTAATTCCCTGAATCTAAGAGGGGAATTTAATTTAGGGCCCTTTTCATACAGGTTGTGGTGAGTGGGGGGATGGGTGGGCGGCACGGTGGGTGGTGCGTGGGGGTGTGCTCCCACGGACCCCCACCCATCTCCACCCACCTCCATGCACAGAGCATTGGACATTGTGCCCATTGCTCTGTGTGTGGGTGATGGGTGGAGGTGGATGGAGTTCGGGGGCATGCACGCACCCCCACCCACGGTGTTCTCATGGGTGCCCACCCATCCCCCCCACACCTGCCGCAGCGTTCTCACGGGTGCCCCCCCCTCCACTTGCACACATGAGCGGGGGCGGGGGGGGGGCGCCCATGTGAAAAGGGTCAAAAACACTCCTTCCTGTAATTACTATTGGAGTAAAGCTTTAATAGTAAAAAAAAAAAAATTTAAGGAGCTTATTTAGTAATGACAGGACTTTGAAAAATGTCCTGCACCTATAAAATGGCATTACAAGTTAGTGTAGTCAAAAGGGACGTCAAAATTTTTAAAAATTACACTTTTCTTATTGGCATTTTTACCTAATACCCTTATGGGTATTGCCTTAGAGTACTGAGAGAGTGTGGTTGTGATTGTAAGCCGTAGGCAGGGACAACGTCTTCATCTTTGTTCTGTAAAGCACCAGGTACACGGCTTGTGCTATACAAATGTTTATAATAATAATAAGAGTTAATCATTCAAATGAGAAGTTGGGTCCAATAAAAGATATCATTTGAACTACCTTGTCATCATTAACTGTCTATGTATAGTTAATGGCTACAGTACATGCCTGAGGAAGGGCTCCTGTGAGGTCTGAAAGCTTGCACATTCTCATCCACAGAAGTTGGTCAAATAAAAGAGATCATTTGAATTACTTTGTCTCCATTAACTGAGACAGTTGAGAGAAATAATAATTTTTGCTAGATTTCTGGTTGGTTGACTTTGCAGATTTGACATCCCTTAGTATCAGTTTCACCAGTCAAATTAGTCTGTTTGTATGGGCTTTCCCAACAGTGAAAAAATAAAACTGAAAAACAAGAACAGGCATAAAAATTGGAGGAGGAGGAAGTATCTTCTAACCTCTTTTTAACCCTCAAGCACTGCCGTGAAAAGAACGACGTTTGTTGTCGTGTGGGGTATAGTTGTACCCCGTATGCAGATGATTCAGTAAACAATGACAATTCATTTTCAAGACTGGTAATTTTAAAACAGCACAAAAAGGTTCAAACAACATTAAAAATAAAACAAAACAAAACTCATTCTACTTCTGATAGGCAGTTTCTTATTCATTCTTCTATCATATTGATGTGCTTATCTTATTAAACTGTGTGGGGATTTATTTGTTTGTTTGTTTTGGGTATCTCTTTAGATTTCCAAGTCTGACGTCCAACAGCAATATCGGGTGACTTGTTCTAAATTTTTCAGGCAAACCATCGGATCTTGCTGGCGTGGTTGCTGCTATTTGGATGTTAATGCTCTCTTCCCTTGTTACTTCGATATGATCTTCCTCTGCAGCTTTCCAAAGGATTTAGCTCTCTTATAATGACCACTTCTCCCACCATTTGCTCATTAGCAGATTCTTTGGCTTAGGCAGCTTGTACAAGCTAGAGCTTGTTTACCCGTACCTTAGTACACAAAAGGCTACTAATATGGTAAAGTGTATGTTGTTCGGCTCATGCTCTTACCCTACTGAGCCACGTGTGCAGTTTACATTACAGTAACTAACTACTGGAAACTGTTCCCTAACAAAAATAAATGCTCCGTTAACTCCTTAACTACCTCTCGTTACCTACAATTTCAATTAGAATACAATACGCTTGCTTCGTAATGTTTTTAAGGAGAACTGAGTCATCTTCATATGCATGAAGCGTGCAAATGTACAGCCATGGCTCCCCCAATGAGCTCCCCCAACTTTGCCAATACTCTTTTCCACATTCCACTCGTCCTCAACCTTACATCAGCAAAGAGCAAAACCTGTCCCAGATCCAGGGACTGTGTGGGCCGCATTCTTTCATAGGAATATTTCACGCACACATGATGACTTGCCCATTAGAAAAAGGAAAATGTTATCACCATAATTTTTGCATCGCCTTGTATCGCTGTCAAGATTCAGCTAAACATTTAAGGTCCTTTTCAGGTGCCAGAACTCTGTGCATTGGAGGTCCTGGGGCCTGTATGTTGTTCATTTATTGTTGTTTCTAGTTTATTCATGATGCCCATATATTGGAGGCACTATCTTGAATGGAGGGGTGTCTCCACAGGCAAGGGCTCTCCATTTTGAGACCCTATGGGCTTGTATTTCATACCAGTACTTCTCACACTCCTGCTTTGGGGCCACATTTCATCCTTTGCCCTTTTGGCCTGATGGTCTCAGGCCAGCCAGCAGGGTTCCTGCTCCCAGCAGCACATCAATGGCCTGACTCGGAGCCAGGCGACATCCTCTGGTCCGGTGCCAGCTGGGTTCGCTGCTCCTCCGCGGTGCTCCCAGGCTCCAGGAAAGGGCCGTGCCTCTGTGGATTTGGAGGCTGGCCAGAGTCCCATTTTACCCAGGATCCAGCACCGGCCCAAACATTCTCCCACCCATGAACATTCATGGACTGGCTTGCAGTCAGCCCACCCAAAACCTAGATAGAATGATCATTTTGTCAGCTTGCGTCTCCACCTCTGATGGCTTGCTGTGAAGAGTGTAAAATAGGTGGTTAATGCTCAACATTTCAGACACTAGCAAACAGCTTCTTAGTAAAGTAAGATATAAAGGGAAGGAAAACGATCCCTTTGTTTTCAGCCGTCATTTGCAATTAAAATGATTTCCAGTCCCATGCTCTTTATGTCTTGTTTTCTGCTAAGAGCAGACTGAGGAACTGTAGGTAAGATCTTATTACCGATCTTGCTGAAAAGCCTTCCAATCAAATAAAGGTGAACTTAGCTGAATTTGCCCGTTGATTGTTCAAGAGCCCTGTAAAGCAAGTGTCCGGATTACATTAAACCAATTAGTGTAATTTTACTAGCATGTAAAGGATAAGCCAAAATCTGACATTGCTTGCGGCAGTAGGGCTCATGTGCTGTGTTTTCCTAAGAGCAAAAGTTATTAATTGGCCACAAACTATATCTCGGCATGAGTTTAATTACATATTGTTAGTAAATGCAACTTTTGTTCTTAGACTATTTTTTTTAGAATAAATAATCTGCACTAGAATTTAAAATGGCCTCAGAACACTAGACAGTAAGTAGTAGTTGGTAAGGACAGGAATTTCTGTTTCAACTAGAACCGAAATTGCCCCAAAATGGCTGTTTCGGATTAATCTGAAATTTCAGATTTTTGTTTCAGTTCCAGCATTTTAGTTATTGATTTACATTGATTTTGTTTACGGGGTTTTTTTTGTGGGGGGGGGAGGGGGTTGGCATTGCACTGGTTTCATTTTTTTTCCATTGTGGCTAGTTCCCATTGACTTCAATGACAGAACAAGATCTGAAATTCATAAAGAACCGAAACCAAAATATCCAAAACCAAAATCCCCCCTATTAGTTGGTAATTTCCCTATTAGTTGGTAATTTCATGTATTTATGGAAGAACAAACAATGAGGAGCAAATCCTGCTTGCTGGTTTCTGATCAGTGCAATTTTTGAAAGGGTCATGACTGGGTAGCAGAAACGTTGTCAAAATGGACTGGATACGGATGTTTCTAAAAGTAGTTTGGGAATTACAGATCAAGTCAGAATACAGTGTAGAAGAATGTGAAAGCATCAAGGTTATTTGGATGGGCTATGGTGGTAATCACAGAATTGTAGGGGTCACCAGTGTCATCTGGACCAACCCCCTCCTCCAAGGCCGGGTAACTTCTGCCTACAGTTCTGTAGAGAGATGCTTGTTCAGCTGGGTTTGGAAAACGTCCAAGGAGGGTGATTCTACAACCTCCCTGGACAACTTATTCCATTGCCCAACGGTTCTCACAGTTAGGAAGTCTCTCCCCCCCCCCCCCCCCCCCAATATTTTGACAATATTGACACTGCTGTGACACATATAAGGGTCAGATGTATCTGAAGGGTGCAATGCTCCACCGGTGGGACCTGCCCTAAGACTGCTTTCTCAAGCATCACTGGACAGGGGTGGGGAGCCTTTACCCTCCTGTGGGCCAGGATCTATGCCATGGAACCATCCCCGGCTCTTGAGTGCATGCCCTCCTCTTCCTTCCCATGAGCTCAGTCTTTCAGTGCTTGAGGGTAAGGACTGAATCCAAGCAGGGCTGGATCTAGCAGTCAAATAAAAAGCAGCCATGGATTGGTGGTTTCTCAAACCTGCCTTCGGGTTGTCTCTACTGTGGTGATTTCTGTGACTTCTGAATGGATATTCTGCTGCAGATTTCCGGGGGGAGGAGGGGTTATCATGCAGAGAAGTACCATGGTTGGAAAATATCTCTGGTGTCTCTCTCCAAAAACACCTCAGTGTCTGGACCCAGGTCTAGAACCTTCCTGCCCAGGGTTCTTGGAGCAGTGGCTGGGCCTACAGTGGTCACAGCTTCACCTTGCCTCAAGCCTAGCCCAGCCACTCCCCTCAAGAGGCCACCCTGCCCTGGCCATACCTCTCCTTTCTGTCCTAGTCCCTGCCATGCCTCTTAGCCTACCACATATAAGGCAGTCACATATGCAGCCACAGGAGACTGGGTGGATCGTTTGACTTGGCTGTGCTCCCCTTGGTGCCATGCCTTGCTCCCTTGTGCCTTGACCTATCTTGAGCCTGGATTCGGATCCTTACACTTTGAGTTACCATGTGGGAGATCCATTTAAACATGATGGCAATAGCCAGCATGTAGTAACTTTTGAGACAGCTAATTCTTGCTGATTTGTGGGATTCCCATGATATCTGGAAGCACCAACAGGCTTATTGCTACTTCAAAGGTGGCAGCATGGGGCCTACAGTTTATAGATGTTTTGTCAAGGACTCTATCTGGAACAGTAGTTAGGACTTCTCTGGGTGGATATAGGTGGTTGGCCTGTCTCCATATAGGGTCACCCTCATTCTAGTCTCTTCACTTGAGTTGACCTCCTTTCCAATGTGGTTCCCGCCCCTCACTCCAGTGCCCCAGAAAATAGAGGCTCTAGGTTGAAATGCAGACTCTTGGGATGAAATCCTGGGGGATGGCATCCCTGTTCACAGCTTCAGCAAAACAGCCTGGACCCAACCACAGCTGCAACAAAGCAGCACCAATGCTGCAGCCAGATCTGAGGGGGGAAAGGACCTGGGAGATGACTGTTGCACATGTGCTGGTCGCCACCTCCTCACAGCAGACACATGTTTGCTATAGTGTTGGCAGGGCCCAAAGGCTGTGTGTGTGCAGCCAATAATAGCATGCACTAACTAGGTGGCTGCAGCCATCTCAAATCAGCGCATGGTGGTCTGTGGGAAATTTAGGATTGACAGTAGTCCATTAATCCCAGAGGTCTGGAACCACTGTTCTAAGGTATTTGGCAACTGTTTTATAACTTATTTTCCTTCTTTCCAATAATTTCCCTTGCATGTTTTTCAACGATGATGATGAGACCATGTGTGTGTTGACTTCAGCTCATTTTAAATATGCACTGCTCTTGATTCTCCTTCCTGGCATCCCAGACAGTGCCTGCTCTGGTAGGTATGCGGGAGTGGCTGGAATGGTTGTCTACTTCCTCTGGTGAATCATTTAGCTGTGGCCCTTAGGGACACAATACATACACTCCTTCTCTGGTAATTAACCCAAAGTAGACTTGGCCTAGAGGCCATGTTTTGAGATTAGTTTGGTTGAAGAACTGCTCTCCTGAAGATATTTGAGGGTGGCTCATAAAGGAATGAAAGAGATATTTGACCTTTCCTTGGCCAACGTAGCTTAAAGGAATCTTTATATCCTAATCCAGAAGTGGGCAAATGGCAGCTCGGAAGCCGCACGTGTCCCTTAGGGACTTCTAATGCGGCTCTCACCAGAAGTGGCTACCCAAGGGGGCGTTCATTCAGCTCTCTCAGGACCAAGAGAAAGCAAGCTGCCATTTTGGCCATGGGAGCATGTCCATTGTTGCTGCTGCCCGAGCTTTGATGTGTAGGGTGGGGAGGGAGTTGGGCAAAGCCATGTTGCCCTGTTCTTGGGATTGAGGGAAGCCACGATTCATGTAATGTGTTTGTGGGTCTCGGTGATATGAAAATTTTGGTTTGGGGCTTGGGAACTTTGCCCATCCCTAGCATAGTCTCTTAATTCTGTATGTGTAGCTGATGCTCTTCCAAGATGTTGATATTGCTAATTTAGCTTTTCCTAAATTCTTATCAGTGGTCATCTCAACGTATCTGGAGTGACTGTCTGCCTCCTCGTCTAGTGAGTCATTTAGCTGTGATCAATTTTAGAAAGCCACGATTTGTGAGATGTAGGGGCTCAGTTCTTAGTGGGAGCTGAACCATTCACTTTAGCAGATGGAAGGTTGCACCCCCTAGTTTTATTTTTTGTTTTAAACGCTTTGCAAACTTTCCTCTTCTCTTGCACTGAGCTTGTGTAGAAAGAACAAGCAAAATGTTACAGGCAGCAAACTGCTAATGGAGAATAAGGCTGCTTTCACATAGGCCTAAAAGCATCCTTACAAGGCTGGGAGAGAACATGCCATTGCAAATCTCACAATTTTTTGTGTACGTGTGAAATGCACTAATCCGCCTTTTATATGCTTTTTACAAATAACGATTGACAGGGCTGTGAAATCCAGCCCTGTCAGTCGGCCTTGTAAATGCACATAAAAGCAAAAATTCCGCAGATTAGTGCATTCGTGTACACACAAAAATGTGTGAAATTTGCAGATACATGTTCTCTCCCAGCCTTGTAAGGATGCTTTTAGGCACCTGTGAAAGTGACCTAAGTCTTTTTGCTGCAACATCCCAGCTGTTCCAGTTGGGAATAAGGGAGGGCCCAACTCAGATGTTCCTTTGCTGCGGATGCCATCTGGTGTCTGTTCCCACCACAGCAGGAGTCAGTCTGAACAGGGAAGCAATGGGGATGCCTTACACTTCCTTACTTCACCATACAAGGGTAGGACTCTAACTGAAAGCTATTAGCTCTTCAAAATCTACAGCATTATTCAAAAATGCTTGTGAATGTAATGTGTATCAACGTAACTGCGAGGCAGTTTTCTGTGAACTAAGAATAAAATGAGTCAGTCCTTGTCTGTAGGAATGCTCTCTGTGAGTTCAAGATGGCTGCCACAGAGCGAGTCACACAGACCGTGGTCTGTCTTTGAGATCTTATATTTGGTCTGTCTTGCTTGCTTTTTTTAAAACAAACCATCCAGCCTGCATGTGGTGTTTGCAAAACACAGCCGGGGCAGATTCAGGACAGGTGCTGTTTTCTGTATTTCTGAAGAGCAGTCCAGCAGAATAGGCGTTAAGTGTGATGAACAGGGTGTGGAGTAAGAAGAAAAGTTTGTCCTGCAGGATGGGGGTTAGCAAAGTTGGAACAATTTGTGACAAGTGAGAGAGAAGGGGTATTGGTCACAATGTGACCTCACAATTGTATGTTTGCTTCTCTTGCACAGTCAATTCGTACGTGAATCTTTAGCTACAGGTACATTTACTTGCTTTCCTGCCTTGCCCTTTCTCTACACCTCCTCCCATTTACCTTCATCTTTGTCAGTTCTGCTCCATGTTTACTCTGTGCCATCTCCATATTCTGGTTATCTTCTATGCCTGTTATTGACTTTCCCAGGTCAGCCTACTCTGTCTGCAGTGCATACTGTACTGGTCTCTGTGCGCACACTCCCACACTAGTTTTCCTCCAAGGCCACACAACAAGTGTTTTCAGACAAGCGTATCACCCACCCAGTATTCACTGGTTAACCATTGTTTACCAGTGGAGTTTTCACACTAGCACGGTGGGTCAAACTGGGTGGGTACTGGGTAGGGAGGCACTTGTCTGAAACACCCAAGGTAAGTAATACAGACACACAGGAAACCACTCAAAAGGCTCCATTGACTGCTATTTAGCTGGATAACCTATTTTCTCTGCATGCAGAAGTGCCCAATGTTTGGGGGATATTAGAAGGACTTGTATCCTTATGGGTGAGCGAAGGCCGCTTTTAGATGATCAGCGCGCTCTTGCATAAAAAATCATGCGCCAGTGAAAAGTGCCGCGGGTGGTGTTTAAATGCGCCATTGTCAGTCACACATTCCTTTACGGACGTGAATTAAATACCTCATCAAGGTATTTAATTCGCGGCCGTAAAGGAATGCGTGACCGGCGATGACGTGCGTCCAGGCGCATCTAAACCCCACCTGCGGCACTTTCCACGGGTGCATGATTTGTTTGGCGCAAGCGTGCACCAATCATCTAAAAGTGGCCTAAGGGGAGCTTCAAAGCCTCAGGATGGACTTTGAAGACAGACTTAAGGCTCCAGATAGTATCAGGGAGGAGTGTGGAAAATGAAAGAGATGACAAAGAACTGATGGGCAGTTTTGGAAAGTATCAGAGGATTGTTTGTTACTCCTCATTTTTCAGTTTCATTTTTGTTTGAAAACTAAAAAGATATTCCTTACATATAATAAATGGGGCTTCTGTTGCTCAAAGTGAATGTTAATGGCACTTGTTCAGTAGTCTATGCTATGCTAATTCAGATGCAAAATTACTGTGGAAAGCCTCAAGGCTGTGAAATGTGCATGTCTTGAGGATGAGTCAGGAGCTGACAGTACCGACACACCAGCACACTTAAAAAAAAAACACCAAAAAAACCCCAACGCTTTTGTCCTTCAAATGTTGCTTTTGTGACCCTAAAATGTTGCCACAGACGTGTCCAGGTTTTTGGTTTTGAAACCATGTTCACTTTAATCCTTGCAGGCGTAAGCTTTGTAAGGATGACCTGTGAGGATTGAAAAAGCGATTGTGCGATTACAAAGGAAACATAGTCTGCTAATTAGAAGCTGCATCCTGAGCTTGAAAAAGACTGTCTTAAATTTGACTGTCAAAAGACTGAAAATATTTGTCTAAGCTTTTGCAGAATGTATAGTCCGCATTGTTGTTCTGCATAGCTTACTGGCTTGTCATGTAGATTTAGCAGTGGCTTAACTGGAAGAGTGTGCGTGCATGCATGCGTACGTGCCTGGAGTGGGGAACCTATTCCCTCCAAGGGGCCAGTTTGAAAATGTGTACATGCTCTGAGAGCAACAGTTGGGGGCAGGGCAGAAGTACGTAAGGGGTGTGCTCAGCAAGGTGAAGGTTCAGATCATGAGTCTGTAGGTGTTAACAAATGTCGCAGTGGTCCGCTAAGGTGTGCAGTGTGACCCGCTTTGGACCACTGTCACATTTGTAGCGGCCAGTCCAGATGTTTGCCCTGGATTTCTCCCAGGTGTGTTGGCGGCAAGCCTGGGCTGTGATTACAGAGACCTCCAGGATCACAGCCCGGGCTGAAGTGGGCTTATCGTGTGTTCCCTGCCTGGTCTGGAGTGGCCGCCATCATTGGCCACCATGGCTGCCCAACTTGGGGGTAGGGAGGTGGGCCGCTGGGTGCAGTGCACGGGTGGGGTGGATGCACGTCTATGCATCTCCCCGCCCTCCCCAGCAGCCCAGCCCACCAGTACATTAGTGGTGCTGGTGGACTGGGTCCAGACTGTGGTGGCAGCATGTTGCCAACCCTGTTAGGATTGTGATGGTGGTGCTCCACTGTCATGTGTGTTTTCACCCTGTGCCATGAATCCATCCCCTGTCCTTGTGTGTGCATGCTCTTATCTCTGCATCTTTACCCTGAGCTCAGTTTTTCAGTGCTTGAGGGTAGGAATTGGATGCAGTAGTCAGATCCAAGAACAGGAAAGGGGCCACATGAAAACTAGCTGTGGGCTGTATGTGGCCCCCACCTGGTTTATGCAAAGCTGTTTCGTATGAATGAGGGGGGAAATCTCAAGATGGAACACAAACAATTCTACCAGCCACGTACCTCTGCAATACCACACCCTTCCATCAGCTGTAATAGAGGAGTTCTGCTTTTAATTACGAAAGCGAGAGCCTTGCCAATCCGGCTCATTTAGCGTTCTGAGAACCAATTATTCCATTTAATTGCCATACCCAAATTAAGAACTTTGCAAAAATATCTTGTCTGGTTTGCTTGCATATGCCTCTTCTGCTAGATTATACCAGGCAGTCTCTTCCAGGGATGTGAGAAATACTACTTTCACACTCAGCTATTCTGGTTCTGATGGCCCTTCACGAGTTTCCGTTCTGCCATGCCCATCCTTCTGTGCTTCCCAGCAGCTGTTCCACCCTGACCACGGAATACTCCACAGGCACTACCTCCAGAATCTCTTTCTAATGGAGGTTTTTCAACACCGAGGGAGAAGATCCATGCAGAAGGTAATATTCTTTGGAACTGTATAACCTTATATGGGGGTTGGCAGGGAGAGCTCTACTACCTCCGCCCCACGACTCTACTACCTCCGCCTCATGAAGTTTGTTGACACAGTAGGACAGGGATGGACAAAGTTCCCAAGCCCAAGAGCCATATACCAACATTTTCATATTTCCAAGAGTCACAGGACACTGGACATTGGTCCTCAGCTTCCTTGGAACCTAAGGATGGAGTAGTGTGACTTTTTCTGACTCCCTCCTCATATCGAAGCTCAAGCTCTCAGGTGGCCTGATGGTTCAGGCATCAGCGATAGTGGCTCAGGGCACACTGCTGCTGCTGTCATGGTTCCTGGGAGACTCTAGTGGTAGTGGCAGAAATGGTGGCTCAGCGTCTCTTGCTCCTGAGGGAACCTCATGGACAGGAGGGTGTTCACTGCATTTCCATTTCTCCAGGAATTTTGAACTTTCCCATGAAATCAGAATGGCTTTTTTGCATCAACCATTGTAATGGAAGAGGGTCAGAGTGACAGAGGAAGGCTAAATGGTTAGGGCAGGAGTCTGAGACTTGGGAGACCTAGATCAAATCTCTGTGCTGCTGTAGACTTCTGTGATCTTGGGCATATTACGCAGGGGCACTCTTCTGTCCATTGAAGTCAATGGCAAAGCCCAAATCTCTCCGTGCCTCAGTTCCCCCACTGTAATATGGGGATATGGGAATGTCCCTACCCATTGTGAGGTTATTTCAAAAAGTGACCTCGCAATGGGTAGGGACTCTTGAAAGCTCTTAAAGGGAACATGCACAAAATATGACACTGCATTGGCTGAAAGCACAACACACACACACACCCCTTTCACAATGCGTGAGAGAAGAGCCAATGCCATGGAAAATGGACACTTGGAGTCATGGATGGCAGCTTCGTGCATGGTTCCACCCAGTGATATGCGCCTCCATTGTAACCCAAGACTGCCAGCAGCTGCAGTAGCTGCACCATCTCCTGGGCAGGAAGGGGTTACTGGCTGCTGCAGCCTCATGTTTCCATGGTGTCTGGGGCTGTGTGTCATGGCAGAGGGGGGGCAGTTGGGCGGGGACTGAGGTGGCGGGTGCTGCTGGGTGTGGGGAGGAGGGGAAATTACCACCCATACAAATTGTTTGCATGGCTGGTCCACGGTGGAGGGAGTGCGTGAAGTCTGCCTGAGTGGGCGTGATGGGCACCCAGGGAGCCGCCCATTAGAATCCGCCCCCACTCGCACCACATGTGTGTGCATTCGGCAGCCATGCCACTCAGTGGACATGGACCCCCACCCCCCAGCCTTGCTCGTTTAAAAACGCTGTAGGATAAATAAGGGTGTAATTTACGCATCGCAGTTCATATCCGCTTTGTTGTACCCAAGTCAAAGTTGTGCATTTGCCATATATTGTATTCACCATGAATATTCGTTCCAGCTCTGCCCCAGACTCCTATGTGTAACACGTTGATGTTTCTTTTCAGGGTACATGGGATTGGGTAGCCTATTGCCAGAGCTTGAGTCACTCTTTTCCTCTTTTTTTTTTTATCTCTGAAGGAAGGAATGTACCAAGGATTTTGGATGTTACCAATGTTGTTCATTAAGTCCCTTTCAGGACCTGCCCTGGGTCCCATTGCTGATTCAGTGGTCTCCTCCATCCCTTCAAGAAGCCAAAATGTTAAACTAGTGGAGTTTACTAGATCTGACAGAGAAATTCTTCACGTCTGGGCTGGACGTCTGAGTAAATTTGGTGTGTTTCTTGCCGGCCGGGGCAAGTGCTGGAAGCTATTAGAACGTTGAACAAAAAGCTCTATTCAGGGACTGCTAGCTTCCTGCTGGGGTAATCCAAGTATCAAAAATTTAAAAATATAGAGCAGGAGATTGTGGTCTCCACAAAGCTGAACTTTTAAAGGTGTCTTAGGACATCAACTCACTTAAACTTTAAAATGTTACTCCTAGGCTGTACGACTCATTTGAAAAGTGCAACAAAGAAAACCCCTATATATTTGATTAAATAAAATCAAACACATTTAATAAAGTCTAGTTGCAAGCTGGTAAAAATTTTCCCTTGTCACTCAAACGTAGGACAGGAAGACATTTTTCTTTCCCTTGAAATAGCTGTATTTATTATATCTGATCTGTCTTAACGTTGCTGGTTTTACTTAGGCACCAAAGGAAACAAATGCTTTTCATCATCTGATGCCATTTGGAGCATGAAAATTGTGTTGCTAAGAAAAACAACATAAAAATGGTTTCCAAAATAGATCTGAAATGACTTGTGGAACATTTTTTAAACGGCTCTACTTTATCTTTGTGAATTATTTGAATGAGTTCTAAACTGTTTGCTTTTCAAACAGCAATTTCTTTTTATCCTTCATTTAAACTAAGAAATACCCAGGATTCAAAGTGTTCCGCGGCTTTTGATCTGTGCAAATCCTTATATAAAAGGAAAGAAAATCATTATAAATATCCTTGAAGTTGTAGACTAGCAAATAAAATTGACTGCATTACATTGACTTCAGTTCCAGTTATGCTAGGCTGTATACCAGGGATTCTCGACCTGGTGTTCGGGAGCACCAGAGTGCTTAGGGCAGTGAGTGAAAGTACTCCCCAAGCCAGCTGTCCTATTGCTCAGGAGCACTTTGAAACAGTCCTCCTTTGGATTGAGTTAAACTGAATTGCAGAGGGGAGACAATCTATGCATATTTATGCAAATCATTCATGCAAATTGTGCAGAGCTCCCAAATGGTCACTTATGTCACTCCAGTGCTTGTGACTGGAAAAAAGTTGAGAACCTTACTTACAGCAAAGCATAGGGTGTAATTCTTCTCAGGGGAGAGGTTTATTAAAAGCTCGAGAAACAAAGTTCATTTTGTTGTAAGACAAATAATTGCATATTTCCATCTTCTGTCATAGCGAAGAATCCTAGCTGCAAAAAGGCGAATGTCAGTGTTTAGAGATGGCGTGTTACATTCCCAGAGTGAGGCCTTTAGTTACTGCACAGTGACTGGTGAATAATACTCTTGGCCTTTCACTTTATTTTAGCCACCTGAATGTCAGTTGACCAACTATACAACTGATGCCTCGGCAAGCATGAGGGAGGTAATTAGTAGTATTCAGATGCAACCGGTTCTGGTTTCGGAGCAGGGTAAGTCCGTTCAGGTTAGTGGGGTATACTCGTGGTACATGAGATTGGAATCAGGCTCCGGGTAGGAAGACTGTTTTCCCCACACAAGTTGGATAATCCATCCAAATGATTTTGTCCAAGATGGCAGGTAACAGGGCTTGCTCTAGGTGAGGGCTGGGGAAGCTTTTCCCTCCCAGGGCCTCATAACACTCAAGAAAAGGAAGGAATATGTGCCCTGGATCTATCCCCTATCCTTGAATGCATGCCCTCATCTCTGTTCCTCATCCTGAGCTCAGTGTTTCAGTGCTTGGGGGTAGGAACTGGATCTTTGGGCCAGATCCAGGAACTGGAAAGGCGTCGCATAAAACTCTGCCATGGACTGCATTTGGTCCTCTCCTCGGGCCCAAAGTTCCCCACCCCTGCTTCTAGGTGTTTGGCTGCTCTGGGCAAACAATTCTGCTACTCTCCCTTGCCTGCAGCAAGTCACTGCATTGCAAGCCGGAAGATGTTGTGAAGGTCAATAGTGTAACTCCAGTTTAAAAGAGAATTGGGTAAGTTCTTAGAGGAAAGGCCTATAAATGGCTATTAGTTGAGTTTCTTGGGGGGTGGGTTAACATTTGGCATTTGGGAGTAAATAGCAGGGAATGGATCACTCCATTATGACCTGTTGTGGTCTACTCTGAAGCAACTGGAAGTGGTCTCAGTTGGAGACAGGATGCTGGGCTGGATAGACCATTGGTCTGACTGTGACTGCTTTTAGACGAGCGGGTCACTGTGGCGCGACGTTTCAAAATCCTGCGATGCGGAATTACACGAGACGCCGGGCGGGGATCAAGCGCATGAAAGGCGGTTGTGCGTTCTTTGCCGACCGCGAATTAAATAGCTCACAATCGAGGTATTTAATTCCTGGGTGGCAAAGAATGCGCAACTGCCTTTCATGCGCTTAATCCCCACCCGGCGTCTCATGAAATCCCGCGTTGCGGGATTTTGAAGCGTCGCGCGAATGGGTTGCGCAACGGCGACCCGCTCTTCTAAATGAAGCCTCTCAGACGTTTCTTACATCTTTAAGCCGTAAGCTGTGGCTTTCAGAGTGGACAGGTGAAGGGGCATTTATGTTCTCTGCTAAGATTGGTGGGCAGCTTCCTCCACCTTCTGAATGTGGCACTGAGGAGTTGGTGCACCTAGAAAGTTGGCATGATGGACACTATGTCCATCTGAGGCTGTTGCCTCAGATTTTTTAATTTGCTGCACATAAACCTTCCAAACTTTGTACGGGACACTGAGCACAAATCCTAGTTGACGTGATAGAAATCTTTGTTATCTTCAGTGGATCCTGGATCAGGCTCCATTCTGTTTGCTCCTTCAAGTTTGCAACGTTTTGATGGCCGTTTAAAAATATAATTAGGTACGGAAATGGAATAGCTTGAGCTGTGGTCATTGATTGTATGCACAGCCCAGAAGACAATGCAACTGCGTGCATGTCAGTGTTTTTAGGATGAGCATCTTGGAATTCTTCATTTTCAAGCTACAGTTGCTTGTGAGCAAGTTGAATGAGTCCAGTAGAAACAGACTGCCTTACGTTAATGAGTCAGCAGTGGCACAGTTACAGAGGAGTTGCTTCTGTCCTACAGCTACAAGTTATGCTGACACACAAAGAAAAATCTTGCACATCCAATAAAAGTCGGATTTAATTTATGTACCTGCCTGTGGCTACGGGGCCCTGTTTATTTTCCTTGTAAAGGAATATGTAAATTTTGGGTTTAAGGAAACTCCTTTTTGAATCGGTCTTTTCTCTTTCTCCACACCATGTGTGCTAAGGCCTTGATTCAAAGCCCATTTCATTTGGTGGGAGTCTTTCTAGTGATGTCTGCAGGTTTTGGACAATGCTCTCAGTATAGATATTGGCATCTGCTTGAATGTTTGTTTGTCTTCTCCCCTGTCTCTCCCACTGTCCCCTCTCCTTGTCTCCCCCCCCCTTTTTTGTCTTTTAGATTGTAAGCCACAGGCAGGGACCACGTCTAATTCTATGTTCTGTACAGCACCAGGTCACATGACTGGCGCTATATAAATGTTTATAATATAATAATAATATTGGGACTGGACATCCATGAAGATGCTGATAGATCAACTGATTCTTTTTTTCTTCCTAAAGAAGGGGTGCTGTTCCATATGACCACTCACTGCCAAGGTTTGGAACTTCCTATGCTTGCTTAGAAGGGGACTGCTAATATTGTGGCAGGGTGAAACAGGCTAGAACTAGAATAAGTGTATAATTCCACAGCATCTTTTAACTGGTATCCCAGAGAGGGCCTTTAAATACTGGTTAAACAACCTTGACCCCATTTAGCAAACAGGGAAAACAGTGCACAGATTAATACCTGATTATGGGACCCCAGGATTGCTGCATCTCAGTGGCTTGTTCTGGGAATTACTTAAACGTGAAGACAAGGCAGTGACTCAAAACCCTAGAGGATATTTGACAGTGCATCATATTTTAACCCATTCAGGAGAGTACTAGCCTGGTGATCCCTCCACTTGGGTTTGTATAAATCTTGAGTACCTGTTTAATTATGCTCAGAATATAATACAACTAGTTTAAATATGGCTAAATATTTTGCACACCTGTTGATACGGACATCTTTTTAACCTCTATCGCTCTGTCTTCTCTGTTTTGGTCTCTGCTGTTTCACCTCTCTGGAAATGTATGACACAGTTAAATGTTTTCAATGAGTTTGTCACATGGGCTGTATCCATTGGCAGGGAATTAGTCAGAAATTTATTTTAGGTTCCACAGAATCACAATATCCTCAGTTTATTTGGGACGGAGTAGGGAGTCATTACAGCATGAGAAAATGCAAACATCAGATGTTATCTTGCAGCCTAGTAATTTTCTCCTGTGGAATAAATATACGTTTAGGCCATGTTCACATGAACAAAACAAAGCCAATTTAATGAAGTTGAATTAATTTTCCTAGTTTTACTTTGGGATCCTTCATACCAGACTTCAAAACCAATTTAGTTCCACCTCAGTCGACCCCCTGGGGTGAAGTCATGGAAGTGCACATCAAGAGTCGTATCCCTGCATGCCTTGCGTATAAAGCATTCTGGGATGATGTGGTAGTAAGAGGAACCATAGAACTGACAGCAGGAGAGGCACTGTGTGCCGCAACATGGGAATGATTTGTATACTGTGCTCCACCAACCAATGTAGAAATGGTTCAAATGCTTTGAATTAGAAAGCATAGGGGGTTGTGTACTTGTTATTTTGGAGTACGTACTTAGAGTTCTGAATATCATTGCTTGACATCGCAAAACTGTCAAGCCGTGTCTTAGGGAACATATGCTGCCCTGATCCTTAGGAGAAAGAATAAATAAAATATTAACCGAGATATAAGTGGGTTAAGGACTTGTTAATTTGATTTAGCTGTTCGGGGGAATGTGCTCTTAGATGGATAGGGCTGCAAATTTGAACACAAGTATTCTGTAGCCTTGCTTTTAGGCTATTGGGAAAGTGCCAGTAGGGTTTTCACTTTACATACTTTTCTGTTGGGCTTGATTTCATTGACACTCTTTTATTTTGACATTCTAGCAAGGTCTCCTCAAACATGCATGTAATAAATTCACCTGCTAATCCCAGAACATCATTATTGATGATCCATACCCATGTTCCGCTGATGTCATGAGATTTGTTAGAATAAATAGTCTCCTTTTAAGGAGAATATTTTCCTGTCAGTTATGTTGTTTACTTTGGGATCCTTCATACCAGACTTCAAAACCAATTTAGTTCCATCTAAGTCAGCCCCCTGGGGTGAAGTCATGGAAGTGCACATTGAGTTGTATCCCTGCATTCCTTGCATATAAATAATTAACTACCTATTAACTACGTCGAGCTGGAGAAATGAGGGAACGAGGTAGGGGATAACAAGCACCAATTACATACTAATAGTAGTTGTTTCTCTTGTCCCAATCTTTGTTAATGGGTGCCTTGAATGGCTTTTCCCATCTCCACAACTGGCATGCTTGTTGGTATGGTCAAGATAGACCATAGGTCAATATTGCATCTGTCTTGATTGGCATCGAGTAGTACAGTTATTGGATCAACTGTAGTTGGTGAAGTAATGTACATTTTCAGGCCACACAGGGCCCTTCCTCAAGCTTGTAACAAGTAAAAACTATAGGCCGAGCAATGCCTATAAGAAGGCAATGTCTTGCAAGGGAGTTGGAACAGACAGGGCAACCCCCCCTTCTCTCTTGATTGGAGTTGGAAACGATGGAATCCATAGGAGTTAGGAACTTATATAGACTGATTGTATTTGGTTAAGAATACAGTGCAATGCCCTGGGAAGACCCTAGGTGTTGGTACTCTAGAACACGCACAGTGATTGTTATAAGCGTGTGTTTTTGTTCTATGTTGCACCTGGTCTGTGTCGGTACAGCAAACATCTATCCCAGCAGTACTGTTGTTGATGCAGCTTTTTTCACCAACTCCCAAATAAGCTTAGTTAATACATATCTATTTATATAATCTGTCATATAACGAGCCCCCATGGAACCAGAGAACAGGTTTATTATAATTGGACTTGGCATTGTGCAATTGAAACAAACAGTTCTTGAAGCTGGGATTGTTATATATAGGGCTTTGTTATAAGAAGGGTCTGTTATAGTGAGGCTTGACTGTATATCTCTACAGAGAGAGAGAGAGAGAGAGAGAGAGGATTCTGTTCAACTGGATCTTAAAAACTGGTAGAAAAAATCTGTACAGTCACACCAGTATGTGTCTTGGGCAAATTCACTGCTGGCATATTCTCATGGGCATCTTCAATCAGTGTTATTTATTCCAGAATAACTAACATGCTCGAACCACACTTCTGGTGACTGCCACGTATCCTGCCCTTTAACTATGATTTAACCACCTTGATTATATTAACTACAGGATGAATGAAGTATGTTTAGGGATTCTTCTGGGGTTTTCCATCCAGAAGATATGATTGTGAAAAAACACCCTCAATTCAATTTTCTCCAAGTTTCTAGAACTAAGCTTGATTTTCTTTTTCTTTCTTTCTTTCTTTCTTTTTTTCAACTTGTGTACTGCCCTTCCCATGACGGCTCAGGGTGGCTTAAAATCGTATAAGGATTTCCGTTCCATCCTACAAAATACACGGGTGATTATTACATGAGTGGTGCCTATGCATTGTAGGGATATTCTTACATTTAAAAGAGTTGTATGGGACCAACATGATACAGAACATGCAGGGAGTTACTAAATGTAACACTAAAGCTATAGAAATCCATCATGTGTTGAAATTACTGATGAAATCCAGGGTGCCCTGCTGATTTTACATATGTTTATGCCACTGCATGTTTTCAGGGCTACACCAATTGTCCCCTCCCACCAGCTGTTGGCCAGAAACTGTCCCTTGATGCAAGGGATCCCAGTCGGTATCTCCTGGCTGGTAACCGCAGACTGGCAGAGGGGAAGTAGGATTACTTGCACATATCAGCAGCTATATGCAAGTGGCAGCTATGTGCTCTCCTCAGTCATGGTTTTTGGCATCACATCACAACCCATGTTAAGCAGACAGCACAAAGTGTGTTTGCACAGTAAGAGGTGAATGTGTCTTTAACAACCAAATGAATTACTAGTGTCTGGTAACACCCTAGCATCTGGTAAAGCCCCCACCCCCGCAACACAGTTTGATTCTAAACTTTCATCACTGGAGAGTTTTACAAGTTAATTTGAAAAGCTACAATATTCAAAGCAAGGTACCAGCCCTGTTGAGTTCAATGGGCTTGCACTGCCAGAGTACTATGAGAATTAAGAGGAAAATGGACACACATTTTAAGACTCATTACTGTCCAAAACTAATTTAATAGGTGAAGGTCATTATTTGCAACCCACTTACTCCAGAGGAGTCCCAGTGAAGCCTTGCAGATGTCAGTGGGACTCCTCCAGAGTAAGTGGGTTGTAAACCGTGTTCCAATATGTTTATGCTTGAAAACTTGGCAGAGTAGTAATAACTCACCCTTTTGACTGCTTTGCTAATTTCAGCAATCTGTTATAGCTTGGTGGAGAAATGTTTCTTATAGGACAGGCAATATGTTTTCTTGGATATATTCCGGAAAAGATGGTATATACAAGGTGGCTGGTGTTTTTTTTTGTTCTTGAAACATGTGTTGTAATCTTACATAGATATGCTTTGCTTATTTGGAACATACAATTAAATTCGTGGCTGGTGTAAATCAGTATAGCTTCATTGGGCGTTAACATGTGATAGATTCACACTGTGACCCACTTTGACCCGATCTGGCCTGGACCTCACCTGCATCTTTGTGCAGCTACTGCAAGATGTTGGCCCTGCCTCGGGCTGTGTTGGCGGCTAGCCTGGACTGTCACCCCAGAAAGTATGAGTCACAGCCTGGCCCTGGGCTAAGGTTCACCTGATCGGGGCAAAACGGACCACAGCAGGCTATCGCATCTGATGGGGTCCACCATGACCTGGCCTGGATTGGTCCACCATGGCAGCTGCCATGGCTGGCCATCATGGCAGAGGGTGGGACGCTGGGCACAGCAGAAGGGCAGGGCTCGCTGGTCGCGTGTCTGTCTTGCCAGTCTATGTCTGTGGGGCTTTTCCTCCCCATGTTGGGTCGGGCTGCTGCTGCTGAGCCAGCGTCACTTCTGTTAACACTGTTGGCATAAATTAAGGTGCAAGAATTTACCTCAGCAGAGAATCTGGCTCCTGCAGTCGTACATGTACAGTTGACATCTAAATATTTGGTTAAAATTAATAGTGGGACCTTCAGAAACACTCATTGCCTTTAGTAGGAGGCGGAGCTGAGTTAGGCCACTTTTTAAAATCTCACCGTATGTATTTGTGTTTGTCTCCAAATCCCAGGGGATGATTTCATTCATTTAAAAAATCTAAAAGCAGCAGGAAATAGATTTCCCTTATTTACTTCTGAATTAAACAATTTATTACGTTTTCTCTCTCGCTGTGTATTTTGAACTACTGAAAGCTTTCATAAATATGTGGTTAAACATATTATTGCATTTTATAAGTCTACCACAATATCCCATACCCCTCTGAGACACTTCCTCTGAAGTGTTTTGGGTATAATCATTGACAGTGATAACCTTCCTTTGTAAACCAAGTATATGAACGTAGGAGTAAAACCGCGACCGGCACTTTCAAAATTCTTTGTTCCATAATGCCGGGCAAGGCTTTAAGCTTCCTGAATGGAATTTTCACAAACAAGCACAGTATGTTGTTTTAAGACACTGTATCAGGGCAGCCTTGATAACCCACTGCTGAATCAGGTTTCCAGATTTTGCTTTGCTCTCCTCAGGAGAGCAGCATTCTACTAATTTCTGTTGCTTTTTCCATTTGAAGCTAGAGGTCTAGCTTTCTTTTGTTCTTCCCGGACCCCAGATTTTAAAACCGTTTTGATTGTAACACTTATAAGAAATTCACTTGTCAAAATTCAGTCTTAAGGTTGTTGGGTTTTTTTGGTGTTCTTTCTTTCTTAAAATCCTATAAAAGAAGAATCTGCTTCAAACTACACTCCTAAGTAATTTGTAAATATTCCTCTGAGCCAAAGTCCACTGAAGTGAGTGGAGTGGCTTCCACTGATTTCACTGAGGTTTGGATCCGGCCCACTTTTTACAAGTTACTGTGCTTCCCCTGAAGTTCTTGTTCCATGAGATTCCTGGACAAAAAGGGTTTTTCCTAAATGACAAGAATAAATCTAAAGGATGAATGGAGCCGGAGGTATGCAGAGATTGAGGGGCTTGATCCTGCTCTCAGTAATGCAGGTGCGGGTCTCTGTGTCTCTTGTTAAATCGGATACAAAACCCTGGCCTTGCAACTGATTTTACAAGATGATACCTGATGATTTAAACCTGGATACCCTGAGAATGGGGTCATGCTGTTGCAGCACACCTGTATCCCTGTCAGGCTCCAGGTGATTTAGAACTGGAGATTATTTTTTGTAGCTCTATAACTTGGCAACACTGAAATTAAACTGACATAAATGTATCGAACCAAAAATTGGGCAGGTTGGGTCGCTATTGCTGATAGTGCCAGGTAATCGATTTTAAAAAAAATATATATTTATACAATATAAATGGTCAAAGCCTATCTGCTTTCGGCAAACAGCACATGGTCAGTCCTAACATCATGGACCTGATAATTGACTGCTTTGCATCTTTTGGCGTTGGTTACACCCAGCACACTCACTCAGAGTCTGACCCCCGCCCACCACTGAACCACCAACATGCTTTCCTGCAGCCGGCGCTTCACCTTTCCTTGGAGGTCTCCCATTAAGATGTTGACCTGGCCTGACCTCTCTTACCTTGTGTGAGCTTACAAGATCACAGCCTGAGGTGTTGTCATTGCAGGAACACCTGTGAAGCAATCTTCTTCTTTTTTTTTTCTGCAAGCAGTGGGAGGGGAGTGGGAAGAGCCCCAAGTTAGGTTCTTTTGTGTTCATGTCACAAGCAGACCGTGCTTCCCTTCACCCAGTTGTGGGTTTGAAATGGCCAAATTCTGACTTTCGGGGAAGGGTTTTAGAGAGCAGGAATGGAGAGGCCACTTTGAAAATGAGTACAAGCTGTGTAAGCCAAGTGGGTGTTGCGGGCGGTAAAAGGATGTGCTTAGGATGGAGGAAGGAAGGGGAGGGTCCAGCTCCATGCCATGGCTCCATCGCCAGCCCTTCAGTGCATGCCCTCTTCTTAGATTGTAAGGACCTGTCTATAACTATTGATTGTATACAGGTATGTTGCTGATGCTGCATGAATAATTAATAATAATAATTAATTACCCCTGTCTCCCCCTTGCCAAATGCTTGGCCCAAAGGAAAAGTCTTATTAGTTCTAGAAAACTCCCAAGCTTGGGCTTTGCTAAGCCTCCAGGGGAAAGACGTTCCACGGTATCGGGGCAGCAACTGAGAATGTCTTTTCCCAGTTTATTTGCTTCAGAAAGCTCTAGGCCTTTCCCCCCTCTTTTAAAGGGCAAGGAATGTTTTACCTTTGTTCAAACTTGTTAAGTTCTGGATAAGTTTAAAGCCCACTTAAACCGTTTGTCTTGTTGCTCCTCCTTGCTGCTTGAGGTTGCTTAACAGCCGTAGTGTGGGAAACCTTTATGGAGTTTGTATAATACATGTGTAAATAATGAAGACGGTTAACTCGCCTTACTCTTTGTACCAACCTTAGTTGTTAAACCTCCAGTTTCTGTTTTTTAATTCCTTCAGAACTCCTTTAGAAGGCGACCACAGTTAGTAGGATATCTGCTGTGACGAATACTCATAGGCCAGGGCCTGCATTCACTGCGTTTTTCCCTAGTGCTGAAATGGGTACCCCCAAAATAGAGCAAACCCCTCAGTCCAGACGATCTGACCCAAAATGAATGGACCAAGGAGCAAACACTACTCAGTCGAGCATCTGTTTTTTGCCATTTCTGGTACTTAATTAGTTGTTGTTGCCTTCATTTTGTTTTTCCTTCATTTATTTTATTTGTTTGTTTGTTTGTTTTTTGTCAGGAGCAATGGAAATTGGTGGAGTAAAATTATTTATTTATTTATTTTGTTGCTGGCAAAAATGAATGAAATAGCGAAATGAATGAAACAAGCAAAAACAAACGAAATATCTGAAATGGCAAAAACCGTCATTCAAATGTCGTTCGGGATGAGCACATCCTGCTCAAAGTCGGGGGGGAAAAAACCCTGCAAATATATATATATTTTTTTTCTCTACCCTTTTCAGCTCCAGTTTTCTCCATTGGCAGCAATGGGGAAAACACAGTGAAGTGAACACAGGTCCCTGCCCATAGGTCCGTAGTACATCCAGTCGAGGGACTAAGGCTGTTTGCCCACGTTAAGAAAGGGGTGTGGACTAACGTGAGTTAAACTCATATTAGTTCAGTCATGTGGAACTCCTCTTCATGGTCATGGGGTTTTAGCATTGTTCCCCCCTTCCCCCGTTAAATTCAATAATGTGAAATAGGGCTGGATTTTGAGCCCTGTCTCGCGTTATTGAATTTAACAGGAGACGGGGGGGAAATGCTAAAAGCCCCATGCCCATGATCAGGGGTTCTATTTCATTTCATTTATTAGATATCTTTGCCACCCCCTTCTGCCACAGCAGCTCGGGGCGGCTCACAACATCTTAAAACAATATAATTCCATTTGACTGGACAGTCTCCGTCCCTTTCTTAATGAGGACAAGCAGCCTAAATGCTGACAAGACTGATGATATGCTGGTGGATCAGGGGAGAAGTTATGAAGAGCTTGTTTGGTCATCTGCATATCCCACTTGTAGAAGGGGTAAAACCAGCACTTGTAAGCAAAGTAATTTTTGACCACACAATTGGTATGGAAGAGCAGATTGGGTTTGTCGGCAGGACTGACTACTTTTCAACGTCAATTCAGAAAGTCTGGCCGTTCTCCTACAATGCAGAACTCCATACACTTATTTGTTTGTGTATCACCTTGCAGTGCTTTATATAAAAGACTCCCTTTGAGACTGGTTCAATGGCTGCAACTAGTGTCAAAGGTCACAGCTCATTTGGTTGTGTAGTATTTCACCAGGTGAACATACCACACCTGTTTTCCATGAGCTGTGCTGGCTGCCTTTGGTATCTGATCCATTGTCCCTCACTTTATGTTCCTTTATTCCCATTGTGATCAACAGGACAGGGTCTTTCCTCAGTACCTGGGTTAAGCTTACTACAGTATCTGGTAGCGAGACCATCTCTGTTCTGTGGTGGAATGTGTTCCTTACCAATATCCACCAGACGAGGCACCAGATTCTGGTGCCTCGTCTGGTGGATATTGGTAAGGAACACGTTCCACCACTGTATATTCCTTCTAAGGGCAGTGTCAAATGTATTGGTATCTGGTGTTTGGGGATTGAGACTGGATGACTTTTTCTTCTGTAATTGTTTGTTTGTGGTTTTAATGCTATTGTTTTATTTATGAGGTAAAGTGTTCTGTGGTCTGATGACAGCGGTCGCTATCTCAATCAATTAATGTAAATGTAATCAACAGAATAAATCTTACATCACAGAGAACCTCTTCAGGGATTAGATTCTTAAATCATCGTGGCCGAGAGCATTAACAATGACCTCATGCACTTGAAGGCTAAAGGTGAAGTGGTTACGTAGTTTCTACTGCATGCCCATACTGTCGTTGAACGTTTTTCAGTTAGATGACCTTTCATTATGAGAATGAAGGAGAAATACTTGTTCTAAGTGCTGATTAGAGCTGAGCTGACTGTTTGCAGCGAACACGGTTCTAGTTGAAAATGGATCATCCACTGCTTTTCTGACTATTCGAGAACACTTTCATCAACACAGCATTTGGTGTTTTCATCAACCAGGAAGTGCAGATAGTGACGAAAATGATGAAAGTGTTGGAAATCTGTCAATAGAAATACTGAAAGCAGCGAATGGGCAAAAAGAATCCCAAGTGCAAAAAATAGCATGAAAGTTTGGCAAGGCTCCTGAAAAGATGTCAGTTCAGGAATGGCCACTTTTGCACCAGCTGTAGTGTTGAAGGGTACATTTTCCTTGGAGGCAACCAAGAAAGAGGTACCTAAGGCTTGAATATGGGTCTCTTTGCCTCTCTCCTGAAAGAGGATCTTTGACCACCTGGAAGAGGAACAGTGGGATTCGGCAGCCAAAGAGGCACTGTACCTCCAAAGTAGGGACTGCTGGGAGGTGTGCTTGGTGGTGGTGGTACTGTACATAAACACTAATAAATCACTGGTGAAGTACCTGAGTCTCCATATGATGGAGGCAAGAGGCAAGCTGTGATGGATCTGCTCCTGCAGAAACGTATACAGGCAGTGTTCCGTGCCACTGCAATGTGTCCTACTTTGTGCCACACCAATGTTTCTAAATGTTTTATGTCTTGTGCAATGGATAGCCAAAACCCTTGCCTTTACCATTCCACCAGGTTTGTAGATAATAAATAATCTGTGTCTTGCCCATGATTACAGTGTATTCATGAAGCGTCCATTGGCCCAGTGGTGTAGCTAATAGGGATGACACACTGGGGGGAATTTTAGTTTCGCCCCCCCCCCCCCCCCTCGGCCACCAGTTTTGGTTTATAAGTGTTTATGAATTTAATTACAGGTTTGTTTTTCCATTCCATATTTAAATCCATGAAAAGTAAAAACCTACACGCCAATTAAAAGTAAATAAATAAAATCTATTTTTCATGCGCAAAATAGCTGCCAGGCCATTCTGTGCATAAGAGCCCTTTTCCAAAATAGTGTTGTCAGTGTCGGTACCGTTTTGGAAAAGGACAGCCACCTGGAATTAAAGTTTTCCCCCACCCCAATCCCTGGGGCCATATTTCCCCCAACCCCTATCCCCTGGGGCCCCAGAGTGCTACTTATCCGCCTTGAAGGGCTTGATTGAAGCACTGCTGCTGTTGTAGGGGCTCTGGCAGGCTTCCTCGCCACGGTGTCCTCCCTTCTCTGGATTGTGCATGTGCCAAATGACCCAGTGGGCTGTTTGGAGAATGTACAAGATGGCCGCCAAAATAGTGGCGACATCATTTTGGGTGGTGACATCATTTTGGGTGCCACCATTTTGGTTGAGGGCAGCGGACGTTTTGCACATGTGGAAAACGGCCCTGGAGGCCATTTTGCTCATGCGCGATCCGGAGAAGAGAGGACACCATGGCAAGGGAGCCTGCCAGAGTCCCGACAACAATAGCGGTGCTTCAGTTAAGCCCTCCGAGGCCAGTAAGTAATACCAGCAGATGGGGTTTGGGGGGAAAATACTCATCGGACATTGAGGATCCGTAAATGTTATGGGCAGGTTCAGATTAATCCGTATCCAAAATTCCCATCCCTAAAGCTAGGTTGGAATGGGCCCTGGTGTAGAGGGTGGAATGCCTCCCTTACTCACCACCATTCTCTGTGGCAGAGAGGCGGGCAGGGAATGCAGTGGCACCAGGGAGTATGACCCCTCGGGCTTGGAGGCCTTGGTTCAGCTGTACCACCTGTTTCTGTTGTAGTTACACGCTCATCCTGGCTACGTGTCCTGAGGCTTTTGAGCATTCCCCTTTACAGATAGTTGAAAGAATTGCAAAAGGTTTTGGGGTTTGGGTGGTTTTTTTTGGAATGGACTTACAATTCTTAATATAAAAGTGTTTTAAATAAAACAGTGAATTTAAAGGCATGTTCAAACTGCTTAAAGTGGTTTCAAATTCAAACCGGTTAAGTGAAGTATTTGTGTCCATTCTTGCTGTGGAGCACTTAAAATTCCATAAGTTTCTGGCTTGCAAGTACTTTCCTTCTTTCACATGTTTCTAATAAGATAGAGCAGGGTGATTTACACCTCTTGAGATATTGAGAAGCTATCAAAGAATGCTGCTTGGCTCTTGCATAAAGAAAACACTGGTGGGCCTAAATCACAAAGAGCCTGCTCTGGTTTTTCCCTGGGACATAGGCATTATTTCTAGAGAAAAATGCACCATTTAACACTTTTTCTGATGCTTTGCACATACCTGGAAGTAATCAGATACTGGGGAGAGGTTGTTTTTTGTTTTTCTTGCCCCCCGCCCCCGAGAGGGCAAGCAAGAAGGGTGGAAAGAAGAAAGTTGTATCTTGTATGAATTTGCAGGGCCAAGGGTAACAAAAAATGTGGGGCCCCCATGGCCCTGCCCACCATAGTCTCACCCCTGTAGTCCTTTCCTGAAGAACCATGCTCTCCTACATTAGAAAGGGAGTGGGGAGGGCCCCACAAGAAGCAGCCACTGTGGGGGCTGAAAGTCGCGGTCAGCGAGAGGTCCATTCAGAAATAGCCCATTGCGGGGCCTCAGGAGCACTGTGCTGTCAGACAGCAAGTAAATACATTAATTACATTGAAAATATATCGTATATTATTTGAAAATGTAACCCCAACCACAAATGTTGGGATTCCTCTTGCAGTCTTGACCCACAGTTTGGGAACCTCTGTCCTACAATGAATGGTTTGTAGGTTCCATTGTCAAATCAAGTTCCATTGATTTTGGTGGCATTTTGCATGGAGGGTCAAAGACTGTCTTACTGGAGTACTTTGCAGTCTTGGGTCCCATTTGGAGAAGAGTCTGTCTTCTGTTAGAGCACAGCAATCCCTTACTCTGGATTGAGACTTTTTGGCACTCTTGTAACACAAACATATCTCCCGGCAATCTCTACTTAGGCGGGACCGTTCCAATTTGGGTAATGAATCCCACTGTCCCACTTCCAGGGGGTTAAAAATCCCTCTTTCAGGAGAGCGAGACAAAAAGACCCGTATTCAAGCCTACAGGCCGCACTCTCCTGGCTGCCTCCCAGGAAAAGCCCTTGAGAGGACAATGGGAAGATGATGGATTGACAAGAAATTAAGCGTGTTTATAAACGAGATGACAGCTCACACCAGGAGAGTGTGTTCAGCCCATGTTTGCTGCCCGTTTATTTGGTAGCTGCGAGATGTGAGCTCCCATGCGCCATGAAGCCTCGTCACGGCATAGACCTGGGGCATTGCGAGCCCACCGTGTGAGCTGTGTGTTGCCCTGTCTGTTACGGTGCGTGCAACCTCCATGCAGGCAAAGCAACTAGAGCAGTCCCACAGTTAGAGCAGTGAATGCATTTGTTGCTCTCCCTCTCCCTGGGGCTTCTACTGTTTACTTTCACTTTGGGGCACTCAAAAACGGTGCTCCAAAAGACCAAACAAACCCAACCAACCTAGAAAAACAACACCAGGAAGCAATGGACCCGGCATTTCACACAGCTGCGAGTCATGAGTGAAGGGGTGGTAGTGGGAGGAAAGCAGCACCTGACTGGATATTGGGTTTACTGCATGATCCCCCCCTGTGTGGAGCGGAGACTGCCTGGACTGAACGCGGGAGCCTGTAGGTTATCGTCCGTTTATTTTCACCCTAAATGGAACGATAAGCAGGAGAGTGTCTGTCCCTCTTTATGCACTTGCAATGTTTGGAGGTTTATGCGCGTTGTGAATGAGTGAGGGGTGGGGCTCATTTGCTGAGGGGGTGGGGCTTGTCCCCCTTTGGCTGCTCAAAACGTTGGGAGGTATGTACAAATAACAGTCCCGATAATGTTTGGTGCATGAACATAGATTCACCATTGAGGACAAAATAATTGGAAAGTGCTTTATAAAACAGGGCATTTCCACTTAAGGCCGATTAATTTTGGAATTCCATGGGTTCCGATTTTCAATCCGAAATGGACCAGTTCACCTGTTCTGATCGAAAACCAGAACCCACAGTATTTTATCCAATTCCAGTTGGAATCGGCTGAAATATTTTTTAAAAAGCCATTGCATGTGTGCAAAATGGCCACTTGTCCATTTTGCAGTTGTACAAATGGCCACCGCTCTCACCCAAAATGTTGGTGGTATGCCGTTTTTTGCATGTACAATGGATTTCCGCTCGGAATTCTAATCCAAAAGGTGGAAGCTGTTTCGTTTTTGTGAAAATGTTCCACGAAAATGGAACAGCTGTTCTGAGTTCACTCCTATTTGCTCAAGGGTGTGTCTCAACCTAGCTGAAAAGAGATCAAGCAATGCTAGGATAATGGGGGTGGGGGAAGGGGAGAAATTGCATTACTCATGAAAAGAGAATCAAATAGTACTTGTCAGTCTGAAGAAGCTGCATGTGAAATCCTGGCTCCAGCCAAAATCAAGAGTAAATCCTGGTGACTTCAAAAGAGCCGGAATTTTACCCTGTGCTTGGAAATCAGTGACATCTGTTACTTTGAGCAAAATGTCTCCCAATAGTTGATTCTGGTCATGGAGGTCACTGTCTAGTGCTAATGGGATTATATGAAAGGAGAAAAGATTTAGGCTCTCGCTACTAGGATGGTTTGGCAGTGAAACAATTGGCATGGGGAGGTTGCGGAGACCCCATCACTGCAGGCTGTTAAAAATAAGTTAGACGTGTCTCAGGACTGGCATAGGTACCTCTGCTTAATGGTAGAGGGCGAGAATAGATAACCGCTGGTGTTCCCTCCAGCTTTTGGATTCTATAATTTGATTTTTCCCTGTGTTAGAGGTGCTGAGAGGAAAAGACTTTTTTCTAAAAACAGAATCATGTGTCAATGAAGAGCTTTGGATCTGATATTTTTTTGGGAGGAGTTGTTCACATGCTGTCCCTATGGACCGGAGTCGTTTACTCTGCGACTTGTACTCTCTTGCTGTCTTTCATTAGAGCATATCCAGTTACTTGTGCTGAACCCTGCGCCCTCGTTGCGCGTTAAATCCATCCGTTCATTTGGGTAGAAGGCAGCAGCGAGGGGAAGGTCCAGGTCCGTCTTGGCCAGTGTGGCTGAAGTTTTAATCAGTGTGGTATTTCCTCCTCCTGCAGGCCACAGGGAACACCTGTGTTTTTCTTTAAGTATTGCAAGAAAGAGACAGTTGACGGAACCTATCGTTTTGGAAAAACGGATGGTTCTCCAGTTCAGAGGGGAAATGAGTTAGAGCTCTTCTGCATACGTTGTCTTCAAAGAGCCTGCCTTGGCCAACCATCTCAACAAATTAAAGAGTGAGAGTGAGACCCTTTTGACAGAGCTAATAAGACGTCTGGTAAATTGCTTTTCCAAAGCATCCAGCCTTATTGGAATCCTGGGGTTTCATATTAAAGGTCAGAGAGGTTTGTTGTGACAATTTAAAAGCATTTCTAGACTGACTTCATATGTCAGGGTTATATTTTTTGCTTCAAAGGAATAGTCATCCATTGTTTTATTATATTAACTTTTAAAGCCTGAAAATTTATGTAAGATTGTCTTTCTAATTTTTTATTTGGTGTTTGGTAAATGGTGTTTCATTTCCCCCCCCTCAACACTATCCAGTATTTTCAATGGAGCTGTAATTAACATGGCTGTTTTTGCAACTTCATTCTCAAACTAGAATAGTGTATGTTGAAAAACACTATACCTTTAATGTTAGCACATCTCTGTTCTGATCACTGTTATGGGGAAAATGCAAAAAAATAATAAACAAAATTAGGTCACTGTATACCAGAGGTAGCTCTATTAGTCTGGAAGTGCAGTGTTGTAAGAGAGGTAAGATTTTGGCTCTTGGTACTATGTTGGAATTTGTAAAATTTGTGATTTTTGTATACTGGGTAGCTTTTTGTTTTCTAATTTAAAGGGGATTTAAAGTCCAAATTACCCTATTCTATTCGGTAGTGTGGTTCCATGTTGGTCCCAAATCTTTTTCTAGCTACTTTAAAGTGGATTAAATTTAGGAAGTCAGGATTGCCAACTCCAGCTGTTCATAAAGTCATGAGAACAGCTTAAAATCATGAGATTTTTTTTATGAAATAAAAGTTGGCTTCTTTTTATTCCCATTTTAGTATCTAAGCCTTCACATGGTGCACTTTGGTTGTGTGTTTAGTCTTTCCTGTGCAACTATGTGGGATGGAAACTTGCTTTTTCAATTTTGTTTTAAGGCAAAAGCTCAGTCTCCTGGTTATTCATGGCTCAAGGAAGCTTGGGCTTGGGCCCTTTTTACGTGGGCCACAGCTGCAGGTGGGCAGGAAGATGGGTGTGCACGCCATTGTGGGGGCAGTGAAGGGGGGTGTACATGGGCACACCCGTTTCCTTGGTTGCTTTGTGTGGGGGCGACGGGTGGAGGTGTGTGGGTCGCAGGAGCCCCCACTCACCTGCCACGGCATTCACATGGGTGGTACAATTCCCCCTGTCGATTTCCAAGTGGAGATCGTCAACCAAGGCCACAAGCACCATCTCCGTTCCATGCCTGGGATGAAAACCTGACTGACATGGGTCCAGGAAACAGATAGCGTTAAGATGCACCTGGAGCTGCAGGGCGACCATCTGTTTTAGTAACCTTCCCTAAAAAGGGGAGGTTAGAGACAGGACAATATCTGGTGGGAGAGTCAACATCAAAAGGTGATTTCTTGAGCAGGGGGTGGACAAATACAGTCTTGAGGCTGCTGGGCACTCTGCCCTCCCTAAGGGAGGCATTGACAGTCCCAGCCAGCATCTCCTGGCTGCTGGGCACAGATCTAATTCACAACTGGTTGCCGCAGCTCTCCAAGCACAAGTATATGAAATAGAGCCATATCTTCTCTCTGCTGTTTTCTCGCCAGGCCTAGAGGTATTGGAAGGGACATGGTGATCTCCCTCCTCATTGATGCCAGATTTTGGATCCAAGTCCTGAGCATTTATTGCTAGAGTATTTAATGTGCTGTTGCATTGACAATCCTTGCAGGATGCCGGGCTGTCATGTGTCTGCAAAGCCCATGGCAAACCTTGCGTAAACAGGCTGTATGGCAGCTATGCCTGTTAACAAAGTATACAAATGCGTATTTAAATATTTCCAAGTGCAGATCATACCACGGTCTGCGTGAGTCGAACTTCTCTGGTTGCCAGATCCAGCATGCCAACTGTGCTCACAGTTAGTGCTGAGATGGGTAGAAGTCGAAGGCATCTGTCATTGCAAATTCCATACCTGTGTAGAGAAGCAATGCTTAGCTAACTGAGTGGATAATAAATCTCTCTTGGGCTGAAGATTTCTTTCCTAAGAGTTGAAAAGACAGTTCTTATTAGACAGCATTTCCTTTGTTTGTTTGTTTGTTTTCTGAATATCTTCAGCCCATTTGCTTTTCTGAAAAATCAAGCTCCCTACAGGGTTGGTGTCTCTAGGTCAATGGTTCCCCAAAGTTTTTTCAGTGTGATCCCATTTTGACACTTAGATAAAGCCCCTTGACCCCGGAGAGCAACAAAACAGACAAACAATGGCAATATCGTTCGGGATCATGACCCCATCCATCTTTTCCTGGATAACTTTGAGAAATCGGGGCTTCAGGCAGAGCCTGGCGATCATAGAATCATAGAACAGTAGGGTGGAAAGGGATATCAAGAAACTTTTAGTGTCCAGTCCCCCTGCTCAAGGAAGGATATCCTTTGTTTACAATATTGGGTGTCTTCTGACATCTGCTCTGCTTCTGCTCTGAGCTGCCTCTAAGTGGCCCATCCATGTAAAGGCAGGCCACCCTTGGGTGAGGCACGGTGTTTCGGAACATCGAACCCAGAGTACCAGTTGGGTGTAGACAGCAGTCTGTCTGAAGGATGGACAGCCACTGCAACCACCGTAGAGCTGCGGGCATCAGCCTACAGCAGCTATCGATCCACCCACAGCTCTATGGTGGTTGCCCCGGCAACCACCGTAGAGCTGCGGGCTGCAGCCTGCAGCAGCTGTCAATCTGCCCACAGCTGTATGGTGGTTGCCCCGGCAACCACCGTAGAGCTGCGGCTGCAGCCTGCAACAGCTGTCGATCCGCCCACAGCTCTATGGTGGTTGCCCCGGCAACCACCATAGAGCTGCGGGCTGCAGCCTGCAACAGCTGTCGATCCGCCCACAGCTCTATGGTGTGGGGGAGGGGATGCACGTGGGCAGAAGGTAGGCTGTGGCGCAAGCTGCCTCTGTGTAAAGCCACCCGAGCAGACCCGGGGGGTAGCCACCCCTGTATGCATCTAAAAACATCTGTTTGTGGACAGATGCTTGTCCAGATGAGTTTTGAAAACAATGGGTGGTGATGAGTTAAAACCCTGAGACGCCATGTCAGAACTTGCGCCAGACTATCCATCTCCAATCCAATCTCGCAAATAACTGAGGCCGCTTTTAGACGAGCAGCCAGGGAAGCACGTTCTTCAATGCGCTGCTAGGAAAAGCCACGCGGGGTGCGTTCACATGCACTGGAAGTAGCTGCAGGAATTTCCAGACTACGTCTCCAAAGAGGCTGCGCGTGCCACCGATTCCTATGGCAGGCGTCCACTTCCAGTGCATTGTGAACGCACCCCACGTGGCTTTTCCTACAAGCGCGTTGAAGAACGCGCTTCCCTGGCCGCTTGTCTAAAAGCGACCGTAGTCACAACTTCTTTAGAGAAACTTTTTTAGAGAGAATCTTTCTTTCTCTCTAACGAAAGATTCTGGGTCCCTGGGTCAAACTGCGTGCGTGTGTGTGTGAAAAATCAGTTTAAGCTGTATAAATGCATAATATATAGGGTGACTGTTGGGCCCTATGTTGTATGTTTGCAGCATGTTAATCTGCCTCGGGTAGGCTACTGTTCACTTCAGTGGGACTTGCAACTGTGTCAAGTGCTAACGCCTGTGCTCTCCACTTACTTAAAAGTCTAAGAAACCTTTTCTCTCCCAGGGGCCACTTTGAAAATTAGTACAAGCTCCTAGGGCCACATAGAAGTTGGGGAAGGGGTGCTTAAGGAGTGCTCTCAGGAAGAGGAGGGTCTAGTTCATGGATCTGCCCCCTATGCTCGGGTGGATGCCCTCATCTGTGCTCCCGTATCCTGAGCTCAGTTTTTCAGCGATTGGGGGGTAAGGACTTGATCCTGGGGCCCCATCTTGGAACTAGAAAGGGGCCAAATAGGCCCTTGGGACTGAGATTTCTCCATCTCTGGCTTAGAGGATCTTGTCCATAGTTTGCCTCTTTGTTCTTCTGCTTAACTGCCCACCATTTCCTTCACAAGGGCGAGAGCTTTGTGTTTTGTAGCCCAAGCCACAATGAGCTGCTTCTCAGACATCCATGCTTCACATCGGGAGTCTGAACACTCCTGCCCTGCACTCCCTTCTGCTTGGCCTGATTTTTTTTTAACATTGCCAGCAGTTTTCTACAGGGCACCTAGAGAGCCTTTCTTCTTTCCACTAAACTCCCTGGCCCCCTCTCTGCTGATTCCTGCCATGACTGACTTCTTTCCCTTGCCAACATCCCCAAATGCATCTCGGATAAAAGCCATTTAGTGGAGCCGATCCGCTGCTGATCCAGACTTGTGTTCTTATTCTTTGCTCCTTTTTCTAATCCTTGTTCTTTTGAGCTGGCAGCGTCCCCTCACATGGTTGCCAACAACTACTGTGAGTCTAATGTCTTGTGCCAGGTTCAGTTTGTTGTCCTTGCTGAACAAATGCCGCTTGCACACGCTCCAGAGCGGACTTCTTCTTTCCCTCCAACGAGGCCACAGTTAATTACAATTAACCAGGCAGGTTTTATTATTGTCGCTACCGTATTAAACTGGGGCAGCTTTTCGAATGGAGGAGGAGTGAATAACGAGAAACTCATAAATGAAATCTCTGCTTAATGTTTCTTTTTTAAAGAGAAGTGTTTTGATCACCCTTTTAGCCGGGCAAAACTTCTGCTTTATTTTCTGTTGAGATAAGGTTTTGGTTTTTTCACACAAGCTCTGGGGTGCTCAAACCCAGAGCAAGTCTAGGGGTGCACCCAGGGCATGAAATTTCAGATTGAACTCCAGGAGCCAAATAAATAAATAAATTCAGTTGCCAGACTTTATCCTGATATGAAACCGTTCTTGCCCCACTACACCCTTGAACCAGTCGGTGACAGTCACCAGCCTCAGTTTTCTGGGCACCAGTGGCTCCCAGGCACCTGCAAATTGTGTGCCCTAAGTGCACCCCCGTGTCTGCCCACTTGCATTCCCACCTGGGTCTGTTTTAAACGGACCTGGTGGCTGCCATGGCCCACGGTCTGGCCATGCGGTGCCTCCCTCTTCCACACCATAGAGTTGTGGGCAGATTGCCCAATGCTCTGGGCTGCTGCCCGCAACTCCATGGTGTTGCTCAGGCAACCCCCAGTCAGAGCTGTAGCTACCTTTGGCCGAGCAGACAGACAGCAGACCCAACTCTGGCCGGTGCACCAGATTGGGCTGCCTGCTGCATTGGTGGTGCTCCTGGATGTTCTGGAGCACCGCCGGCACGGCTGCCCCAGAGCAGGGACAGTCTGCCCTGCCTGCCTCTGCTCTGCCTTTAAACGGATGGCCCTCCCGGGGGTAAGGCGGAGCAGAGGCGTGGGTGCTGTCTGTGTGGAACCCTCCATTGACATAATACTAAACATGGCTAATCCATTGGGTGACATCATTTGTGACATCCTCATAGGTGTGTCGCTGGAAGAACAGACGCTTATGCGGCTTTGTGTTTTGGCAACTGCCCCATAGACTCCTTTCATCATCAACTTCGATTGCTTCAGAGAAGTGCATATTTGTCAGGTCATAATAGAGTGGTCCATTCCCTCCCCTTTTCTCCTTGGTCCCAATAGTCAGACGTCTCTTCCCCTGACCCAGCCTTCATAAACCTATCTGATCCTTTTAAAAACCCAGTTATATTGTTGGCCTTTACCACATCCTCTGGCAATGAGTTTCACAGGGTATTTCTTCATGTTCCTCATCTTTCTTCATGTTCCTGACTTCCTTTGCAGTTCTGAAATCACTTTCTTCAGAGCTGTTCTAGTGGTCTGTCTTACTGTACACTTTTATGCAAGAATGGGATTTCTTCTCCATAGACCTCTGCAGACTTTCCTTGTGCGAAGCAAAGATAACCAGGGTTAATAGCAAGCAAAAATTCATTTCAGTCTTTCCTGATTTTTCTTTAGAGAGACAGTAGTCAAAGTGTGGGGAGACCAGGGTTCAAATCCCATCTTAGCTATGACCTAGCCGAACACTCACTATCTCTGTCTCAGTTCTTTCTTTCTTTCCTTATTTCTTTCCTTATTTCTTTCCTTATTTATTTATTTATTTTTACCCTGCCCCTCTCTCCCCAAGGAGACTTGGGGTGGCTTACACACAATAATAAAAAAATAAACACAATAAAAATTCATAAATTCAACATTTCACAAATTCAGGAAAACAAAAACCCAGCCCACCGTCAACTATCCCCTCCCCTCTGCCAAACATCTGGTGGAAGAGCCAGGTCTTGCAATACTAGCAGAAAGTAAGGAGATCTGGGCTGAGGCGAAGCTCCACTAGGAGCGTGTTCCACAGTGACAGAGCAGCTGCCGAGAACACCCTCCTGTCAATCAGTACCTGGTGAAAACACGGGACCTCCAGGAGGGCACCCTTAGACAACTGCAGGTGCTGCCCCGGCGCGTGAGGCATTCCCTCAGGTAAGCAGGACCTAGGTCAAAACCAGCACCATGAATTGGATCCGAAAGACAATTGGCAACTAGTGCAGTGCTTGGAGCAGTGGCTGAATGTGTTCCCTGCAGCCGCTCCCTGTCAGGAGGTGGGCCACTGCAGCTGCAGTTTCTGGACCAACACCATGGGCAGTCCCACATAGAGCACATTGCAGTAGTTCAGCCTCGAGGTGATGAATGCATGGATGACAGTGGTGAGATCGGAGTCCAAGACACATGGGCGGAGCCTTTCCACCAGATGTAATTTAATGCCACTGTCTCTCCTATCCTGAAAAGGTCCACTCTTAACCCCTCTGACCCTTCTAGCTACCGTCCTGTCTCCCTCCTTCCTTTTGCTTCCAAGCTTCTTCAATGTGCTGTCTACTACCGCTGCCTAGACTTCCTCTTTGCCAACTCCTCCCTTGACCCCCTCCAATCTGGCTTCCGCCCCCTTCACTCTACTGAAACTGCTCTTGCTAAGATCATCAACGATCTTCTTGTGGCTAAATCTAATCACCTCTACTCCATTCTTGTCCTCCTTGACTTCTCTGCTGCCTTCGGTACTGTTGACCACTCACTCTTGCTGGATTTGCTTCACTCCCTTGGTTTCTGTGGTTCCGTTCTCGACTAGTTCTCCGCCTACCCCTCTGACTGCTCCTTCAATGTGTCTCTTGCCAACTCAACCTCCTCCTCCCTTCCCCACTCGGTTGGTGTTCCCCAAGGCTCTGTCCTTGGCCCTCTCCTCTTCTCTATCTACACCCTGTCCCTAGGCAAACTCATTGCCTCCCGTGGCTTCCAATATCAACTCTATGCTGATGAAACTCAACTCTCTCTCTACCTGGATGTCTCAACGTCAACACAAACTCAACATGGCTTCAGATTCCTCCTCAAGACCCACCATTTCCGCTCTGCCCTCCCCGACTCCTTGCTCTCCTCTCCTAACTCCTGCTGATACCTTCCATCCGGTACAATCTGTTACCTGAGGTCTATATTCATATACTCACCACACAGACCAGCCAGCCATCATTCTCAACGTAACCATGGCAAGCACGTGCACCTGGGACCTCGCATCTTTGTGAATGTTACACCCCTTGTCTCTCCCTCTGTTCTCCTTCCTTTGTCTCCCCCCTCCCCCATCTCTCAGATTGTAAGTCCAAGGGCAGGGACCGTGTCTATTCCATTACTGTGTAAAGCGCCAGGTACATTGCTGGCGCTATAAAAATACTTGCTGCTAATAATAATAATAATAAATAATAATTTGTGCAACGTGCCCAGGAGCACCTCCAGGCTCTGCACACATGGAACCAATGGAGGGCGGACACCTCCCCCCCAATAATTGGGGTTCCCCTCACCCACATCACTGACCCCGCCCACCAATATCACCTCTGTCTTGTCAGTATTGAGTTTCAAACAGCTCGACCTCATCCAGTCCCCCACAGCAGCCAAACACCGGGACAACAATGAGACTGCAGGGCCTGGGTTGGCTGAAAAAGAAAGTTACAGCTAGGTGTCGTTAGCATATTGGTGACAACGAACCCCCTCCCGCAACTGCACACGACCTCTCCATGTGAATGCATATACACATTGAATAAGAATGGGGACAGAATGGAACCCTGCAGAACCCCACACGGGAGGCCCCCAGGGGATGATGGACAGCCCCCCTAGTACCACCTGCTGAGATCTATTCTTGAGGTAAGAGTTGAACCACTGTAAAATGGTCTCACCCACCCCAGCCAGGTCCTGCAGGTGAGTCACCAACAGCTCGTTATTCACAGTATCAAACGCCGCAGATAGATCCAGTAGAACCAGCAGGGTCATATGACCTCTATGTAGCTCTACCAGGAGGTCTTCGACCAAGGCCACAAGCTCAGTCTCCGTGCTGTACCCCGGATGAAAGCCAGACTGTGTGGGATCAAGAAAACCAGTGCAATCTAGAGGTGCCTGCAATTGGCGGGCCTCCATCTGCTCAATAATTTTCCATAAAAAGGGAGTTTAGAGACCGACTGGTAGTTCGCGTGGGCACCAGCATCAAGCAATGGTGTCTTGAGAAGTGGCATACGACCCTCCCCAAGGGAGGCGTTGATCACCCCGGCCAACACTGGCCCCAAGGTGTCTCTGGTGGCCTTGACCAACTAGGACGGTTAGGGTTCTAGTTCACAAGTCGTGGTCCAAACAGAGCCCAACACATTTGCCACCTCGGAAGGTGTCACCAATTGAAATTCATCCCATGAATTCAGGCCAGGCAGGGCATTCCTAATCTCTGGCTCTGCCACTGCCTCCAAAATGGCGGAGTCAAAGTCATGCTCAGTGCGAGCAATTTTATCTTTAAAGTATGACACACACATGTCATAGTGGGCTTTGGATGAATCCGGTTCCAGATGGAAACAGACTGGACTGACTAGACCCCCTCACCATTCAGAACAGCTGTGCTGGATGCAACTGAGCAGATGCAACGAGGGGGGCAAGGAACCGCTTCTTTGCTGCCCGCACTACCACAACATAGGCCCTCAAAAATACTCTATGCCGCAATTGATCGTCTTGAGAACAAGTACGGCGCCACCGTCATTCCAACTGCTTACCCTTGCGCTCCAGCCACCCCAGGTCCTCTGTGAACCATGGTGACCTGTGGTGGAGAAACACTGGGAGCGTATGCCTAGGAGCCACCTGATCGATGGCCTCAGTCAACCAGGTGTTCCAAAAGGTCACAAAGTTGTCAATGGAGCGGACATCGAGGTCAACAGGCAAATCCCCCAGAGCATTCTGGAACCTATATGGTTCCATAAGTCTCTAAGGGTGGACTATCTAAATCAATCATGCACCCCCACGGTCAGGTAGGCGTGCCGAGATGCCAGCCCACAGGAGGTAGTGGTCCGATCACAAGCAAGAATGTGCACACCACACCCCCTATCATCGGCCCCCCTGCCTCAAGGTCAGTGCCGAACATCAAGTCTAGAGTGTGCCCCCCTTCATGTGCCGGGCCTACTACCACCTGGGACAGGCCCATGGTTGCCTGGTCTGCTCCATGCAATCTGGCCTTGGCATGGATGTTGAATTCCCCCTGAACAATAAGCCTGGGAGACTGCAAGACCACATTCGAGACCAGAGTGGCTAGAGCAGTCAAGGACACTGCCATGCAGTGGGGTGCACAGTACACTAGCAGAATCCCCAGCCTGTCCTTGGCCATACTCCATGGTCTGTTTTCTGGCCAAATCAAACACAAGATGGAGCCCCTCTATACCAGACTTGGTCTGCACTGAGACCCTCTGTATGGGCAGGCAATTCCTACAAATGAAGGCTATGCCTCCGCCCCGACCCACCCAGCCGTAACGAGGTCAGTCAAGATCATCTCCGACAACTCGTCCAGCCAGGTCTCCGTCTCGCACTCAAAGCCGGCCACTCGCTCCCGGATGGAATCGTGAATGATGTTGGATTTATTGATGATCTGTAAAAAAAAAAAAAAAAGGAATAATAATTTGTTACTTCACAGGTTTCATGTGAAGTTTGACCTAGATAAGGATTGTAAACCACTTTGAGTGCTGAAAATGATATATAAAGGATTCAAACTGCAGGGGGGTGTTATGTGTGCTGAAACATGCATCTGTAATAAGAGGAGGAATTTTGTGTGTTTAGTTAGCTGTGGGACTGGCTCTCTGTTCAATAGGTTGAGCAACAGGGTTTCACCCAGAGGAGCTGCTTTTGTTTCTAATTTAGCATCCCATTTGTAATAAATTGGGTGTTTCCATCGTGGTCCCAAATGGCCTTTAATCTCCCCTGTCTCAACCAATTCCGCACCCCACACTCAGACTCCAGAAATCATCTCTGTTAAAGAAGAAAAGGACAGCAATAACAGGGAGATTTTGCAGCCCCTCTCATCACCCCGTTATAAATGTGGTGGGGTTCAAGGTCATAGATAAAACCATGTTGCAGCTCTTGAGGAGCTCTCGGCCGCGCCTGGGAATGAAGAGAGATTTCAGTTCTTCTTGTGACTGGCTCCTAATGTTTCACAAGTCCGCATTTTTTTCTCTCCGAAACTTGAAGAGAAGAAAAACTGTATTTTTTGAGTAAGGAATGTAAATTCCCTCTCCCCCCAAAGAGACATTTATTTCAAAGCTGGAGGAGCTCCAGTTCAAATGTTGAGTCTTGAGCCAGCACACAGACACATGCAGGTGTGAGGGGAAAGAGAGTTTAGGCTCCGGCATCCTTGAAATATTACGATTACCTACATGCTTGACGCTTTTGACTCTCTTTATAAGGAGCAATGGAAGTATTTGCTTTCCCTCTTTTTTAATATAGTGAGTTTCTTGCTCATTAAGGGTGCTAGATTGACATGCTTGAAGACTGAAGTCTCCTGTTGGGCCACAGGACAAACTCCCCTTGGGAAGGAGCAGCACAAACTTCCCTCCACTACCACCCAGACAACATTCCTCGGCCCTACCCTGGAGAGACAGGCAGAGGGGTGGTTTAGTCTGTAGACCTCTAATATGGAGACTACTCAACCCAAGCCCAAGGACTAGTTGGGTTCCCAAGCCCAAGGGAACCCAACTAGTCCTGTCGGGGTCATGCCAGGCTATTCGGTTGTGTGAGGCCTCACCCCTCATGTGAGCCCTGTGACGTTGGGTGTCAACAGTTGGATAGCAGCTCCACGTTTGCCTATGCCAGCCCACTTCATTCCCAGGTCGACTACCAGATGCGCAAAGCAGGCTGCCCCGCAGGTGGCGCACCAGAAGATCCCGCAGGACACCTCACCGAGGGATCTGGTCAAACCTGTGGCAACAGGCAAACACGGAACCTCTTGTCTGTCTAAACAGGCCTCCGGGCCTCAAGCAAACACCGTCCCACCCGGATCATAGATGCCAGCAGACCAAATGGCCAGACTGGCTGCTGCTGCCGTGTCCCATTGCCATGATTACTAGAGTGAGCTGCGGGGCCGGAGCGCGGAGTTGGCTTCCCTGTCTATGTATTCACAAACCAGGGGAAGGGGAAGGCATGTTTGCTGCCTGCACGCTTGGTTCACCCATGTGCTGGGCAGTCTGTCTGAACGCAGCCAAACCCATGGGTGTGTGCAGCTCCAGTATGGATCCCTATGTGCCTGTTCCAGGGCTCTGGCCTGCTCCCTGTCTGGGCGTTTTTAGACAAGACACTACCCACCCATGTCCCACCCACTATACATGTTACAGGGCACCCAGAGGGCAACACTGCAGCCCTGCAACATGTACAGTGGATGGGTAGTGGGTGGAGAGTGTCTTGTCTGAAAACATTTTCTATCTGTGGGGAGCAACAAGCAGGACCACCTCAGCCATGGCCTCAAAGAGACAGCCAGTGATTTAGTCCATCTTAGTGGCCTACAGCCTGACCCAAGATCAACAGGACCTACCTGGTTCTGTCAGGAGCGGGTCAGGCTCTTCAGTTGCGGGAAGGCCAGGTCCCTCACAAGAGCCTGTCTGCATTCGCATTATGTGCCACTGGGGCCAGGTTTTCTAATGAACTTAGCTCCCATTTAGGAACTAAAATGAGGGGCAGATTTTTGAAAGCATCATGTGACCTTTTGAAAATCTGGCTTCTCTTGAGGCCTGCCCGCCCTACTTTGTTGGCCATTTTGCTGCTCCTCACAACCTCTACCAGAGCTGTGAAGCCTGTGCGAGGAGTCCTATTTGACTCCTGTCCTTGGGTTGGTCATGCCATTGCCACTTTTCTGAGGCTCTGTGGGATGCTGGCTACTGCTGTTGCCCGGAGACAGGTTATTGTGTTGGGACTCTGAGGATCAGTCAATGTCACTGCTGTCACAGGCTGTCATGGTGCTTCCTCGGGGTGGGGGTTTGTGAGCCAGAGGAGGTAGGGTTGCCACAGCAGCAGCCACAACCTGGGAGCCTGCAGGAGGAAGTAGGAAAGGTCTGAGGCTGCAGTAGCACTTCCAGTCCAAGAAGGCTTCACTTGAGGGCCAGTGTGGTATAGTGGATAAGGTGCTGGACTTGGTCCTGGAAAACCAGGGTTATAAGGAGCTGCCTGAGTCAGACCAATGGTCCATCTTAGCCTAATACTGTCACAGTCTGACACTGCAGCAGAGTTTCAGCTCCAGCTCTCCAGGGTCTCTGGCAGAGGCCTCATCCAGATGTGCTACTCAAGACCCTTTAGGATCCGCAGCAGAGGCCTCACCCAGGTGTGCTACAGGAGATACCGGGGATTGAACATGGGACCTTATACATGCAAAGCATGCGCTCTGTCTCCTGAGCCATGGCCTGCCCCTAGTCATGAACTCACTGGACAGGACAGGTTCGAATCCTGCCCTAGCCATGAACTCAGTGGGTGGCCTTAGGCAAGTCACAATCTCTCAGCCTCTGTTCCCCATCTGTAAATTGGGAGTGTGTGTGTGTGTGTGTGTGTCTGTCCATGTTCCCCTCACCCGTGTCCATCTTAGATTGTAACCCTACCGGGCAGAAACCTATCTCCAAAAATCTGTTGTAAAGCACTGTGTACATCTAGTAGTGTTAAAGAAATGCGTTGTAGTAGTAAAAGGCTGCTGCCATTTTACCCCGTGGGTAGGTTGGCCGTGTCTCCACATTTTTCTGTGACTGCCAGCAAGGGAGCAGTGGGGCCAATTAGTTCCAGTTCAATGAATGCTGCTTTCGGAAATTCCCACCCCCTCCTCTACAGCAGTGCACTCAGCGAAATATTTAATAAGTCTGGTAACTCCGGCCTTTACACTTCATAGATTTTAAAGCAACAAGATTATAAATACAATATGGAAAAGTTTTACATGCTGAAGAAAAAGGAGCAGCGTCCGAGGGCGATGACAAACTGAACACAAATAATGAGGAAACCTAAGGGTTGTTTTTTCCTTAATGGTAACTTTAGATGTTCCTTTTAAGAAAATTGCTAATAGTAATTCTTAATTTAGGGAAGACTGTGAATAAGATTTTCAGCAACCAGATGTTTGTTGCTTTTCTAGTGGAGAAATTATAAACCAGGAAATGGCCAAGTTGGAAGCTGTGTCAGCTATTCTTAATGCTTCCCGTCCAGTGCTGGCCCAGAGTCTCAAGGAACCTTAGTTGACCACTTTCTATCAAGCAGAAGATGGAGTTGCGGACAGAGCTATCGTTAGGAATTGTGGGGCTCTGGGAAATAAAGAGAGAACATTCTAGTCAGGGAACTAAGGGTCAGAGGCTCTGGTCAAGCCCAATCTGCATACTGGCTGCGTATGGTGGACACACTATGTTCCCCATGGGTCAGATCTTCCTGTCATTCTCTACTCCAGCGCATGCCTTCCTTGAGCTGGAGGAAAAGTAGTAAAGATCGTATCTGTTACTGGGCCAGCTACTGTTGGCGAAAGTACCGTCTCCATTGCGTATATTTGGGACCAACATGTCAACCTCCCTCTCTCTCTTGTCATAGAATCCCGGAGTTGGAAAGGACTCGATCTGCAAAATCATCAACCCTAAATATTCAAACATTGAGTCAAGCCCTTGAAATCATGATTTATTTATTTATTTATTTTATTATTCAACTTTGGTTTCCTTGAGGCAGATTCAAGAGTGAACATTAGGTTACATGTGGCTAAATCAGACATTTTGGGGTAAATCTCTTAGTTGCACTACAAACATTATTATTATTATTATTATTATTATTATAAACATTTGTATAGCGCCAGTCGTGGGACCTGCTGCTGTACAGAATATAGAAACAGACGCGGTCCCTGCCTGTGGCTTATAATCTAAAAGACAAGGAGTGGGGACAGGGAGAGGGGACAGTGGGAGAGATAGGGAAGAAGACCAACAAACATTCAAGCGGATGCGAAGACTCAGGTAAATCTATTGGTGATAACTAGTCAGCGTACTAGCATGGACAGGGACCTCCCCCAAAGGTAAAGAATCTCCTCTTCCGAGTCTCTAGCTCTGCAAAATACTTAGTGCTTTCTTGGATTGGCTTCTTGGCATCTAAACAACAACTAGCCTGATTCCCAGTAAAAGAGCAGCTAGAATCATGATGTCGTTAAGGCCCTCAGTTTGGAGATAAAAGGTCTAGCATCAATTCCCAGCTCTACCAGCAATGACGTGTAAGTTTAGGGATGTCTGTTCATGTGTGAACTTGTGAATGACACGGTCTGAGAAAAAACTGTGGGTAAACTGCAAATGCAAAGTCATCAACCCTAAATATTCAAACACCATGAGTCAGGCCCTTAAAATCATTAGATTGGCTTAAAATTGGGGGATTTTTTTAAAAAGAAAATTTTAAATTCAACTTTTTATTTTTCCTGGCAGGTTCTGAGCCTTTAGATCATATGTTATAGTCGTGTTTTTAATCTGTGTGGGTGTAAGTAACCTTGTGGGCTGTATATTTGAGTGTAGCCTAGTGAATAAGGTGTTGGACTTGGACCTGGTAGAGAAGGATTCAAATCCCATCTTAGTCATAAACTTGCTTGGGTGGCCTGAAGTTTACTATCTCTCAGCCTTAGTTCCCCATCTGTAAAATGGGAATAATGATTTCTCATAGGGGTGTTGTGGGTGAACTAGATAAGGATTATGAAACACTGAAAGTGTTAAATAGCCATTTACGTTTGAAAATATATGTCAAAAACTGTGGGGGGTTTGGGAAGTAAGCATTTTGAACACTGAAAGCACTATACTACTACTAATAAATAAACAATCATTTGTATTTATATAGCACCAGCAATGTGCCTGGTGCATAATAGAACCCTCAGTCACAGTTAAATTCTGAATGGCAATCATGTAGATTTCATCCTACGTCCTTGGACAAATTAATCTCTCTGCTGTTGAGAATTATCTGTAAAATGGGGCTAATAATCTTTCCCTGCTTCTCTCTAGATTATTATTTAATATAGATGTGTGGCACTATCAGTGTATCCTGTTAATTTACACGTAACAGTGAATATAGCACCTTTGGCATATCACTATGAAACTGCTGAGATTTAGTGGAAACTGGAAAGGGTTTATGTGTCACTCCAAAGGAGGGAAAAGAAACTGAACTTGAGTGAGAGGAGAAACCACTTAAAACCCTTTATAGATCCCATTTGCTGAAATTCCCTCTTTGGCAAGCAGAAAAAGACAGTGACATGATTTTGCTCCTTCAAGAGCATGGTAAATGTCTGTCACTAAATTGTTGAGAAAAGTACTAGGAGTTTTGGAGATTGAATTACCAGGAGACTAATTGCTGGAAATAGCCCTATAATAGGGATGTAAGATTAACCAGGCCACTGCTTTCATCACCCTTTTCTCAAACTAGTTATTAGATTCAATTGAGTTTAAAGAAATACACTCAACAAGAGACCATTTTAACAGTTAAAAGGGGAAGGTAAATCATTTTAAGGTATATTTTCCTTCACCTGTTTTGGAGACATTCTCCCACAACATTGCACCTGCAAATTCTCAACTTCATGAATATATCCCTGTCTCTTTGCTGTGTCCCTGTTCTCTGTCTTCCCTTGGCCCTTCTAGATTGTAAGTCCCTTGTGGGCAATACGGCACCAGTCTGTAGTGCTGGTGCTGTATTGCTGGTTTTGGCCTGGCCTTGGCCCCACATATCTGAAACTACCTCCTCCCCAGTGTCCCACGGCGACTCCTCAGGGCAGCTGGGAGTGGCCTCTTGCATAGACTGAGGGTGCACAGAGAGGAGTCTCAGTGGTAGCTCCACAAATATAGAAATTCCTTCCCCTGACAGCAGGGTTCATCAAAACCTGAGTCTGAGCATTTTCTTTGAGGCAATGTAAGACTTTTTTGATTTGACCAAGCACTTGGCAGCTGGGGGAGAATTGGAGACTTTTAAATTATATAATCGGTCCTATAATGTGTAGATATATTAGAATTAATCATAATATATTGCATACATGTAACCACGATTTTTCTTCTGTTGAAGTTTGAAAGCAGAGATGCCCCTGGTTACTTTTTTCTGTTTGAATTCCCTTGGCAGCATAATAGTCATTTGGTGACAGCCAAAAACCTCTGATATTCTTCTTCCACAGAATATTCACCATTTTAAGAACACGGCAAACCCAACCAGGAAGGAGGCACTTCCTTTAACTAGAGCCCATCCAAAACCAGGGGAATCTTGAAAAATTTTCAGATCTCTGCACCATCTGCAAATTTTGATAGATGACTTATGGAACTCATTTGGAAACTTACGCTGATTACCTGCAGGCTTGGCAGCAGTGGTTTGCAGCAATACAGTTAGCATTTTAGCCATGTGTGCTGCTTGCTGCTACAGCACCACCATTGCTTTCCAAAATCACAGAATTACTTGAAAAAAGCACCAGCTACCGCTAATGGTGAAAGATGAAATGTATCTTGGTGCAGAGCTATAGGAGGAGGCCTATACAACACTTAAACTCTCTCTTGAGTTCACAATTGAAACGATTGGGAACTAGAGCCCTGTAGACCAAACTGAGTCTAATGGGTCTCATTGGGCTTGGTCCAGGAGCCTTCCTGGTCGGACTGGGTTTTCTGTAGTGTTGGGGCTTTCTCTGGCATGCCCCCTCATGATGTTACAGTGCTCCGAGGGGAGGATCTACATCAGAAAAGGGCAGGGTTAAGGTGTTCCGACACCCCTGTGGAGTGCAGTGATGTTGCGGTGCTCTGGGGGGGCAGTGAAGGGCCACCTCTGTTACATTGACTTCTGTGACCTCACAATGCTTCGCACAGGTGGGACCACGTCAGAAAAGAGACAGGAAAGCCTCCTTACCCATCCTCTTTCTGACACCTCCCTCCATGCTCTGTTAGCTAGGTGAAATTGGGGCTCCCCTTTAGCCAAGAGACTTTGGGCCAAAACCTGGTGTCCCTGGGGTGAGCCCGGATGAGTGACAGTGCTGCCTGAGATGCCAAACGTTCACGTTAGTAAGCATCCTTACCAGACCTACAAATTAGGCACCTTGTACTAAAACCATGGACTTTGATGACTTCAGCTACAATCCTCAAACCACTTACTCCAGGCAAGGCCAGTTGACTTCAATATGGCTACCCTGGAGTGAGCAGTTTGAGGATTTGGGCCTTTGGGCAGGTTCTGTATGTGGAGGGTTCGATGGGTTGCGACTCTTTAGCCTGGGGAAGAGACAACTGAGAAGGGATATCATAGAAGTTTACAAACTCATGGGTGGTGTGGAACAAGTAAATAGGGAGCAGTTATTTACTGTTCAAATAGTACTAGAAATTATTATTATTATTATTTTATTTTATTAGCATTTGTATGCCAGCTGTGTACCTGGCGATTTACAGAACAATAAAGCCTATGGCTTACAATCTAATAGACACGGAGCGGGGAGACAAGAAGAGGGGACATAGGGAGAGACAAGGGATAAATAACATTCAAGCGGATGCGAAGTCTCAGGTGCACGTGCTTGGCTTGGTTGCAGTAAGGCAGGAGTCTGCGGGGAGGGAGTCGGGAAAGGTGGCGAGGAAGAGGTTGGTTTTGAGGAGGAATTTGAAGGAGCGGAGGGAGGGGGCAAGGCGGATATGGGCAGGGAGGGAGTTCCAGGCATGGGGGGCAGCAAGGGAGAAGGGACGAAGCCGGTTAGGGGAGCAGGGAAGACGAGGGAGAGCGAGGGAGGGGACAGAGGAGGAGCGGAGAGTGCATGCAGGAGTGTGCAAGGAGATTTAGGGCTGAGAGGTAAGAGGGAGCCAGGTTGTGAAGGGTTTTGTAAGTGAGTATCAGGAGTTTGTGAAGGAAACGAAGGCTATGAAATGAAGGCTTCTTTCTTGCACATGAGACTGGAGGATGGGGGGAGGGAACTATTTTTTTTTCTATGTTTTCTGACACTTTAGGGTTCAGGGAAACTTGCCTCCATCATGCTCACCAATCCCACCTTTGCAGGTGCAAAGTGGCTTCTGCATACACACGTGTTTAGCCCATGCATATGCACATGATTCTTAGCTTTATATGTGCCCAAATGACCCCAGTTATACTGGCTCAGCTTAGAACTCCGTGTGGGATAACTTTGTGCTTAATGTTCTATCCTTTGTGGACAAAACCCTGCTCTTCAGCATTGTGGGCTATTATGCAAATATGCGAAGACCAAAGTCTTGTACATTAGAGAGATTATCCCTCTCTTTCAGAGAGGTTGGCCTTGAAGTAGCACAACGTCTGCACAGTGATTTATTTTTAAAAGTGCAAGTGTGCAGTTTGAATTGTGTGTCCCCAGGTACGTGAGGCATGATGGCTGAGAATATTAATAGGCTCAAAATGGAACACATGTAGACTGCCCCTAATGGAGAGTTTTGAAGTATTCTTGCTTTCACTCTGTCACTTACAGTTCATTCTGTTATCCTCAGACTCCATATCCCAAGAGTCTCCAGTAAACTTGATTGACTGCAGCTGCACTTTTTGTTATGGAGATGATTAGACTACTCAGAAACACAACTGAAGTCTCTTGGGCCTAAGTCTAGCAGGTCATACGTTGGCTGAGATTTCGTGCTGGCATTTATTAATTATTCTGTAGGTCAGCAGATTGATTTCTCAGGAGGCCAACTAACCATGCACGGAGGAGAATTGATAGCGTTATTAATGTAGGAAAATTTATGCCAAAGCTTCATGTAAGCCAAATGGCTACTTTTGTATAGTTCCAAATTTATTTAGCATCTTATTTCAGATTTTTCTTATTTGTTTTGAACTCCATTTTTGGGTCTAGTCCTTTATGGAAAGAAGACCAATGTAATCACCTGCATACCCTTTAACATTTGACAGAGAACAATAGGTACACTTCCATGTCACCTGGAGTTTGCATGTTTTGTAATAGTAGCCCCACTAACTAATTTTGGGGCTGAAAAAAAGGGCATCTGTGAGAGCCTGTGTAAACATGTGTTTGTATGTACAGAACTGATGGTTCAAGTTACAACTCAGACTATTAACAAATCAAAATTCTCAGGCGGGTGCATTGACTTTGGCTCTAAATGTTTTGGGTGGGATTCAGATGTCTTATTTTTCTGAATTAAATCATAATTTGAATGTATCATGCACGTCTGAAGTCCCTAATGCAAATTATTGTGGTCAATATCGCACGAAAGAAATCTGAATGTCAAAGCTACTCAAACCTACCTTTTTGGTGTCTGGTTTCAATAAATCCACACTTTACAGCAGTGTGAAAGCAACATTGTAGTGGTTTTAACTGGTGCGAAATATTTTCTGTATGTGAATGCAACCGTGCTTCCAAGTGCGCTGTTTTACTCCTGCCCCTACCGGAAGCAGTGAGACCAGCTGGGGCCCCGCACTTGCCTCGCTGGGGGCAGGCTACAGCCAGCTTCTCCCTTAAAAAGTTCTTCTTCCTCCCCTCCATGCTTCCCGTCCCCTTCCATCATCTGCCTCTGCCTCCTAGTAGCGCTGCAGCAGTAGCAGCACCGGGACACCGGCACTCCGATCGGACTGTGAGATAAAACAGAAGGTTGCTGCCTTGTAAACAACATTCTTTGAGTTGGCTCCGAACATTCTCACAACTGAGTTATGCATGTTCACCCTATTCAAATAATAGACCACATGATGGTCTCAAGCTTCTCTAGTATAAAAAGCACTCTACCCTTCAGAATGACCGTTCCTTCCAACCCTTTCTAGACATATAAGAAACAAAAATCCATGCGGGCTGGAAGGTTGTGTGTTGTGAGAATGTTCAGACCCATCTCAAATAATGTTGTTTACAAGGCAGCAACCTTCTGGCTCCCCACAGGCCACTTCCTGTAATTGAACCGCTCTGAGCAGCCGGGTAAGCGCGCACTACAAGAAGGTCTGAATGCATTATTTCACTGTAGCTAAAACCAGTATAGCATGCATGTGCATGCAACAGGACTTGTTAACAGCGAACTATTGAGAACCGAATTTTTTTAAATCCAGATAATTGCTGCACGTGTGAATTTGCCCTTAGTTTTTAAGCCACTCAGAGGATCCCAGGTGGAAACAGTGACAGTCCCTTTCAGCATGCTGAAGCAGGGCCAGCCTTACTCCAGGGTTACCTGGGGCAGCCACCCAGCTCTTTCTGAGGGCCCCACAGTGACCTCTATTTTCACCAGACAAAGTAGTGGCTTCTTGTTGTAGATATACCAGAGTACTGAAAATTAATAAACTGCAACTATAAGAATTAGAAAGTGAAATTTAATAAAGACCAATAAACATAAGATTCATACAATCATCTAAACCAGGGTATGTTCAGATGTGACGGTCCCGGAGGCCTGCCACGCTGAACCACGGTCCAGGATCCATTTCGGATCCCGGACAGGAATCTGCTCGGCCATCCTTTAGATGTGGCGGCAGATTCCTACAGGGGATTGGAAAGGGGGAGGGGCCGCACGGCATGACGTGCAACCGCACAGCCCCACCTCCCCATGCTCCCCCGGCCGCCCACCCTCCGGGAGACGGGCAGTTGCAGCAGCCAATCTGGCTGCTGCGCCCGATTCCGCATCGTGGTTTGGGCCACGATCCGGGATTGGTGGAAGGTAACAGATGTTACTTTCCGCCGATCCCGGATAGTGGTTGCGCTAACCACGATTCCGGAGGTGAGGCCGGCCTCACCTCCGGAATTGTGGTTAATCTGATTCCTGCCGGAGACTCAGGGCGCTTTTAAATGAGACAAGAAACGCGGCTGATCCTTTGATCAGCCGCGTTTCTTTGTGCTCGTTTAAATTGAAAACTTACAATTAAGCCGGCTCTTCCCCACGTCAGACCGGGCAGGCGATCCTGCCCCGTCCGACGCGGATTGCCGCTGTGCCGGCTTCACGGGGTATTTTGCTGAGTGCGCATGCGCAGAAGGGCGCGCATGTGGACTGAGTCTCTACGCCGGGTCTGATGCTCTTCTAAGCATCAGACCCGGCGTAGAGAGAAAGGCGGGTGCCTGATCCCGCCTCTGAACGATCCCGCTTGTCAGCGGGATCGTCTAAAAGCGCTCTCACTGAGGTGAACATCTGGCGGGAATCCTTTAGACGTTATGGGCTTCTCCTCCACCGCAGGGGATTGACTGTGGTTAGAGGGAGGCCAGTAACATCTGAAAATATCCCCAGTATAGAAACCATGAAAATGAACCAGTCATAAAGTATAAAGTCCACTTGTTCTCTATAATGAAAACAGTTCATATAGCTTTCAGTCTCCTATAGAACTGTAATACTTTCACTTGTATATTGTGATGAAAATCATTTCTCTCTTATGGCGGAGGTGAAATTTTCTTAGGTTGAGAAACAAATGCCTCAACGTTTCTCTTAACAGCTTCTTCAGGAGTGCACTAACTGCTCAACTCAGGAGTATCATCATCCCCATACACATTTCTTATACATGCCATTGCTTATGGTAAAACTTTAGCAGGTTTTTGAAAAAAGGCCTCCATAGGATAATTTACCAAGGCCCTTGGTTCAATAATACTCTCCTAGGTGTAAGTCAATAATACTCTCCTAGGTGTAAGTCCTAGTCTAAGCAGGCCTTCTTAGAACCACTGAAGGCTCTAAGCAAACTGTGGCTATCCAGTCCCTTACCATACGTTTGCCTTTAAGTGTAAAGCCATATGCTTTAGGTAAAGGTAAGCAATGAAAAAGTTGTACTCTTAACCCTTGAGTACCATGCCTGGAGAGGAGACAGGCATGAAGTATAGCTGTGCACTATAGTGAACAGTTTAAGATTGGTCCAGGTGCCGTGTGGATAGAATTACACTAGACCTATAAATCAGAGTTTACTGTAGGTTTCGTTATTTTATTTCCTTCATAATTTGGAAATTAAGCCTCCATCCAGCAAAAGTGCTGTGGTGGTGCAGACGTGGGCCCTTTAAGGGCTGCCTGCCCATCACCTGGGCCACGCCTCCTTTAGGAGCTATAAGAGCCCTGGGCTGTGAGAGCTCTAGACAGTCGGTACCCTGGCCTTGGAAGGACAAAGGCCTCAGCCAGAGGCAGTTAGCCCTGGGAGGCCTCCAAGGTGCTGCTGACCCAGTTGGCAGGTTGAAAACCTGCATGCAGGGCTTGCCTGATGGCTAGCAAGGTATGGACTGTAATGTTTGAATGGTTTTGTTTTCCTGGAATAAAGAAACTGTAAAAGGACAAGATTTGTCTGGGACTGGAGTCTTGTAGGCCTGTTCCTGCTGTTACTCTTCCCAGGAGCAGGGATAGCTTGTTACAAGTTCTTTGTATAACTGACAGGTGCTGTGCTGTTCAAACCTGTGAAAATAAATAGAGGGTGAGAGTTAACCTTGCAGGATTAGGCCCTAATTTTATAGAACATTTGCTGTTTACTTTGGCTTTACAAATTAGAGCAGCCCAGAGGCTATTCTAGTTTGTGGCACCTGTCAGAAGTCTCCAAGGGGCTGTCTGCCCACTTGGCTTGGCATACCCTTTTCTGCCTATCCATGCACATCTTTCACCAGGAGAGGAACGATTTCCAAATGGTGGTGTTAACGGCAACTGAGATTTCCACTCTGCTGGCAGAAATGTGAATTGATCAGATGTGATCGCTTTCCAGCCCAATTACACCACCTGAATGATGAGAAGGGACTGGAATGTAGCAGAGGCTTTCACCCTTTGTTGGCATTTGGTGAAGTCCTCTGTGGACATGGACAGTAAAAACAAGATTACTAAAGCAATAGTAAGCACCATTCTCCAGAGTCAGGAAGGTTGGGGAGAAAGAGCCATGCAGAATATTTGCAAATAAAGTTTGCAATAGGAGCAATCAGTGGGAATCTGAAGTCGATCCCTTTTGCTTGTGGCTGAATGATGACCTGCACAAGCAAAGCAGTAGTGTTTCTGTACCTGCTGCAAAACAGAGGTATAAGGTGAGCTGGACAGGAGTTCAAGATATACTGGTAGGGAGGGATGGATTTTCGAATGAGGCCTCTTTATTACCGAGCTCCTTAATGCTACTGTTTTTATACCTGTTCAAGACTCCTAAGTCAACAATGCTAAGAATGCAGAATATTTATTTTTCCCCTTTTTAACATTAAAAGTCCTTTAATAATTAAAGTTAACAATCAGACATCAGTTTAGAGACAGAATTGTAAACAGCTTCCATGTTCCTTCTATGACCTTTTCAAGTAACAGCCCTTGGCTAATATTAGTAACAGAATAAACCATTGCCACCTTTAGCCTCTTGTGAAAACAGGATGTGGGGAAGAGAACAGGTCAAGTTAGCAATGAGGCAGTTTGTGAGTAAAAGGCCAGATTCTCAGCTGGCATGATATGACCTGGCTTCATTAAAGTTACTGGAATTACCCAGGTTTACACCAACCGAAGGTCCGACCTGGAACTCCTTGCATCCCTGAAAATAATTCACTCCAGATTTTAAATTTTTTGAATGAGATGCTAAACACAGATCGAAGAGATGAAGTGCCAATACTTTTTTCTTATTGTGTGTGTGTGTGGTGGGGGGATATTATGAACCTTTAAGCATTTCAGCAGCACAGAATGAAAAGAGAGAGAGAGACTGGAAATGCAGCAAACTGCATGCACATTGGAAACTACCAGTAACTTTGTCCAGTTCACTTGTATCTGCAGGGGCACGTGAGTTTTTGTGTCTGAGAGAGTTTTTCATTAGACTTGCCAAATAAAAATAAAAATGGAAAGAGTTTCTCCTGAACAGGGAAGAGGCACATCTGGATGTGCTTTACCCCAACTTCCATTTACTAAACAGCAGGAATAGTGCTACAGTATAAGAGAGCTAGAAAAACACTAAAGTATTTCCTCGCCACCCTGCTCCCTTTATTTTAAGTTTTCTGACATCCTGAGCCTGATAAGGAATTTCAAGTAGGAGAAAAGTTTCCTGTAAAATGTAATGACATTGACATGTTCAGTTTGACCTGGGATGTTTTCTGAAGAGTCATTGAGCTGCAGAACAGATTACACTCTCTTGTGTTCATGCTAGTAAACGGGCACAGTGTGAGCAGCATGCTATAGTGATGGGCACAGTATGAGAACCTGGGTAGATAACAGGGTCTCTACTGTAGCTTGTGCTTGGAGCATGAGAAAGTGACTAGTGAGGTTTGATTAGCCAGATGTTAGGACTTCACATTTCAAAGAGGAATCCCAAAAGAACATTTTTCTCGACTTAATTCTGAAAGGGGGGGGGGCGGGGAATAAATAAATAGGTGCATCCGTATTAACAGGGAATATTTTGATCTGCCTTTTCTGTTATCGTAGGTTTTCTCACACTATTACTTCTGTGATTTAGGGCCTGTCTGCTTTTCCATTGTAAATTCCTACTTTCAGCCTTTTATGTCTTGGCCGTGAATAAAATCTTGTGCTTGTGGAAAAAGGAGAAGTTGCTTCACATGCTTCTCCCCACCCCCTTTTCTCACTTCTATAAATGGCCTTTGTTTTTAATAAAATTGGGATTTTTCAGACAATTGGCTCTCTATGTGGATTTTTGGTAACTGGAGGGGAGGAAAGCAACAAGTGAGAAAATTGTTTTCTTTGAAAAAAATATATCACATTCTGTCCCTTCTCTTCAGCAAATGTTTTGTAAGGATTCCTGACACCCGGCAGCCATACACATGCATGACAGCCAATATTCCATCGATTTAAAATTCCTTGAATGCCCATTGGCTCAATAGACTGTAACTGCTTTAACTCCTTGACACCCAAAGGTCAAACATTGGGTACTTTCAGACATGACGTTAACCACCCTTTAACCACTCTTGGTGGTTATTTATGCATGTTGCAGGGCTGCATAGGGCACCAATACAGCCTTGCAACATGCATAAATAACCACCAAGGGTGGTTAAAGGGTGGTTAGCGTCATGTCTGAAAGTACCCATTGTCTTCTAAATACGTCCCTGAATACAGAGTTACACTTCACAGTTTTTAACAACAATCAGGTAAACAATACGCGATAGATGTTAAATCAAAACTCTCTTCAGTTGAAGTGTTACGCTCAGCCCTGCGTTAGCGGGTTGATGGATTATTTGTCTCCAGATAGCAGTTCCAGGGAGGATCTGACTGAGTGAGACTCGGTTCCTACACTTCTCCCCTTGTGCTTGGAATTTTTCCCTACCTCCTGTGGCTGGCCAACTAATCCCCATTCCGCTCTTTTTCACTCCTGCCTACTTGTTTGCAATGGAGATTAACCAAAGAGGAGGGGGCTGCACCCTAGATTTCCAATGCCACACCAGGGCAGCATAATGTGTGTCTAAACTCTAGAGCAGATGTCTGGTCCTTGGAAATATATCTGTGGATGGATTTTTATGCTGACTGGTATAGCACAGACCAAGGAACCAACAGATGATGTATTTTTCATTCATTGTATATTATTTTCAATGGAGCCAAACCTCTCCAGAAAATGTTTGCTTCTACTACTTACCTACTAGAGTTTCTTCACCAGTGGATACTTTTTGCTTTGTTTTGAAGCGCTAACTGTAGCTACGAGAAGCCTATGATTCTGTCATCACCACAATTTGTGTAGTAAGGCCTCTTCTAAGAGGTCTTGCTAAACAAGCTGTCGGGGGTGTTTGGATAAGAGCCGGGGAAAGGCCAATAACAAGCTAAATATGCAAGCATATTTGCATTGCCCAAGTTAGCACTGGCCATTTATTTTAAATAGTCTTTTCCAAACAGTGCTACAAATAAATATTCAGGAGCGGATGGGTTTGTACTAGCAACTGCTGATTCTTCGAAGCTCTGCTATTCACAGGAGCTCATGGGGTTTCCTCAGAGCATGTACCCTGTTGCAGAAGAAAAATGCTTCCCATACTTTTTCACTGAAGGATAAATAAGTCCCCATGGTTTGTTTTAGAAGTTACAAGTAAAATACTTTGTTGTATAGAGGTGAAAGGATTGTGACTTTGTGGATCAGGGCTGGCCTTAGAATTTGCAGGACCCAGTGTGAAGATAAAATGTGTGGTCCCTGGTGGCCCCATCCCCCAAACATGGAGGAAGGTTTGGGTGTCTGGGGAGGACTCCCAACCTCTGCAGGTCCCTACAGGTGGTTGGTTGTGTTTGGGGTACTTCTGGGGGAGAATGGGGGCCCTGAACCCTGACCTGGTGAAAACAGGGGTCACTGTGGCCCCCCCAGAAGTAGTGAAAATAGTGGGGCATAGGATGGTCACCCTACGTTGCCCTGGGTAAGGTCGGTCCTGTTGTGTAGGCACAGGACGAGAGCTATTAGTAAAATATGCAGCTGCCCTTTCTGAAGTGGAGTAAGCTCCATTTTTTCAAACAGATTTTTGAAATCTTGTCAGGTCTGGTTTTTATCATTTTTCTATGCAGACTAAATAGAAAGAAACTCCAAAATGAGCAGCGGATTGTTCCGCAGCATAAGCAAAGCAACAAGGTCAGTGTTTTATTGGAAACAGGCCTTCCTGTTGTGACAAATCACCTGTAAACTTGGTTTACAGACCAATGAAACACTGATACTTTCAAGAACTCTGAACTACGGAGGCTGAGGGAAAGCATCCAAACCAACATATTTTTCACAAGGGAGTTGAACTTCCTATTCTAGAGTATCATCAGTGATCATTTTAACAAGCTGTCTCCTTGTTCCACAGTGCCCGTTCTTTCTTTCCTTATTTATTTATTTTCATTATTTTATACTGCCCCCTCCTGCCCAATGGCAGTCCGGGGCTGTGCACAACATATAAATAAAACAATATAAAAATGAAAATACAGTTCAAAATATCAAATGAAAACCATAAAAACAGCAAGTAAAACCCAACAAGGTCTGGGAAGAATACTCCTCTATTACCCCAAAGAAAAGACCACCCCCACCACCCACTGTCCATCTCCCTCACCAAATGTCTGGCGAAACAGCCAGGTCTTACATTGTCTACGGAAGCAGGGACGTTCCTGAGAGAGGTGAATCTCTGTCAGGAGGGAATTCCATAGCCATGGTGTGGCTAGCTACCGAGAACACCCTCTCAAACGTCTCAACCTTGGAGACCTCCAAGAAGGCGTCCCTGGCCGATCCAGGGCATGAGGGATGAGGCGGTCCTGCAGATAGGAGGGGCCCAGGCTGTAGGGCTTTAAAGGAACAGGCCCGGAAGACTATAGGCAGGCAGTGCAGAGAACAGGAGCTTATGTGCTCCTGGTGACCTGTCTCCGTCAGGAGGCGGACTGCCACATTCTTGAAAAATGTTCCTTTCAGTGTTACTTTATTGTTGGAATGAAGCTGTCTTGATCAAAGTTCCTCAGTGTTATCCACTGAGGGAACTGCCGAGAGTCGGAATTGATTCTGCACACTGCAGGGCTAGGAATTGCAGAAGGTCCTCTTGAGGGTTATTTTTCATAGTCCTGGGTGGCAGGGTATTATCTGTCCAATTCCACTCCGCCTCCACTGTGCATGGTACTTGGGCCTGGGACTCTGTATGTGTGTGAGATATTTCCTGCAATACCATCTGGCCCCTTGGTGAGGTTTGCAGGCCGTTGTGTATGGAGGCTTTGAAGTTTGTTCAGAGTCCTGTCTAGACACTTTCCCTCCAAACCACTGTTTTCCTTTGGCCAACTTTGATTTTTTCAAATTTATTTATTTATTTATTTATTTATTTAAAAAAAAACTTGCCTACCGATAAATCGCTTTCCATACCAGCCCTTCCCAAAATATTTCTAGATGCCACTTTTGTACATAAAAGAAAGGTATAGCAGTGTGTCTTGGTCTGGCCTTAAACTGGCCTTTCTCCCTCACGCTTCTTGCATTCCTCTCAGATGATTTATTTTGTCAGGCTGGAGTAAAACTTGCAGTGTTTGCGTTCAGATGTTCTGGTCTATTCTGATGGATACATCTGAACACTTGTTGGCAACACTTGTTACAAATTGCACTTTAGGTTGCCATAACTGGAAGGGATTAGAGGGAGATCTCTTTTTTATATATAAAGAAAAATTAAGATTTTTTCTTTTAAATGATGTGTGTTTGGCAGCAATTCATGTAGTGTTGGTTTGTCGGTTTGACTGATTCTTCTCAGTTGCAATTGCTGCCCCCATTTTCCTGCTTTTTTTGGCGGGGGGGGGGGGGGGGGGGG